>OZ005649.1:101967446-102294946 GCA_963930645.1 Salticus scenicus
AAAATTTTGTATGTTTATGTGTTTAAAAATTTTGACTTTAGAATAAAAAATGTAAAAATATATAACTTTGAAACTTATTGATTCAAAAGTTACATATTTGGTTTATATATTTAATTCTATTTCAAGAGTTTTAGCTCATAGTATTTAAAAATCCTTTTCAAAACAATTTTTGAATTCTGATAACGAATATTATTTTTATTATTATTTAGTACATAAGCAATGTAAGTATAATTTTCACCAAAACGTATTTTCTTCTTTAAATTAGCTTATTGCAATACATATTAGGATAAATTTGAACTTTACTACATGATTTAAAGCAAAGCGTGATGATAATTAAAATTATTCATTTACTTTTGCTTCTAAAATAGATTATCTCGAATTAAAATTACTCAGTTACAACAGCAGTATATAATTAGAGCAAACATTTGCTTAATTATATCCACACAACTATTTTGCACAGCTATTCCTCCAGGCAAATTTAGAGAAAATCGCTCTCCAAAATGCAAAGTATGTTAACATAGCGTCGAATTTAAAAGCTAATACTGTAAGCTGTAATGTTAAACATAATGAAATAACGGATTATATGTATTGCTTTTACATACCAATATACCAACCGTTACTAATTGCAATCTCATTAACTTCTCAAACTCATCATGTGTGATAAATGTATATGTGCTTAGAATTTTCATTGTCGAGCATAATAATACTTAACTTAAAAACACTTCTTTAAGCTTTACAGTATTACTCAGTTTTATCGAGAATGACAAAATGATAACTGATGGTTTTGGTTAAACATTTTTTTTTTTTTTTTTTTTTTTTAGCATTTTTATTTTCATTAATATATATTTAAATGATTTAAATGATATTCTATTTATTCAAATTAAATTTTTTAATAATTTCCACTCCATGTATATTAAACCTTCTGTGTTTTAATAAGTATTAGACCACCATATTTCCCATTGCCGAAAAGTGTGAAAAAAAAAAATCTTAAATATTTACCATTGTGGAATAGAGATTCTATACTTACTCATAAATATAGATGAGATTTTTTTTAAATTTTTGTTTTATAATTTTTTATTCATTGAAAAGAAAAGAATAAATCATAATATAAATTAAATAATAATAATAATAATAATAATAATAATAATAATAAAGATATCTCTCTGTTCTATCGAAAATTTCCTGATGACGGACGTGATATTTAATCTTAATGTCACAATCAGTAATTATTTAATCTTGCCCACATCAGAGAGAATTTATCTACTCCTCTTAAAAATATAGAATAATATCATAGATCGTGATCTAAAAGAATAAGACAACCAGTCTACAACTGAATTTTTAAAGTTATTTTATTTTATTTTCTTTTTAATATTTGTGACGAGTGTTACATTTTAAGGACAATTCTGAAAGATTTCTGCCATTATAATAATCCTCCTAATCTTTTATTAACCAAAGATGAAATGATAAACAAAGAAATACATTTTCTAGATTTAAAAATATATAATGATAATGGAAACTTAGATTTTGATATTTATAATAAGAGAAAATATTTTTTTTTTTTTTTTTTTTTTTTTTTTTTTTTTTTAAGTTAATCTATTTACTCATTACAAATCTTGTTTACATAAAACCAAATATAAAAATATTCTACTTAACTTCCTCTATATAATAAAACATCTTTGTTCTAATAAATATAAAAGTAAAAACGTGAAATCTATCTATTTTCAAGCCAGAGCATATGGTTATCCAAAACTTCTAGTAAATTCAATTATTAAATCGTATTTCTGATTTAATCATCTTTCCTTGTCAATGGTGTTTACATTAATTAAGAATAAATAAATAAATAAAGTGCATTTGTGTATTTTTTACCAAAAAAAAAAAAAAAGACATATATACATATATATATATATATAAAACAAAAGACAATAAAAAATGTGGTGGTTGGTTGGCAAATGTTCGATTAAGGAGGATGGGCGGTATTGTTTAGCTGGAAGTTTGGGAGGGATTGTGATTCTCGCGTATTTATAAGTGTGTATATACATACATACATATATATATATATATATATATAGATAGATAGATAGATGTGTGTGTGTGTGTGTGTGTGTGTATACATATTTTGTATATTATATATATACATATATATTTATTTAAAAAAAATAAAGTGTTTGCTTTATAGATTCTTAAAAAAAAAAGATAATTCTAAAAATTTTTATTATTATATTATTGACTTTCAAATTGGTTAATTTGACCATGGAAACACTTATCAATCTACATAAATATATATATATGTATATATATATATATATATATCTATATATATATATAATAAAATAAAATATATAAATATATGAATAACTAAATTAATTTAAAAATTAACCTCAGTTTTAATTATGCATTGCATTGTGTTCTTTTAGTAACTCTAAATTGGATTTTTAAATGATAACATTTGATTAGATTTTATTTAGCAAGCACACACACACACAAAAAAAAAAAAAAAAAAAAAAAAGAAGGCTCATTACTTTTTTTTTACACTCCAAAAAATGACGTTCCTTACCCACTAGTTTGATTTTATGTTTCAACAAAATTACACGAGTTTTCCAATTTTCGAAAATCAAATTAATCTCAATTTTTAATCAAAATTTAATTTTAAATTATCACTTTTAGGTTAATTATTAAAAATCAAAGAGTTCACCCAACTTTATCGCTCAGTTGACAAATACAATTCGAAAAATAAATTAATGGTTCAGTTATTTAATATGATTCCAAAATTAACTCTGAATTTAACTGTATACAGCCACATGTTTGTTTAGTGATCAAGTTACTTATACCAGTTTTTCATGTGTAATGTATGTAAAACTTTAGTTTTATTAATTATTACTAATATTTTATTTAACTATTATTATTAGTATTTCAATTAATAATTTTGAAATTGCTGCTTGAATTTAAATAAGTTTGATTCTCATTTGGTTTTTTACATATTATTCTTTCAGTTTAAACATTCTCTTTTTTTTTTTTTTTTTTTTTTTTTTTTTTTGCGGGGGGGGGGGGGGTTGCATATAGCTTGCTGTAAATGTTCAGCAATTTCCATACATTCAGACAGAAATAACACCGATTTTACATGCAATATTCATTCTATACCTTTGAAAACGTAATGAATTGTTGCTTGATATTTGTAATCTTTTTCTGTATTTTTTTCTGTTTCACTTAATTCAATGTTTCTTCGTTTCATCTATTCAATGTTTGGAAAGGTTTTAAATATATATATATATATATTCATAAAATAATCTCTAACAATTTTATAAAGACACATTACTCTAAAATGACATAAAGATTTCTGCATGAATTCAGTGTTAGGAGAAAAAGGGGACATTTTCTCATCTCTGAAAGTGTCTTTAAAAATGGTGATCTCTGTGAAATTTATAATGTTTAACAAAATCATTTTTCCATAATTAAAACAGATTCCGTTAAGCAAAATAATACCAATTTTAACATTAATTTCAATTATTAAAATAAATAAATAAATAAGTCAAACGATGCAGCGATGCTTTATTCAAAACACTTTCCTTTTCACTACTATAAAAATAATCATAAGTTTAATGTCTATTACTTACAAGTGATGAAACAGGAAATATTTTAATGATTACAGATTAATTTCCATATGATATATAATTATTCCCTGTTAAAAAAAAAAAAAAAAAAAAAAAAAAAAAAAAAAAAAAGTCTGTTACACTTACATGATTCTAGCTTAAAGAGATTTCTCGTTTTATTTTTGGATATTTAAATAAAAGTTATACAGTTCAAATCTCTTTCTATTTTTTTTAATACTATAGAATGAATTTTTAACAAGCAATTATCAACAAAGACTCTTTATTACTTTCTCAATTCATATTTTATATAATTTTTTTAGCTATATTTCTCACGTGTGATTATGCATCGAATGTTAAATCATTATAAAATCATAGAAAATTGACGTCTTTTATTGTTATCATACTCTACGATTTAACACCAGATCTTTCTACATCAGGAGTCGAACACTTTACATCGCAAATATGCTTTTCTACAACTGTGCGAATACGAATTTCCTATGCTAGCCCACAAGAATGAAAACCATATTACAAAGATGGTCATACAAAAGTGCCATCTATGACGAGTGCCAATTTAACAAATTCACCGTTAAACAGTGATTTTTTAACTACAACTGAAAAACTACAAGCAATAAAGATAAAATTACCCCACGGTGTAAGAGGAAAACAAAAAGCAACAAAGTTACTCTTTTTATTTTTCGTAAAGTTTTTTATACAATGATGTATTTTTAAATATTATTTTCAGTTAGCCTATTACTATCCTACAAGTATAAGGAATTGAGTATTTATGAAAATTTGCAACCTCGAATTTTTGACTTTTTTACATGTTTCGAAGGGTGATGAAACCAAAAAAAAAAAAAAAAAAAAAAAAAAAAAAACAGAATGTCATGATATGAGGTCAGTCTGTGCAGTGTCTCTTAATTTGTTAGTATGTTAGCTTGTTAGACTGGCCAAACTATATCGCGTGGGTATTTGGTTCTAATGGGTTCGAACCAGTTTTAAAATGTACGCAATAACTATGGCAAGAATAATATTGACTTTCATCATTCTAATTCAAAAACTTCGTAAGTTATTAGCAATTTACGATTTTCTTAACATGGCCGAATAGGGCAAAATTTTGCATTTTTTGTTCATTTTGCTGGATAATATTATGGAACAGATATCACCACTTTCAAAATATCATTTAAGATACTCGCATGAGCATATAAAACAATAAAAATTCCTTTTTTTAAAACCTTCTAAGTTATTCGCAATTTATGATTTTCGTAACATTAGAGAATGGGGTTAAATTTTTCTTTTACGTCCATTATGAGAAATCCTTTTAAGATATCATTTATGGTAATAGGATGAACAACATTGACTATGAATTCTATTTTAAAAATTCAAAAGTTATTCAAAATTTACGAATTTCTTAGCGTGGCAAAATAAGGCAAAATTTCATGGAAACGTTCATTATGAGAAATATGTTCATCGTAAAGATGTCAGACCATTTTTTAAAATATAATTAACGATACCCGATTGAACTCGGTGGACTGCGAATATTTTATTATTAAATTTTGAAAGTTATTTGAAGATTAATTTTTTTATCACATTTAATAATATATTTAATAAGTCTCGTACTATGTATTAGCAGGCTTCGCCCGCTTCGCTGGTACTATGTTTAAAGATTTTCTTTTCAATTGAATAATATAAACGTTTAAATGAATATATTTCGATTGACGACTATTTTATTCACAGTTTTAGTATGAGATCTCCTGGACAATATCAAACACATTTTGAACTTTCAAAATCTGTACAACAAAACTATTAAAACAAATAATCTCGAAAACGGTCAAATAGAAATGTTAATTAAAACAGGAATAAACTACTACGTCAGAAACGCCAAAGAAAAATTATTGAGGTGCATACAGCTGTTTCGGTAGCCTAAAGCGTACCGTCATCAGTGCAAAAAGAATTCTGAATCTTGAGAAGTGCTCGTATATATAGGAGAGGGACCGGATTTAGTTCAACCAATAGGAATACGGAAGAGGTGGGGAGTGTGGCCAATAGGAATTAAGGAATGTGTAGCTGTGTAAACAGTAGAAAAATTAAGGAAATGTGGACTGAATGTAAAATTTCCAACAATCAGACAAATAGGGAACAGCGAAATCACAATTTACAAGGTTTTTAAAATATTTATAAATATGAAAAGCTTCAAAGAAATCGAGTTCATGAATGGATTTAGGTCTGCAAATTATTTTAGCTGAATTAAATTTAAAATTATGATTTTCCTCCCAGCAATGTTTAGAAATAGCCGATTTATTGGTTTCTTGTTTGCGGACGTAATTCATATGTTCTTTTAGACGAAATTTAAGACTGCGTTTAGTTTGGCCAATATATGATAAACCACACTGACAGGAAATACTATAAATGCCCCAAGAATTATGCATATCAATAGGATCTTTTAACTGAGAAAAGGTGAGTTTATTGGAAGGCGAAAATATTATTTTAAAATCATATTGTTTGAGGATTTTAGCTATGGTTTGACTAGTTTTAGAAAAATAGGGTAAAACAATACTGATATTAGATGTGACTGATTTAGTAGACGAAATACGAGGGAGTTGTAATTTTTGGATAGCTTTGTCTATAATGGAAGGGTCGTAACCTCTGTCAATTGCGATGGCTTTCAGGTATTTAATTTCAGATTTCAATAAATCAGGATTTGAACAAATATTAAGGGCACGGTTTACAAAAGTATAGAAAGCAGCCATTTTTTGGTTAGGTGGGTGACATGAACGCGCATGGGGAGGAAGGGAGACTGCAAAATTTTTACGATAAACAGTGGTTGAAAATCCATTTACAGTGCGAGAGACGAGGGTATCAAGAAATGGAAGGGAGCCATTATTTTCAATTTCATATGTAAACTGGATATTACTGTCGATTGAATTTAAGGTTTCTAAGACATGGTCAATATTGTGATGAGATATGTCGATAAGCGTGAAGGTGTCGTCAACGTAACGGGTCCAAAAAGGAAAAGATATTTTCTTAAAAAGCTTGCTTTCGAAATAGTGCATGTAAATGTCTGCGAGAATTGGGGAGAGAGGGGAACCCATGGCTAAACCTTCAGACTGACGATAGAATTTATTTTGGAAAGAAAAAGTGGTTTGTGATAAACAAATGCGGGTAAGAGAAATTAATTCTTGTATTTCGAAAGAGGTGAAATGAAACTCTTTTAATCTATTTTCGAGACAGCAGAGGGCGCCACTTATTGGAACATTAGTGAAAAGAGATTTTACATCAAAAGAAACCATAGTGAGATTAGTGTGAGGGCAGTTTTGAATATTTTTTGCAAAATTTATGGAATTCTTAACAGTATAACTATTAGCAGCAAGAAGATTCATTTAATAAAATTAAATTCATTAATTTCTAAAAAACTTGATCCTCCTCCCCCCAAATTAAAATCTGGTGTTTATGAAATCCCATATAAAGTTGATAATAAAACTAACTACTATATAGGTATGACTAATAGACCTTTTTGTGATAGAATGAAGGAGCATATTGCAGATTTAAAATATAATAGACCCAACACAGCTTTTTCACGAAATTATAATACTAATCCCATTGACCCCGATTTTGAAAATGCCAAAATAATTTACAATACTGATAATAGAAACCAAGCACTTCTTTATGAATCATTCGAAATTATTAAAAGAAAATCAGAAATTTGTAACGATTCCTTATCCGTAAACCCCCCCTCAATTTGGCTTCATTTCTTGGGCTTAAATTAATTTATGGTTACCCTACTTTAATTTAGTTCTGGCAACCCCGCAATTTTGATATTTTTAACCTTTGCTTTAGTAGCTCTTTATCCTTGTCTTGTACTGATCATGTTTCATGTTCCTTTGAGTGTTTTAGCATATTTTTAAAAATGTATATAGTATATTTTTACAATTTGTGTAATCATCTGTTAAATGTTTTGAAGTTGTAATTGTGGTATCATGTACTTACATTTTCTATGTTTATGTGTTTTTTTAACATCATTCTTCCCTGAGGAAGGCTAATGAAGGAATTTAGCCGAAACGTTGGATTTAAAATTTATTAAAGTTTATAAAATTGATATGCTGAAAGTTATTTATTACTTTTTCATAACGTAGCTCTAGTTCAACGTAAAATGCACTCAAATCAATGAAAATCAAATAAACCAATAAAATCTCTCGTAATTCCTCAAAACCTAGCTCTAGTTCAACGTAAAATACACTCAAATCAATGAAAATCAAATAAACCAATCAAATCTTTCGTAATTCCTCGTAACGTAGCTGCAGTTCAATGTAAAATACACTCAAATCAATGAAAATCAAATAAACCAATCAAATCTCTCCTAAGATTCTCCATTGTGCGTCATTATATAAATGGGAAGTTTTATTTTCATATTTTTATTAATCAAAAGAAAACTAATCAAAAATTCGAAAATCTGTGCACAATGACCCTTCGGAGAGCACCTTTGTGTTAAATCACGTGACTGTCCAAACTACCGTTTTTGAGAACAGTGAAATATACATATACATATATATATATATATATATACAAATATTGCTCACTTAATAGTATAATAAATACCGTGCGTCTCATAAATATATGGAATTTGATTTTTTTTTTTTTTTTTTTCTTTTTTTTTTTTTCTTTATTTCTTTATTTTTTTTTTTTTTATTAACAGATCCAAAATTTAAGTAATAATCAGGAAAAAGAAATTATAACCATGCGGAATTAGAATATAAGCGTATATATGAACAAAGAAATATTCTATAGGTTTTGCAGAAAACTTAAATAATAATAATAATAATAATAGTAATAGTAATACTAAAATAAACTGCCTTAAAAAAAAAAAAAGAACTTTTCGAGTATTTGGTATTTAAGTTCATTTTTTGGACCCATTCCTTTGAATTATCTTGATAATCTTATGACGCATGCCTAGAACTAGAGACTGGTGAATGTATAGCTTTAAAATCTAACTCTGCTCTACATGTTGCTTAAATTTCTAAATATCTGAAAACAGTAGACCATGGGTATACACTAAGGTGGATCGAAAAACGTGTTTTTTCTGCAATACAATTCTAATAGCGCGGAAAACTTGCGCATAGGCATCATTTTAAAAGAAAAAATATTATTATTATTATTTTTTTTTTTTTAATTTGAAATCGCGCAGAATGCCTAAAGTTACCAAAAAAGTCAAAATACCGGTAAATTTAAAAAAAATGCAAAAATTACAAAAAAAATACATTTTTTGTTCTAATAATGAAAAAAGTGTTTTTAAAAGTGTCCTTAACGCATACAAAATATAATTAGACCCATTCTTGTTTTACTGAATTCGCGCAAAAGGCATAAAGTTGCGGGTTGTATCGTAAAAAAACGATATTTCATGATTTTCGACGATTTTTAAACATGTGCCAAAATCCATAAATGTTTTATTTTTAATTTGTAATAGTGTCAAAACCATTCAAAATAGTTTTCCCAATCCATAAATAATACTTTCAGACCTGTTTTTCCTTAATTGTATTCGCGCAAAAGGTCTAAATTATAGTCTAAGTTAAGTTATAGAGTCCCGTAAAAACGCCGTTTTCCATATCTGATAAATGTCTATTTAACACATTAAGGTTTGTAATAAGACTCTAACAAGTGATTTACAAAAAATGTATTAGCCAAACATATCATATTGCAGCTCTCAGCTCATTTCAACATTTAATCTGTGCTGAAATGACCCAGGACTCACGGCGAGGACGTGGCTGCAAGGCGAGTCCCACCTCCACCCTACCCAACCAACCAACCAGGGTGAATTTTATTTATAATACTTACAGTAACTATTCACTTTGTACAATGCATATGTGTTCGTTGTAGGCAAAAGGTTATTTACATAGAAGCCTCTTTGAATTCTGACTTTGAATTAAATGTGGGCATCAGCTGTCTTGATTTTAAAGTAGCTCTAATATAACCATCTCGATTTTCATGCCCGCACACTTTTTCTGCTGCTTCTGTAACTAGTTTTACACACCTCAACTGACTAGGTGTGGCATGGGAATTTGAGGTAGTTAAACTCTGGTAGCGCTTTGTCTTTCAATAACGAAGCAATGTATTCAATTGGCATCTTGGACAGTAGTGGCGGTGGTGTTAATTTGCAGATTGACCAATCAATTAGTTCGGTATAGTCGTTTGCACTAAAATTTATTGAAGGTATTTTGAAGTCTCTTTCATAACCTTCAGCTGATGGCTCATTTCTGGATTTAAGGATCCTCCTGTAGCCAAGTTCTCTAATGTATGGTCTCTCATCCATTATCATAGCCAACATCATATTTTCAGGGTGGCAGAAGAATGCGTTCCTTTGAATTACTGGATCAATGATTTGCTTGATATTGTCCGGTAGATGCCTGGTTGTTTTAACTACCTTCAAAATATGCTTCGGTCCATCTTTCAC
Organism: Salticus scenicus; assembly: GCA_963930645.1. Taxonomy (NCBI): domain Eukaryota; kingdom Metazoa; phylum Arthropoda; class Arachnida; order Araneae; family Salticidae; genus Salticus; species Salticus scenicus. Next base: position 101,977,476 of record OZ005649.1, read on the forward strand.
AGTGTAGTTTTTCTTTATATCAAACGAAACAGTTGCATATGACATCACTGTGTAATTTGCAAGAGTCTGTAACTCAATTGTTGGACTACTTTGGGATACATACAATCTTAAAACCCGGTTAGCACAGGTTAGCCAACGAGAGTGGCTGATGCGTCCAGGATCCCTAGCAGCCAATTCTGGATTACAGATTCCTGTGTTGACAGCTTTTACAATGTCTAGGAGATACTTCTGCTCTTTACTCAGATCGTTTTTAGTGATATCAATGACTTCTTCTGATTGTATTGGCTCAAAATCTACAACAGGGAGTTTCTCACATCCAGGGAGTTGTTTTCCAACTGGACCGCTAAATGATGCTGGTCCTGTTGTCGTTCTTTCCAAGTGATCAAACAAATGCCCATAAGGTAACTCGTTAAAATGTCCGCAACTACTGTCCAAGATGCCAACTGAATACAGTACTTCTTTATTGAAAGACAAAGCGCTACCAGAGTTTAACTACTGCAAATTCCAATGCCACACCCAGTCAGTTGAGGTGTGTGAAACTGGTTACAGAAGCAGCAGAAGAAGTGTGCGAGCATGAAAATCGCGATGGTTATATTAGAGCGACTTTAAAATGAAGACAGCTGATGCCCACATTTAATTCAAAGTCAGAATTCAAAGGGGCTTCTACTTAAATAACCTTTTGCCTACAACGAACATATATGCATTGTACAAAGTAAATAGTTACTGTAAATATTGTAAATAAAATTCACCCTGATTGGTTGGTTGGGTAAGGTGGAGGTGGGACTCGCTTTGCAGCCACGTCCTCGCCGTGAGTCCTGGGTCATTTCAGCACAGATTAAATGTTGAAATGAGCTGAGAGCTGCAATATGATATGTTTGGCTAATACATTTTTTGTAAATCACTTGTTAGAGTCTCATTACAAACCTTAATGTGTTAAATAAACACTCATCAGATATGGAAAATGGCGTTTTTACGGGACTCTATAACTTAACTTATACTATAATTTAGACCTTTTGCGCGAATACAGTTAAGGAATAACAGGTCTGAAGGTATTATTTATGGATTGGGAAAACTATTTTGAATGTTTTTACACTGTTACAAATTAAAAGTAAAACTTTTATGGGTTTTGGCACATGTTTAAAAATCGTCGAAAATCATGAAATATCGTTTTTTTACGATACAACCCGCAACTTTAGGGCTTTTGCGCGAATTCCGTAAAACAAGAATGTGTCTAATTATATTTTGTATGCATTAAGGACACTCTTAAAAACACTTTTTTCACTATTAGAACAAAAAATGTAATTTTTTTGTAATTTTTGCATTTTTTTTTTATTTACCGGTATTTTGACTTTTTTGGTAACTTTAGGCCTTCTGCGCGATTTCAAATTTTGAAAAAAAAAAATAATAATAATAATATTTTTTCATTTATAATGATGCCTATGCGCAAGTTTTCCGCGCTATTAGAATTGTATTGGAGAGAAAACGCGTTTTTCGATCCACCCTAGTATACACCTCTCGAGCAAACACTCGCTGAATTTTTCAATTGTATTTACGTCTGAACTGATGGCTGACCAGTTAATAAGTGAAACTTGTTTCTGCATAAGCAGAGCTTTTGTTCAGTAGGAAGTATAAGTCGACACGTCGTCCTGTTGGAAATTCCAGTTTCCTACTGTTTATATTTTCCTGTTGGAAATATATTGCTTTTAAAGACGTTTTAACAATTCTCAGTGCAATCTAGACCATTAACAAAAACAATATCAGCAACATCTCTTCTTCCGTTGATACAGAACGCGACACACACGGAGAGAGAACCCTCCATCTCAGGATTGGTTCTTAAGTGACTAATAAATATTCCATTTTTTTGTCCCTAACTAGGAGCAATTTTTTTTTGTAAACTATGATGAAACATTATGAGTTCTTTTGTCATAAAAGAAAGAGGGGATTCTAAGATTCTAAGTCGGAATTTGGCCGCTCACCACTATGCAGCGGTTTTAAGCGATTCCAACCATTAGAAAGGTGTTTTAATGGCACTATGGAGCTTTTAAAGAGCCCGTCTCTACACAACAAACAGAAGCCTTTCGGCATCGAGTCGGCCCGCAGTCGGCATTGTCGGTTTACTGTCGGCAAAGGAGCACTGCTGTCGGCGACTAATCAATATAATGCCGGCAACCGACAGTAGTAAACAATGTCGGTTGCTGTTACCGGACCGCTTACGGCTAAAAATCTGCAAATCATTTCTATCAGCGTACGATACTGGACCTATATCTGATATCCGGTAGTGGCCCGAAAAAAAGTGCCAACGTCGGTCCTCATGGTCTTCTGATTTCAACAATTCAGAAATTAATGCAACAAATTGAGCAGAATCAGTATTCATTTCAGCCACGCATTCTTCGAACTCTCGTTCTAAGCATTCTTGACAGGATTTTAAAGATAATTCAAAGGAATGGAACCAAAATTTGAATTTAAATACCAAATATTCGAATAGTCTTCATATTTTTGAGACATCATTTCTTTGCATTTCTTCAGCATTTCTTCATATTTTTGAGACAGCATTTTACGCCTATCTTCCAATTTCATTTACTTATTATTTTTTTTCCGTGATTATTGCTTCACGAAATTACTTTCTCTATTTTTTTTTAAACGTAGTGTATATATATATATATGACTCAAAATGCCTATTTATAGAATTTGATTTTAGGAGTCCATTACTAGTACAAATACCCTATATATATATATTTAATATGTTGTTCATTTCATTGAATATTTTCATTATCGTTTTCTCTTTCAGCTTTTAAATAAATGGAGATATTTTATTTATATTTGTCAGTTTTGATAAAACGATTTCTATTAGATTAAATGACATATTTTATGCCTTTTTTTTTTTTTTTTTTTTTTTTTTTTTTTTTAGTTAATTACAGAAACAGAAATCTCTATTAAATTATTTTAAACTGAAATAGTCTATTAATTATGAAATTTTCAGAAAAGTGGTTAAATATTATCAACAACATAAGCATAATTTACTCACAGAATTATTTTTGTTCATCCATGCAAATTATCTTAATTATGTTTATTTCCTTATTAAATATAATGATATTTAATGTTTTCGAATTATTTACTAACACAAATAAAAATTTCGTTGTATAACGCGATTTACAACCAATCAAAGACGAGAATGATTAAATAAAAATTTTACCAGACAAAAGTTTCGTCTTTTAATTTAGGTTATGAAAAAGGGGGAAATGGATTACACGTTTCAATTTTTTTCCTGACGCTGGTATTCCTTTTCCATGGAAATAAGAAATAATTAAAATCATTTTTATTATAAGTTTTATGTAACTAAACCATGCTTGTGGTACTGCTGGCAATATACAGAATACAATAAGCAGCTAATATATTCTAACCACTTACTCTGTTCACAATCGTCTTCGACTTGTATAGCACTTACAAAGCATGGTACACCGCACAATGCGCTGAAAGATAATTTGATGTAATTCTTGGTTAAGATCTGCGGCAATTTTCTGTACTTTTTCTGCTCTGGTTTCTGTTATGTTTAGGGTATTCGCCGTTGCACGCTATCATTCCCGTCTTCGGCTGTTATTCACCATTAACTTCAACTCCCGGTTGAAAATGAAAATTTGAAAAGTGTATAAAGGCGGGGTACAAATTTTCAGCAAATTTTGCCGTGTTGTTGCTGCCATCTAGCGGTATAGTTATTTTCAGACTTTTTAAATGAAAGAAACCAATCAAAGATTGTATGAAATCATCGATGCTAGATGGCAGAAACAGCATGCGAAATTTTGATGGAAAGCTGTACCCTGCCTTTAGATGCTTTTCAAGTTTTTGCGTTGAACCGGGAGTTGAAGTTAATGGTGAATACGGCCATTAGTGACAATAACAATTCACACGAACAGAGCCTGTATTTTGCACGGACCCCTGTGTTTATACACTTTCACTACAACTGTTCTTGAAAATATCACAAATGATGCAATTTTTCAAAAAGTCACACCATGCATCTCAGCTGTTGGTATCACATTCAGGTTCAAATCAGGTTTACTCTGAATGTATTTTTAAGTAATTTGCTAATAGTACTATTTCAGGAACTAAGCATTTTTTTTTCATAGAATCCTAGCCCTCTATCTGCACCACTGTATTGCAATAAATCAATTACATAAAACTATAATTTGATAATTATGAAATAGCCACTCAGTGTATAATTCAAGAATAAAATAATAAAAAATTAAATTTCATATATTTTGTTTGTACATCATTATCTTTTCTTTTCTTTTCTCTCTCTATCTCTCTTTTTTACTGAAATGAACCTTTCAACAGTATTAATAAGAATCAAAATATATTACTACAATTGTATAAGAATAAATATAAAAATAACCAAAAATAAATTGTTCTTCATAAAGAAACAAACAAAATTTTATATTAAAATACTTTCTGCAAAAAAAAAAAAAAATTAGCATCCAAATAGTTTTTACATTATAAATCAAGAAAACGTATTAAAAGATTACATTTAATTGAAATAAATGTTTTAACACCTACACAAGATTACTCATGTTCTTACACTTTAAATTAAATGGATAAGAGAAGTTCTTAAAAGATATTAAATGTTTGTTTTTCGCAAGAAAATATTTGCTTTCGGTATTATTATTCAGATTAAAATATTTTCAAGAGAAATCCTATTACCAAAGAAAAAATAAACGAAAGGTTTAATAAAAATATTTGCAAAGATCTTCTTTGAATTATTTATAATCAAGATTTTAAAAATTTAAGAATAATTACAAAGGTTGTTTTAAATTAAAATAACAACGAAAAATCGTGCATTTTCCATACATTTTTAACACTTTCCAACTAACGCTCCTGTGGCATTCATTGACTGTCAATGTACTGTCCTACGTGATCACACAGAAGATGGAGAGAAACATTTATTATAGACAGATGGAAAGATTTAATATAGGCGGGCATGCTAACTGAATTAATTATTAATCGTAAACATTGTTGTAAAGTTATATATATATATATATGAAAGTGCAATTTTAGCAATTTTCAAATAATAATAAATTTATCTGTATCTTTGAGTGCGTTCCTGTAATTATTCATTATACGTGAAATATTTTTCAAGCAAAATAATTCCTTTAGCATATGAACAATCATTTTAATTTCATTTGGATTAGTGCAGTAAATAGTTACCCAAATATGATTTATGTAAATGTCCTTCATAAAACTTATTATATTGGCAATATTTTCGATGTCCTTGTAGGCTAATCATTTGTTCTATTTATACCCTTTTAAACAGGGTACATGCTAATATAAACTAGAATAACATACATGGTTTTGAAAAATTTCCGGAAAAATGTTAGGACGCTAAAGGCCGACAGATAAACGGTCATTCAGACGGAGAGAAGCCAGACAGATTGAATAATTTAAACCATAATTCCTCTTAAACATTATTAGAAAGTGTTAAAAACGCTTAATACAAACAAGAATGTAATTCCTGAATTTTACTAATATAACCTTTATTACAACTGAATATTTGTGTGGATACCTGTAAATTTTAACGTTTATACTATGTTTTATAGAAAGCAATATTTTATGCATAGTAATACTAAAAGTGAATTACGTTATGATTTGTGCAAAATCTAACACTCTCGTGGTATCCTTTAACTGCCAATCTACTTTCCCTACGTGGTCACACAGCATATAGAAAAAAAAAATCATTTAATATACCCAAATGAAAAGGTCTGATATGGACAGATATTCTAACTGAATATCAAACTAACACAAACGAAAGTGCAATTTTGGCAATTTCCAGTCGTAGCCTTAAACGTATCTGTACCTTTGAGTGCATTACTGTAATTATGAATAATTTGTAAAATTTATTCTGTACAAAATATAATTTTTTAACATACGAAACTGTCATTTTCAATTTCATTTGTATTTGTGTAGTAAAGAGTTACCCAAATACGAATTATATAAATATATCTCGTAAAACACATCGCAATGGGAATATTTTGGATGTCGCTGTAGGCTAATTATTTGTGCTATATACACCATTTTAAGCAGAGAACATTTCATATTAAATTTGAATAACATATATCGTTTTGTAGAAATTCCGGAAAAAGATATGTGTGCTAGAGTCCAACAGACAGATAAATAAGATAGACAGGCGGTTATTTAGATGGACATAATCCTGACGGAATCTTTTGTGCTCTTTATAATATTTTAAACAAGGGACATGCCATAGAAAAGCCGAATGACATACACCGTTTTGAAGAAATTCTAAAAAAATATATGAACGCTAGACGTCGACAGACAGATAGATAGTCATACAGACGAACAGAAAACAGGCAGATAGATTAATGCATACCATAAAATCCTTCTTAGAAAATATTAGAAAGTTTTAAAACGTTTAATACATACAAGAAAGCAATTCCCGAAACTTCCTATTATTATTTTCCTCTTAGAATGCAATGATTTGAAATTATCTCGGGTGTCCCTGTAAACAAATTAGTGTTGGTATTTACGACATTTTTAATGGGGAACATTCCACAACAAACTTGAATATAATATATCAGTTTCAAAAAATTACATTAATATTTAGAGGAACTATGCGCGTTCAGAAAGATATGCAGGGGGACAGACCAAAAGAAAAATAGAGCGATAGACAGACGAACAAAAGGACAGAGAAAGGCAGACAAATAAATTCATAAATACTTTTAAACTTTTTTTGAAAATAATAACATTAAAACCTAGATCTATAAAAATGTAGCTCCAAAATTTAGCTCCATGGTTTTGATTGTTACAAGAAAAATAAAATAAATAAATAAATAAAATAAATAAATAAATAATAAACAGATAAATAAATAAATAATAAAAAATTAAATTAAATTAAGAAATCAAAATTATTTTTATTAATATTTTATTTTATTTATTTATTTTTACTTATATTATTAAATTTATTTTATATTATTATTATTATTATTATTATGCATATTAAAAATATATTTGAAAAGTTTTTAATCGTTTTTAGAAGACAAAAATACTACTTAGAAACTGTAAAAAAAAAAAAAAAAAGTTTTATAATTTTTTTATACAAATATTTAAAAAGGCATATTTTCTTCAACTACTTTTTACTTGTACATGTGATAATGGGCAATTTTTACTGTTTTGGGAAGTGTTAACGTTACTTGTTAAAGTTTTTATATATCAGAAGAAAGAAGACAAGATTAAAATTATTTGCTAAGTTTTATTTAACGATCGTTTAAGAAAGAAACTTTTAACTTTTAACTAGTTCATTTAACTAAATCTAAATGTACTAATATTTATTGAGTTATCAGAAATTATGTTTACATTTTAAATTACAACTAGTTTGAATAAATCCATTCATAAACTACGGGAAAAAACTATGTCTGTTTGTATCAAAATCAAAATAAATATATGATAAGTTAAATATCCCTTGAAATTTACTGAAGAAAAGAATTTTTGGAAGGCTATTTTTTAAACAAATGAAATCAATAAGAATGTAGCATTTATTATGGTTCTTAGTAAATATCTATATATTAATAGGCAAGCATAAAATTGTAGTCCCTTTTTAACATATTAATTATGGGAGTAGAGGGTTGAAAATGGTATCATTCGAAAGGTATGGTTAGCCGGAAGGTGCGAATACAAATATTATTTTCTTACGATGTCAAGAAGGTATTTAAAAATACATTTATTTTTTATGCATTTCCCCCCATTTTTCCCTTTTATACACGTATTCCTTTACATTAAAAATACCTAAAAGTAGAAAGTTGTTAAATCTGGCAATTTCATAAAGCTCAAATAAAACCATAGACACAGTAATTTGTATAATGTAGCATCACTATACGCAAGCGAAGTGATGACGTCACTGTCTGTCCATGGAGCCATGAAAAAGATTTTCTATGTTAATCGTCCATTGGATTTTTTGTAAAAAATTATTAAAAAATAACGGAAATTATCTGCAGATTTTAATTCCGATATTTGGGTATAGTTATATATAAGGTACTGTCTACATGTGTTTGATTGAGTTATTTTTTCTGTAAAATTGATAAAATTTTAATTTAAAATCACAAAACTCCAGAAAAAAAATGGCAAACTTCCAGTTTCGAATGTAAACATAAACATTTCATTTCAAAGGGTGATATTTAAACAATAAATATTCAACTAATATACTAAATAAAATGAAAATGGATTTGTTGCTAACTGCTGCATGTATAAGTAGACGATACGGAAAAAAATTCGATTTCCGTTTTTTGCTGAATTTACATGTTTTGAGCTTTCTTTACGTTTCAATTAACTGAAATTGGCTACATATTTTTTTAAAAAGTGTCTTTATTGCTAGCTTTTGTGGGTAGAAGAAGCAAGTAGAAGATACATAAAAACTTTTGATTTCCGGTTTTCGATGAATTTACACGTTTTGAGATTTCCTTGCATTTTAATTAAGTGAAATTGACTACTTATTTTTATTTTTAAAAGTGGATTTATTATTCTTTCCTCTGCATATATAAGTAGAAAATATAAGATTCAGGAAAGTTTTAGATTTTCGGTTTTCGATAAAGTTACACGTTTTGAAATTTCCCGAACTCAATTCGACCAATTTTAAAAAATATCTTTTTTTTTATTTTTATTTTTATTTTTTTTTTGTTCAAACACTGTACTTTATGAACCAATCGAATTAATTTAACAGAATTTGATACTTGGTTGGGCCTTGGTTTGACATGGTACCTATTAGCTTCTGGGCTGTATCACACGACAAGGGGCGTTTTCACGTTGCGATTTTCTCTCATTTCAGGAAAGGCTAACATCCACAGAGATAAATTGTTATATTTAGTAAAACTCTGCTGATTCAGTTAGAGTGAATATCGGCAAACAATTGCGCAGCTGTGTTGCAATTGCATTCCGTTTAGGACAAGGCAATAACTTTGCATTGCCTCGCTTTGCAAAAAAAATGTTTGCGTTTCGACCACTGGGCGATACTAGTATGTATTATTACGTGTATATACGAACCGTCGCAAGCAGAAAACGTAATCAAATGATGCTATTTCGTTATTAATTCACACAGGAAAACGAAATAAATATCATTTAAAGAGAAATTAAGTGAAAAAAAAAAAAAAAGACGTGAAATTTGTAATTAACGGTCATCTACTTCTTAAAATGAGTGCCAACTTTGATATTTTTCAATGACAATACTTAAATTTGATTTTATATTTCAATTTATGAGATTCTGAAAATGCTGAAAAGTATACTTTTTGTGTACTTTTTTTTTCTCCTTTTTTTAGTAATAGTGTTTAGTAATAATAGTTTTCATAGAGTTGTAACTAAAAATGTGTTACGGGGCTATCTGAAAATTTAGAAAAATAAAATTAAGACCGTACAAGAAGTATAAAAAGAATTCATATTTTTCACTGGAAAAATATTATTAAAGAATAGAAAAATAAATAACGAATAATAGAAGTGTCATCGTCTTTACAGCGTCTTACTTTGCTCTGATTTTGATTAGATAGATATAGTTAAATATATAATTAGACTAGAATGCAAAATAAAATATATATACGTACCAAAGATTCGTCGGGCAATGCTGTTTGGAAATTTTTATAGTTCTATTAAAATGTGTCTTAAAACATCGAAAATAATGAAAAAAATATATACATATCTGGTGTGTCACTTACACAACTTTCGCTTTTCCTGAAATTTAATAATGCAAATTCAGATTGGAGATTAAGGGGTAAGATAACGAGTACTGTTATGTAATCTTATGTGAAAACAATTCAGATTAGGCTTCAGAGCAGCTTTATTTGACAAATAATTCTGTGTGAGGGGGTTACAGCTTCCCTCAACCCACCGTTTCATTATTGCTCTTACATTTATATAGAATTCAAATGAGATATTAAATTCAAATGTTCATTTAAAATTATTCAGACAACTTTCACACGCAGCATTTCTTGAAAATTATCGATCTTGATCTAGTTTTCCAGCAACAAAACATATTAACTTTAAAATAGACCATTTGAATCACCTGAAATTATTTGTTTTTTATTTTCTCTAATACACACAGACTACCATATGACCATGGAAAATGAATTTTAATTTCTGAGCAGCTTTCCTGGACATGTTAAAATATTATAGTAAAGCACTTCCACTAACAATGTAAAAGAATGTTATGGCTTAAATATTGGCAGCCCTGTACATCTTCTGAAGGTTATGTACACATCATATGGTGCTCATAAATATAATCCTACATTAATAAAGCACGGCACAACCTGAAATACGCTTCCATGAATTTTCATGTATTGCCGCATTATAATTCAGTTCTTTTTAGTTCCCCATCATACTATAGGAATGGAGAACTTAGGTAATCGTGAAAATTTTCGACCTCGGTTTTTTCACTTTTTTACACGTTTTCAGGTGTGAGGAATCCGAAAATGACAAAACTTGTATGGTGTCTGTCTGTAGGGTGTCTGTTAGTGTGTCAGTGTGTCAGTCCGTTAGTGTGTTAGTCCGTTAGTTTGTTAGTCTGTTAACACGATATCTCACGAAAAAATGATCGCAGAGAGGTCAGATCAGTTTTAGAATATTACTTTCGATACTGGCAAGAACCCTATTCTTTTGCAACATTCGAATTAAAAAACTTCGTAAGTTATGAGAAATTTACGATTTTCTTAACATGGGAGAATAGGACAAAAATTCACTTAAACGTGCATTAAATGGAAACTTTTTACTGTAAAAATCTCAGACCAGTTTTAAAATATCAGGTTTTGTGCCAGAATGAACATTAGTAATTGTAAATGTGCTACTTTGAAAATTTCGCAAGTTATTGGAAATTTACGAATTTCTTAACATGACAGTATAGGGCAAAATTCCACATAAACGTCAATTTTGAGAGATATTTTCATCGTAAAGATGTCAGACTACTTTTGAAATATTATTTAGAACACTGGCATGAATATTAATAACTATGAATTTTCCAATATAAAAATTTCGTAAGTTATTGGAAAATTACGAATTTCTTAACATGGCAGCATAGAGCCAAATTTCACATAAACGTCAATCTTGAGGGATATTTTCATCGTAAAGATGTCAAACCACTTTCGAAATATTATATAGGATACTGGCATGAATATCATAGACTATGATTTTTCCAATTTAAAAAAATCGTAAGTTATTTGGAATTTACGATTTACTTAACATGTCAGAATAAGGCAAAATTGAGCATAAATTTTCATTTTGAGGATCATAAATACATTAGACAACTTCAAAATTACATTTATGATATTTGTTTGATCATGATTAAATACAAATATTCTAATAGGAAATTTTCGTAAATCTTTCGTAATTTACGATTTTATCAACATAGCGAAATTGTAATTTTTTCATATAAATATGAATATAAATATGAAATATAAATATGAAATAGGATTATTGCATTGGAAATAGTAGCATGAAAACTAAACAACGGAATTGACCCTGATAAAATAAATTAATAGATTAGAATAAGATATATATATCGAAGTTAACGGTGGATAGCCTATTAGGCGGGGATTTCATTCTGTCACTATATCAAGCTTTGGTCAAATTCATTTCTTTTAACATGATTATAATATGTCTCGCACTAGAAATTTTTGAGAACATAAATATGATGGGGAACTGAGCAGAGTCCACCTATGCCAACTAGTTTTTAGCCCTGTAACCGAACGATGAATGATTCCCATACCATAGTCTATATGAAACATGTTTTTACACATATAATATATTTACACGTTTCATTTCTTTAGTGCAGTCTATAGTTGCTAAACTCTACTTACCTGCAATTTCCTCTGTGGACGTAATGTATTTGTATTTTCTTGGGTGTTTCTTCCCTCTACACGGACCATATGCTGGATCTCAACAAAATGTTTAGTGTGTCATTCCTATAAGATGCCCATTTAGAACACCAAATTTGGATTTTCTGCTATTATTTGTTCTTGAGCTATGCTGATAACAGACAAACACACAGACACACAAACGAACCACTATTAAAATATTTTTATTTGGCTAAAAAGTGTTTAAAATAACAAAAAAAAAAAAAAAAAAAAAAACACTTTCGTCAAGAAGTGTTTAAAATATCTGCCTTAAATCCCAGTGGTCGTGAATGAACAAATTTTTCTATTTATTTCATTATTTGTTTATTTATTTACCAGCAGGCTTTGCCCTCTTCGCTGGACACAATACTTAAATGAGTTGTCAAAATCCCATATCATTATTAATAACCTAACTCCCCTCTGTGTACGGAAGAGGATTTTTTTTTTTTTTTCACTCGCAACGTGAGGAGGGCTGGTCTTACTTGTAGTCAGCAACTTACCCACTTTTTACTTCCAATTTTCCAGCGGATGAGTTAAAGTTTTGTGAAATCCCCCCAAAGTAAATAATGCGCACAATTAATCGAAGTCCATACAACAAACGCGAATTCAGCCGGGTAAGTGTGTTTTTACACGTATTTATGGGAGACTATACACCCTACCCACAAAGGGGGAAGGATTAAGGGTCCTGTTAAAATACGTGTCGCATACATAAATAAAAAAAAAATAAAAATAAAAAAATAAAAAAAAACGGACCAAGTTTCGTGAACGCAGATCGCATAAATTTCCTAAGACTAATTTAGCGCTAAAAAGGGGGGAGGGGGATCTCCAATTTACTCCTATGTAAGACTTCATCCCGCTCCTCAAAAAAAAAAAAAAAAAAAAAAAAAAAAAAAAAAAAAAATCGAAAATCCACTACAAACGAAAATGTGTTTTTACAAATATCATAAAGAAGACACGTGGCTGTTACTAATACCTTTCTACCATTTTTAGTAGTGGTTGACTCAAAAATCCGGAATTTCTGAAATTTCTTCCGATAAAAGGTTTTTCCCCTTCCTCCTTTAAAAATCAAGAATTCCAAAATCGTGCATAGTGTTTTATTTATACTCATGTCTAATCTCCTCATGTGCAGTAATTCACCGTGAAGTAATTTGGGGCAAAGTTATACTTACAAACTTTTTTGTTCTCCTCGCCCCCCAGGGGGAAAGGGGAGAATCTCAATAAATCTCGTTACTTTAGTTGTCGGATACATATAAACAATCCAAGTACCAAACTTTGTGACCGCAGCTCTCATAAATTTCCCAGGACAAATTTACCGCTAAAAAGGTTGTCTTGAATTTTCCCTTTGTAACACATACCTCCCACCCCCTACCCCCACCTAAAAAAATGGTAAATCAGAAACATGTTTTGAAAATATCCTAAGAAGATTCATGGCTGTTTTCAACAACTTTGTTCCCTTTTTTTTGTAGAGTTCTACTCAAAAATCCGGAATTTGCAAGGTTCCGAGAAAAATGTCGATGCCCCCACCCCTCCCCTTAAAAATCGAAATTTCCTAAATCGCAGATAATGTTTTATTTGTACTCATGTCTAGTCTGCTCATGTACAATTTTTTTACTGTAAAGCTGTTTGGTGCCGTGTTATGCTTACAAACGTGTTTTTGACTTTATCTCCACTCAGAGGGGGACGAGGGGGAATTTTGAAAAAGATATAGATATAATTTTCAGTTGGATAAAGACCTAAATTCTTGGCTAGCACATTGAATTCCATCCATTCGTTTGCACGTGATTCCCGGACAAATATTGCGTTACAGACATATAGACAGACACACACACACACACAGACAAATTTTTCTGAAGCCATTATTTTTGGCTTTCATTGTGTGTGAAACGTGAGGATATCGCAAAAGTTTTGATTGTGACAAATTTCCAGACAAAAATCTGATTTTATTAATATAGATTTCAATTGAAAATTATAACTTCCACATATTTTTCAATTTTAGAAACTAAGCCCCACCGCTTTAATTGGTTTGATGAAAAAGTGTATAAATGTTTCAAGTTTATCATCAGCAACCAATTCCGTAAATGGCACCCGGGTATATTTTTGGCGACATAAATTAAAGGGTTAAATACAAATACGCAAAGTCCTTTTCTTTTTCTCTATTGTATTATTTAAGAAGAACGCGGAAGTGGGCTTTCTTTACTAGGCATAAATTCTCATTAGCTATCTACAAAGTTTAAAAATAGATTATTTTTAAATTTTTGTGTCTTTGGCATAGCTAAACATTTTAACTGTATTCAATTTTTTTAATACATATTAATTATTTCCTCTGTTACTTTTTAAGATTTTTTTTGTTATCTCATGCAAAAGTTAGAAAAGTTTAAGTATATCTTGGAATGTAATAATTTGAATGAGTTGCAAATTTCCACACTCATGTTAATATGTATCGGGATTAAATTTATGTAAAACTTAATATAGATCATAAGTCATATTTTTTTTGTGTTAATTTATTTTTATTTTTTATAATTTAATTTCTTTTTTCCGAATAAAAATTTTTCATGGATAATATTTCTTTTTTGTGTAGATATAAATACAAGTTTGCTATATGAATTTAACATTAGCATCTTCAAACTTTCAACGCTTAGAACTATATAAAAATATAAGTAAAGCATACAATCAATATATTTTTCGCATTGTAAATATCCCAGGAATTCAAATATAAAACCAAAATTGGGAGTTATTATTGATAAAATCAGAAGTTACTCCGTGTTTTACTATGTAGATGACTCCTAATTAGATATTTCACTTCATTTTCTAAAATTATACAGAGTTCTCCGTCGATTGATAGTGATTTTTCTTGATCTATTAGTAAAGATGTAAAGTTGAATGTTCGCCCCGACTTCCCTTATAATTAGCCGCAGTTAAAATATTTAGTATAATTTGCATAATTTTCTCTGTTACTTTTTAAAGATTTTCTTCCCTATCTTATACAAAAGTTTATAAGAGAAGTCCTCCCTAATACGAATCGAGGAAATATATATATATAAAAGAAGAATAGTAATAGGTATGAGCTATAAATTTGCACAACGATATTTTAAAGCACTTGAATTCATTTTATACAAATATTAATATGGAAGAATATTCATGCATCTTGAATGTGTATGAATTTATTATTATTATTATTTATTATTGAGAAGCAAACATTCAAAGCGTAATTTCTCCTTCGGATACAATTTTCCAGACAAATAAAAAACTAAAAAATTAAAAAAAAAAAAAAAAAAACTAAGTTTAAAACATAATAATCGTTTGTTTAGATGTATTAATAGATACTAGGAAAATATGTAAACATATCTAGAAAAACACGTTTTGAATATTTACTCTTCAATTTGAATTTTTTCCTTCTGAATCAAAATTGATAATCATTTTATGCCATTTTCGCATGACAAAAATATCTAGTGGTTCGGTATTTTATTTCTCTTTGAATGTTAACTATCTTATCTTTAATAAAATATTAATTAAAAAGATAAACAAATCTGATCTATTTACATTTTTTTAAAATTATTATCAGTCAATTTATTTAATATTAGCTCTGTATATATATGTTTGCGAATAACTTCGATAAATAAATTAAACACCTACACAAGGCCCGTGATTAAATATATTTTATTTACATTTTCAATCAGTCCGGTGAAATTACTAACGCTTAATAAAGAGCTTAAATATTTATTTTAGATAAAAAATAAATGTTTGCCGAAATAATTACTGGTCAGATTAAACCTTCTTCCTTTGCATAATCCTTCATTTAAGTGAAAGGCAATGATAGAATGAATTAAGGTATATTTATTCTTTATACGATTTTATTGAAATAAAAATTTATGAGAGGAAATACATGTTTTATTTGTTTTAGGTATGATATATATTATCAAATGATTTATGTTCTTTGATAATTTGAAGCTTTATTATATATATATATATATATATATATATGTTTATTTATTCTTTATGAATTTATTTTAAAATGAGAAATAAATAAATTAGTTTAAATATTGTCATCCATTATTGTGTTAGCATTGATTTTAATGTTATTAAGTTTGCAAGGAATCAAGGTTTTTTTCAAAAAAAAATTCCAGCATAAAAGTGTTAAGTTGGCATATTTTTGTTACTTTTGAGTAGATTGTCACTTTTGACTAGGCACCACTGAAGGTTTTATATAAAAGCTAACACTTCATTTTTTTTTTTTTTTTTTTTTTTTTTAATTGAACTGTGTTAGGTTCGTTTATTAAAATATATATTCATTCAAGAATGCTTAAAATTTTTTATAGATATTTACAGATTTGGAATCTTTAAATTAGGCTTCCTTTGTTTGCATTTGTTTTCATAAATTCAATAATCGTAAAAATGCTAAAACTTCTGCAGACACTTAATTAAAGACTTAATATATGTATTTTTTTACTTTTAATTGAACATACTTAAAATAATAAGGGATGAATTTTTAAATTTATTAAATAGTTTTTTGTGGGAAAAGTGTTAAAACTTGCTGTGCATGTGTGTAAAAGCTTGCATAAAACATGATTTTTGATATATTTGTGTTATATATATATATATATATAAGCTAGGTGCTCCAGTTATTGGAATGCTCCAGTAATTAACATATATCTCGAAATAAATAATAAATAAGAAAAAAATAATAAAATCATATATTTTACATATAAGAATTTTAACATTTTATGTAAAACACTGGACACATAGGGTGCTAATAAATGGTAAAATGAATAACAAGCAGTGTCAAACAATGGGACATAGGGGGTCAATTTCGGATTAAAAAAAAAAAAAAAAAACTTTCAGTGTCAATTACTGGAACATTGAGTGGGTGTCAAAAAAAAAAATATATATATATATATACATATATATATCAGATGTATATATTTTAACATATATGTGGTTCTGGATGTCTTTCATAGCATATGTACTAACTTAAGATTTCTAAAAATATTTTCTGATGACTAAAACATTAAAAACATCAGATATTGCTCTAAAAGTGTCAATCACTGGTGCACTTACACTATATATATATATATATATATATATATATATATATATTTTTTTTTTTTTTTGTTTTTTGCAAAATCCATTTATAAATCTTTGAATAATTTTCTATTCAACATTCAGAAACTTTTTAAGTTGCTTCTTAAACATTTGTAGAAATTTTAGCTTTTCAGAATAATGAATTTATTAAAAAACTAGCCGCCTTCGGCGACCAGCTGGTTCGCGATCCTTGAAAAATCCGACTTTATGAAACTCCCGCTCGGTGGCGACTTCGGCGCCTTTTTCCCGTTTCAGATCATACGACAGCTAATTGACATATAGTGAAAATAGCTTTATTGAAAAATTTCATCGCAGTAAATTCCCGCTCGGCAGCATGCGGCGCCCTCTTCCTCTTTCAAAATCTGAAACAGGCTGTTCACTCCCCATGTTATGATCTTTCAAATTTCTGACTTTAGCAAAGTCCCGCTCGGTGGCGCCTGCGGTGCCTTATCCCCGTTTTAGAACATACAACACGTTCCTCACTCATTAGAATTTAAAATATTGAAATTTTAAAATATCACAGCACCATCTGGCGGTAGAAATTTTTGTAATCTTCTGTTCAATTCTAAATGAACAAACCTTTCAAATGATGTATTACTTAAGAAATTACTTTAATTAGCAGCTGAGATATAAAAGAAAACCGATTCAGAAGACCTCAAAACGTGTAAATCAGGTGAAATCTCGAATTACACTTTGGATAATATAAATGTACGTTAAAATATCTTTCGAATGATGCATAAAAAATAATATAATCATAACTAGAATTTGAAATATTGAAATCTTGAAATCTTGAAATATTACAGCGTCATCTGGTGGTAGAAATTTCTGTAATCTACTGTTCAATTCCAAATCAACAATGCTTTCAAATGACGAAATTACTTATGAAATTATTTTAATTAGTAGCTGAGATACAAAAGAAAACCTATTCAGGACACCTCAAAACGTGTAAATTGGGTGAAATCTCGAATCCCACTTTTGATAATATAAAAGTATTTCAAAATGTCTTTCGAATGAAGTACTAAAAATAATTTTATCATAATTAGAATTTGAAATACACGTATTAGAATAAAAGAATAAAATTTTTATTTGCAATTAAATGTAAATTAAAATGTAATTTTTTTTTCCGAAATTTTTCTCAGTAATCCTACTTATCCATGGTTTTCTCCGAAACGTTCATAATTCCGGGCTATATAATGTTAAAAATCCTTAGTACGATACGTGAGCAGAAATTGTATTTCGAAATTCTGCAAAATATTAAAGAATAAAGGTGTTGTGGGTATTCCGTTGTTTTCTCCGAAACTCCCGTTCCTTTTCTACATCTTTGCCCCTTCGCCCCCCCCCCATTTCCGTCGCTAATAATAATTTTACACTCGGAAATATCCTAATCGATTCGCCTTGCCTTGAAATCTAAATATACCAATTTATACGCTGTAACTTTATTATTTTTTTAATTTTTGTCCCTTTCCCCCCTTCCTCAAGCCCTCCCTAATAATTCTACTCTTTCAAAAATATTCACAATCGAATTATCGGGCATTAAAACCAAATACTACGAAATTTCAACGGCATATCTCAATTTAAAATACTGCAAAATATAAAAGAAAATTTAATCTTTTTCCAATAAATGTTTATTCATATTTTTTCATGAAAATTCACCAGTAGCTTTATAATATGCTGTCTAAACCGAATATTCATTTAAATGTAAGGTAAATCAAGATTTAAAAAAGTCTGAAAATTGCAAATTTTCCGGCCACTATAAAACACGGGATATCTTAATTGATTACAACCACTTCCTTTTTCATCGCACACAGTCGTCTACCTATTGCCAACTAAATTTCATACTTTAGTTAATTTTAAAACATCTAACTGTTGTATCGATAAGCCGCTTGCACTCTTAGATTCGGAAAAAATCCCCTTTTATTCGGTACCAAATTCGTAATGATCGGACTAATATTTCTAATTTATTTTCCACTTTTTCTTCCGCTTTTTCTTCTTTTAACTCCTTTAAAATATCTATTTTTATGCAATCGCGGTGAATTCTCAGTCATTGAGATCGCTTTTTGATTAGACATAGGTCTACATTTTAATTAATATCTCCAGAACTAATTAAAAAATTGAAACTCTGTTTTCAGGGGCTGAGAAAGCTTCGAGAAAGCTTCGGAGCACCCGTATGTCAAATTTTGTACTTCTGCGTTCAGTAGGGGCTGAACGTATAGATGCACAAGCAGACAAAGAGACATACAGACATCTTCTTTTATTATTATAGATGCTGACTGAAGAAACACATTTTAATGAATTCAAATATGTAAAAAAAAAATTATCAAAAACCATTAGAAATGCTGCCTTAAAATATATTTCATTCAACAGGCCCAATATAGTTCAACTAAGAAATATTAAATGGAAATATAAGCTTTTATATGAATCCCTCAATGGAGTTTAAGGCCCCTTAATTCGCCTTGTGTAGACTATGTGACTGTGCTATAATTTTTGCAATTGGATCCTGAAAGTAACTGAATTTATAAATATTGTAGAACTTTATTTATTGTAATTATGTTAAAATATCGTAATTCAATCACATAACTGTAGAGTTTTTTTTTTTCTTTTTTATTAAGTAATATACACAAAGCATAAATTATTTTATGTATTTTCATGATCATTAATAATAAAAGTACGTAAATGTTCAAAAGAAAAATGACTTCAGAGAGTTTGATAACCTATTTATATCTCTCTCTATATATATACAGGGTGACACGCTACCAGACCGACAAACTTGCTAGGGGTGTAGGGCTACAGAGACGTCTCCGAATTACATATGAATGCAAGGTCAGAAATGCAATCCTAAAAAGAGATAGAGGATATTTTAGTCCCTTTATAATTGTTTTCAAACACACCCAAATGGTCCCCTTTTTTATTGAATTCAAGACACTTGTGATAAAATAAGCATATGAATGACAGACATTTTCATTAACCTGATATTTTTTAATACATTTTAAATTGTATGATGCTGATTGATGCTTTCTAATTCTCTAAAATATCAAAAAAAAAAAAAAAAAAAACAAGAAACCGGGGGCGTGGTCAAATCCCGTGAATTTTACTTACAAGAGAGTTAAAGGGCTAAGGGCAAAACTGTCGGCAGCTACTCACAAAAGTGCTAGGATGAAAACTGCTAATACATGGTGATCGTGAAATGATATTTAAAGGCCAAAAGCACAAAATAAATTTTGGGTTTCATAATAATTATACCCCATATCTGGTTAGGATTGAATTTCCGACTCTGCATTCCTACGTAATTCGGAGTCGTATCTGTACCCCCTACACACCCTGCATGTTTGTAATTCTGGTAGCGAATCAATATGTATATTTAGCAGACCACTGAGGAAAAAAAATCATATTGTCTGCTATGATATTCAGTAATAGTGTTTATAATACAAATATTTGTAATACATATATACATCATTATACATAGCGTAACATCAAATAATTATTCCTAGATTGACTGTTATTTAGTGAGTGTATTCTATGGCATGATGCATTTTTAATTTCAATTAGTATTTAGAATTTTTCGGCTCGTTAATTCACGAAGGCTATGAATATAATTTACAAATCTTTCAATACTCTTTAAATGAAATACAATTTATCTGCTACACACAGAAAAAAAAGTTGTCAGTTGACAATACAGAATTGACTAACCCAAACAGTTGACTAGAAAACTTGAGTTAAAAAGTGCACTAGCTGAACTATTCTCCAAAACAAAACTCCAGTCTAACAAGGTTAATATTATC
This sequence comes from Salticus scenicus, assembly GCA_963930645.1. Classification (NCBI taxonomy): domain Eukaryota; kingdom Metazoa; phylum Arthropoda; class Arachnida; order Araneae; family Salticidae; genus Salticus; species Salticus scenicus. Next base: position 101,998,201 of record OZ005649.1, read on the forward strand.
AGTTAAGACGGCTGTATCTGATAATATTACTCTCTAAAATATAAAGAGTGAGATCTCACTCTCAAAGAGTGGTATATCACTCTTTGAACATGCCAAAATGGAGCCAACCTCTAAAGAGTGAAAAGTCTCTTTTTGAAAGAGTGAGATTTCTCACTCTTTATTAAGAGTGAGATTATTCAGAACAATTTAAAGAATATGACAGTTTATTTTTCCTTAAAAAATTGTGTATATTAGACGATGTTGCTTCATTTCACCTGGCAAATCGACTCCAATTCAACGGTGCAAAGAATGCAGTTTGGATCTGTCGGGAATCGAACCCAGGCCGTTTCCGTAGCAAGCGAGTATCTTATCCACTGAACCACTGAGCACATGTACAAGCTGCTTTATTTACATTTTTAAGTCATTCTCATACGTGATCAATCATATTTTTAAATTTTTACTTCATTTATCAACAATATAAAATTAAAGAATTCTAAAGGATATTTTAAGATTTAAATTATTTTGAAATTGCTAAAATTAGAATTATTTTAAAAGCTGTATACTTGAAAAAAAATCTTAATGACAAGAAGTCATTTAAAGTAGCTTATGCGGAAAAGAAGTTACTCAAGTGCACATGTTTAAAAAAAAAAAATAATAATAATAATAAAATAACTGTTCGCATACAAATCTACAGAGTTTCCTGAATAAGTCGCCTGTTCAGAAGTATAAAACTTGCTGTTGATTTTAAATATTAGTAAAATATTATAGCCAAATTTTTGAATATTTCACATGTGTTAGCTGTCAATAAATATAATCTATATATATAAAAGAGTAAACTCACTGACTGATTCACTCACTGATTCACTCACTGATTCACTGACTCAACACGGCTGTGGCGATCGTATGAAAGATAGAGTCACAATTTTTGGTGAGCTGGTTGATTTTAGGACCCTGACGCTCACTAAGACGGGATTTTGCGAAATATCCCCCCGTTCCCCCCCGGGGGGGGCAGAAGTCAGAAACCACCTTTATAAGCATAACTCGGCTCCAAATTGCTTCACGGTAAAGAAATTGCAGATGGGGAGACTAGGCTTGAATACGAAAAAATCATTTTCTGCGATTTTGGAATTTTGGATTTTTAAGGGGGTAGGGGGTAAAAATGAGATTTCCGGGGGCGCATAAGGCAAAAACATATTTATAAGTACAACTCGGCACCAAATTACTTCACAGGGAAGAAATTGCAGATGGGGAGACTAGGCTTGAATACGAAAAAATCATTTTCTGCGATTTTGGAATTTTTGATTTTTAAGGGGGGAAGGGGTGAAAATGATTTTCAGCGTTGCTGAAGACAAAAACACCTTTATAAGCATAACTCGGCTCCAAATTGCTTCACGAGGAAGATATTGCAGATGGGGAAACTAGACTTGAATACAAAAAAATCCATTTCTGCGATTTTGGATTTTTGGATTTTTAAGGGGGAAAAGGAGTGAAAATAATTTTCGGAGGCGCAGGAGGCAAAAACACCTTTATAAGCATAACTCGGCTCCAAATTACTTCACGATGAAAAAATTGCAGATGGGGAGACTAGACTTAAGTACAAAAAAATCATTTTCTGCGATTTTGGAATTTTGGATTTTTAAGGGGGGAAGAGGGGCTGAAAATGATTTTCGAAGGTGCAGAAGGCAAAAACCACCTTTATAAGCACAACTCGGCTCAAATTGCTTCACGGTGAAGAAATTGCAGAGGGAGAGACTAGACTTCAAAACAAAAAAATTATTTTCTGCGATTTTGGAATTTTGGACTTTTAAGAGGGGGGAAGGGGGTATAAATGATTTTCGGAGGCACATAAGGCAAAAACACATTTATAAGTATAACTCGGTTCCTAATTACTTCACAGTGAAGAAATTGCAGATGGAGAGACTAGATTTGAATACGAAAAAATCAGTTCCTGCGATTTTGAAATTTTGGATTTTTAACGGGAGAAGGGGTATAAATGATTTTCGGAGGCAAATTTAGAAAAATACAGATTTTCGAGTAAAAGTAATAGCTCAAAGATGTAAAAAAAAAATATTAAACCGCCAAACGTCTTCTTGAAAATATTTCCAAAAACTCATTTTTTGATTTTTTCCGATTTTTTGTTGTGGGGGGGGGGGAAATAAATAAAAGTAGTGTCAGATCGTTCAAAATTGGTACATAGAGGTTTTCGATACTTACAAATCGATTGCGGATATTTTCGAATTTGTAAAATTATTAGAAGGGGTGGGAAGGGGGGCAGTATGGGGGGGGGCTATGGGCAAAAACAAATAGAAATACAGTTAGGCCGGTCAAAATTGGTACAGATAGGTTTTAAAGGCCGGCAAGTCGAATGGGGCTATTTTCGAAAGTGTAAAGTTATTAGGAGGGGCGAGAAGGGGGAGGGGAGAGGGGGGGCAAAAAAAAAAATAGAGTTAGATCGTTCAAAATTGGTATATAGAGGTTTTCGATCCTTACAAATCGATTACGGATATTTTCGAATTTGTAAAATTATTAGGAGGGGCGGGAAGGGGGTGGGGCAAAAACAAATAGAAATACAGTTAGGCCGTTCAAAATTGGTACAGATAGGTTTTAGAAGCCAGCAAGTCGAATGGGGATATTTTCGAAAGTGTACAGTTAATAGGAGGGCCGGGTAGGGGGGGCGGAGGGGCAAAAAAAAATAGAATAGAGTTAGAGCATTCAAAATTGGTATATAGAGGTTTTCGATACCTACAAATCGATTGCGGATATTTTCGAATTTTTAAAATTATTAGGATAGACGGGAGGGGGGGCGAAGGGGGAAAATAATAGAAATAAGAGTTAGAGCATTTTGGGAATTTTTTCCGAAGGCAGTGAGAACCCGGTGCGACATTTTTCCTAATAAGATTTTTTTTCTGTTTTTTTTCACGTGATAAAAATTAATGCAATTTTGAGAATTCAGTAATTATAGCGATTCGTTTAAAAATAGGGACCAGCGAAGCGGGCGTTGCCTGCTAGTAAAACTATAAACTGTTACAGATTTTAAGGCGTTGTGCATTAAATATTTGCATTGATATTTTCTTTTATACCTTATATATTTCTAAATAAAACTATTTACTTTCTAAGACTAATTTCGTTATGTTTCTTGTGACTTTCGATTCTCCATTAATAATATTACTTCGATTTTGTCAATCGTATAGAAAAAATAATTTACCAAACTATCTTTTAACGTAATTATTTTCTATTTTTATTCTTCAAAAATCTTCAATACGTTCTGTTAAACAAATAGATACATGAGATCGTTCGGAAATAGTCCTTCATATTTCGTTCGAAATATGATAACCAGATGGCGCCAGCAATTTCTCACTCTACAAAAGTTTCATCTTGCAACAGATGACGACCTCACTCTTTGTGACAGAGTGACTATACGTCACTCTTTCACAAAAAGTGAGAAGTGTCACATTTTCCAGAGTAATAATATTGTTTTCTCACCTTAATTGGTGTCAAAATAGGGGTCACTTTTTTAAGGAGAGAGATTCTCACTCCAGAAATTTTAGAGAGTAACCTTCCTAGTCTGGGGTATTGTTTTAAAGACATGTTCAGCTAGTGCACTTTTTAACTTAAGTTTCCTAGTCAGCTGCCTGGTTAGTCAATTCTGTATTGTCAACTGACAATTTCTTTTTTCTGTGTGTACTGCTGTTAAAAAATAAGCTCTTACGTATCATGGTAAGACGCACATGGTGTTCAGAGATAATTTTAAATGGTTCTTGATTAAGAACTGCACTGAATGTCCTGCACTGTTATTGTTTTGTTGTCTATTACAATGCAGGAAATACATCGCTCGGCATAATAATTCATAAGTTGCTTAGGAGCACAATTTGCCCATTCTGATGTATTATTTTGCCAGATATGTTATGTCTTGACAATCTTTTATTATAATTGCTCGTAAATATTTTACAAATAAAGCCTTTTCGATATTACTTATATTATGTATCCTTATTGTCACCCCCACCGAAAGAATTCATTAAATCACATTTTCATCCAATTCATTCACAATAAATTTGCCTGTACTATTTTCTCAACAATGAACAGTGTACTTTTTAAAACTTTCCAACAAATTTAAAAAGTGTTCTTTATTTAGTTATTTCTATCTGTCTATGCATCTATCCACGCTCTAACTCCTGTAAATATTCATGGAATTCCTTGATACTGATCTGTGTTTTTCAAGTTCATTATGGGATATATCGTATTGCAAATGGAGTAAGTGACACCACTCAATGTGTACAGCACTGAAAAAAAAAATAATAATCCGGTACTTTTCTGGGAAATTTTAGGCAGCTAATGTGCCCAATATTTTCCAGTAATGTTCCTAAAAAATATCAGTAACCATCAAATATACACACATTTAAAATAATACTACATTCTTGAAATCAGGAACGTTTCAGGGAGGAAAACCTGCTATTCTCAGGAACCTACCTCAAACTTATTAAAACCAGGAACGTATCCGGTGTATAAGAGTAACGTTACTGAATTTTTTTACAGTGAGGGGCAACCCAAAGAATGCCAGTGCCCTACTTTTTATGACAGACAAATTGTTTACAACATATTTGAATACCTTTATACTGCAGAAATTATAATAAAATTGACATTTATTATTCACATGCTAAAACATGATTTCAAAAGAATATACCATGTTTTGCGTTAAAAGTTAAAGAGTGACACTAAAATATTAGGATTTATTAGGAATACAAATTGAAATTTTATTTCTGTTTATGTTAACTGTATTTTACAATTTCCAACAATTTTTTATAGTGATTTTAAATTCAATTAAATTATGTGTCTGTCTTTCTGTTGTTCTTTTGGTCCGTTGTGAGATATCGTAGGCAAAGTACATTCAAGATTAATAGACCAAACAAGTGCTAACATTTAGAATGTGTTAATAGCAATCGAATGATTTTTTACTCTTTATTCATACTACTTTAGATTTAAAGCGTTAATACTGCGACGTCATAAATCCTTACTAAAAAACTGTCATGTGGTCATAATAAAGAGGCGGTTTACTGTATATAATGGAAATATTACATAATAAAGATAATGTTCTAACTTATATAGCAATTATAAAAATATTAATATTAGAAAATTTATTATCTGTTATTAGTTAATTTACTTTAATTTTTCTGTGTAATTACGTGTTCATAAAATATATTACTTACAATTGCATATAAATAAAATATTCATTTAAATGTTGTATTTACCTTATAATATAATTAGAAAATTAGATTTTATTGTTTTATTAATCAAAAAGTACTGAAATTCATTAAAAGAGAACATTAAACTGCACTAAAATAATATTCTGTAGAGAAGTGCTTTGTAAATTCTCTAGATAAACAAAACAGATATAAAACAAAAAAACATTTATTGTTATGATTAACATTTTTACCATGTTTTTATTAACTTCGATTCTTGTGTGTTTGTCAGGGACAAATCTTGCAATCGATTTTTAACTAACTTTCCGACTAGCTAGACATTTGAAACTTTCACAGTAGCACAGAACCCGGTGACAACACAATACTTCAAAGACAGATTTTCGAAATTTCGAATAGTTTTCTTTTAATTAATTAAAATGTGAAAATGATAAGCTCCTAATAGCAATAAAAATAGCCATTAAAATATTAACTCTAATTTAATTGTTGCCAAAAAAAAAAAAAAAAAAATTGCGAGTTCATTTTCTTTCGACCTAAAAATAAATACATTTAATTAAACGTGAGCGTTAAAAAATTGTTAAAAGTTAAATTATGCATTTGGCAAAAATTGACGTTGTTATCATTTTAAAGATTTTCTACACAATGATAAAGTGCTAATGTAGTTCATGAAGCAAATATATGTTGTTCGGAAAGGATTAATATTTTATTTTTAAAACCAACTTTTTTTTTTTTTTTTTTAATTCAAATTTCCGGTAACTCTTTAACCAATCACATTAGAACGTCCATCTTTGAAATATGGATAATAAGAATTTTCTCGCCAAAGTCGCCAAAAAAGTCGCCAAGGGCAAAATGTTGTGAAATTTGGCGCCAAATCCATTACCTGCCTATTGGAGCTTTTTAATGCGTTTTAAAGAGAAGTTTAAGCTATTTAAAAACCTGGTACATAAAATTTTTTTTTATCTTATAATTATTCATTTATATATTTGTTTCATATCTAACCACAAGAAATGGAAAAGAATTCTCTGTATTGTCTTTTTATACGCGACTTTAAATGTTTAAAGTTGCAATAGATTTTTCAAATATCTTAAACATATTAAATTGTTATGTTTATTGATATATCATTTAGCAATTTACTTAAGGATTAAAAATCGCTTTAATGAAATATATTAAAAAAAAAAAAAAAAAAAAAAAAAAAAAAACTAGTATTGTAAATATTACTACAGGGTATTTAATGTTAATACCAATTATTTATCAAAATACTATGCCTTTGTATCGCTTACCAGTTAAAATACGTAAAAATAATATTTACGTATATATATATATATATATATATATATATTTAAATTGTTAAAAGCTTTTAGAGATTAATAACTAACAAATAATGCAATCAATTAAAGAATTTCAGTAGCACTTAAATCGATTAATCTTTTCTAAACTTTTAATCATTTATTTTTACTAATGTTCGTTTAGCAACCTGTTTATTTCTACTTTCTTCGTAAGTAGCGTTTAACACGTGGATTGCTTAAATTACTTATTCCTTGTTTAAATTTTGGTTTGTGTTATTGATTAATTTAATTTCCTTTACCATTTTAATTCAATTTTCTTTTTTTTTATTTTTGTTGTTGTTGCAAGATAGAGACATGAGCTGTATATTGCTGGAATTAGCTATAACGTTTTACGAATTTTTGCTTATGCTGATAGAATACATTTCTATTTTTCAGAATTTAAAATTAAAATTTTCAATTCATTAATTCGATTTTTTTTTCCTTTTAACGGAACACTTTGGTGATTATATCCTTTCTCTTTTCTCTCAAATGTTGACTGTTACTAATAATTCATAGTTTTTGTATATTCTCTCATCGTTAGGCTTTATGTGTTATGTTAGTGTCATTTCTCTTCTGCTTAAGTACTTTAACTTGTTTTTACTAATCATTGGTACTCAAATTAAATTAATACCGTGACTAATATTAATCCAAATAAATTTCAATTAAAATTTATTTTATGTTGGTATTTTCATCTATTTTTTGTCTGCTGAGTGTTACAATGGTACTAAATAATTCAAATTATGTATATATATATATTTATTTATTTTCATTATTATTATTATTATTATTTTTAGCCATTGTAGAGTGTTTTTATATGTTATTGGTTAATATTATGAGCATTTAAAAATATATATTTTTAAATATACGTTATTATAGAAAATTAAATACTTTAAGAAACAAATATTAAAATTACTATAAAATATTAATATTTCCCATATACATTATTGAAAATTTAGTGTTAGATTGAACAAAAACTTGGTTTTGAAGTAGCTGTAACAAACCGATGTTTTTACCTGTTACCATTATTTAATAATTTTAAGTTGAACTAAATATTGGTATCATGTTATAATAATAATAATAATAATAAAATAGAAAAAAAATATTAATGCAGCTGAGGCAGGATATCAAACCGAAGACCTTCTTGTCTCAAGTCAAACACTTTGGCAATGTGCAACACTTTCTTGCTCACTAATTCTGTGTGTGTGTTTCGTTGATTTTGATAAAAGGGGCAAAATTTTCCAGGATCTCATTTGGCCCTATTGGTGAGTTGTTGCACATAATTGCTCTTTTCCCTATATTTTCAACCACGCTCTTTAATTTCAGCTTAGTTTGGTTTCAATATCATACTGACTCGATGACTATGATACTTTCTGGACTGTATAATAGATTTTCAAAACTTTAGAAGGATAATGTTTCAATAAACTTCCTTATAGTAACGTCTGGTAAACGATTAACAGAATAAAGAACTTTTTTTTTTTTCTCTAATAATGTTTATTTTAAATGACACGATCACACATGATCTCACTTCGCAAAATTTTATTTTCTCCCTGCCTAGCTTCTAGTTGGTAAAACAATAAACTTTCTTTTCTGCGCGCTAGTAGCGCCATCTTGTAAATTACAAACGTAATTACAATTACATGTAACCCGAAACACTTTCCTTGTGAGTAGATATATGGTAGCTCCAAGATTTGGTGCTACTTAAATTCAGTTAGAAGAAGTAGAAAATTTAAAAGTTAGTTTAAACCATTTTATGGTATTGGCTATAATTTTACTTCATATAGTGGTTCATGTTTGAACTGAAAATTTTAATAGTATAGTTATTTAAAATATTTTGTACATATATAACTTTATATTTACTGCTCACTGGGGTATTTGAAACATATTAATTATAATGTTTTCCAATTACAAACTAAAACAATACAGAAAACAATACAGAAAAACTAAGTCACACTCCAGTGCATATATATATTTAAATGAATTATAATTGAAATAAAAATGTGATAGCCCGTTAAATGAACCTTTATAAGTAAATTAAAAATAATAATAGTGATTAAATAAATAAAACACTGTCAGAGAAAGTTTATCATTCAAGTTCTTTTACTTGTTTTTACTTAATAATGTGAGTAGGAAAATAAATAATTCAAGCATCGCAAAAAAAAAAAAAAGTATTCAAGTGATTCTGAAATATTTTCTCTTTGGTGCACTTTAATGAGAAGCAATGTTCTTTAATCTAATGCTCTTTTTCAAAGAAGATTTTTTTTTTTTTTTTTTTTTTTCAGATTTTATTGGAGAAAGTATTTTTGTTTTCAGGGAACAAATAATTAAGATAAAAAGTAAGAAAATCTCGGAAGGAAAAAAAAAAATGTTGGTGTTTATCAATGGGAGAGTGACACTAATTAAGTTTAAACGAAATAAATATTTATCTGGTGACAATGCTGTCTTTATTCTAAATGTTTAACAGTTTGTTTAATGTTAGAAAATTGTACAAAAAATTCTTAAAAAGTATTAAAAAGAAACAAAAACGTTGATTATATTAGTTTTTTATAACATAATTTACAAAAAATAGGGAATAGCGAATAAAAAATTAAATACTGCAATTGTGTTATGATTAAGACCAACGTAATAAAATTTAATTCAATTTGAAATTACAAAAGTAATATCTAACCTTTTTTTTTTTTTTTTTTTTTACTAAAAATAATTATACCCTAATAAAATACTACCTAAAATGAAATTTTATATGCGCATCGTTTCTGCTATTGTAAAAATTTCTCTCTTTATTTATTACTGCTATATTTAATAATTACTTATTGACGTCTCTTTTATTTGTCTTATTCCTTTTTTAATATATTGTCATCGTACTCATGTATATATATATATATATATATATTTCTTTTTCTTAAATTTTTTAGATTCTTTTTACATATATATATATATCTCGTATATTCAATTAGATTAGAAACCATACACACAACATGTAGTTTAGGGTAGCTTTTTTGTAATTATTCATTTAAAAAATGCTTTGGAAATCGCTTGTGTTAAAGTAACTATATTACACGTTTCCTTGGGAAGTTTCCCAAACATTCATTTAATTTTATAAAAAATGACAAATTTTAATAAAAAAATATATAATCTGAACAATTTATAATAATAATTCCTATGCTGCAAAAACGTTACAGCTTGAATGATTACACAGTTCGGCGCAATTGTTTATGCACAAGCTATATATGTTTTTAATAAAATAAAAAATACACACCGGAATGCTGTGATAGTTTAACTGTATAGAAACTAGACTGTAAATTAATGTTTCTAATTCGGAAACATTAAATTGAAAGGAAAATAATAAATTACAAATAAATTACAATTGAGATGTCGCAAAATTATAAGCATAGAGTAGGTTTTATGCATATATCGTGACAGGTGTTGTATCAGTGAAACTTATCTCTTGGACTATAAAGTGTACCAATCACTGTAAAAGTTATCAAAATGCCAAAATCGCTGCATTTATTGACTGAAGGAGTTACAATATTGTGACAGCTGAAATTGGAAGGTAAAAACGGGGTATTTATAGTGTTTTGCAACATAGTGAACAATTTAAAAGTGCATATAGCTCAGGAAGGTCGAAAAAAACCACATTTATTAACTATAGAAGAAACAAAAGTATGACTCTAACTAAAAATTTGTCTCTTAATCAGATAAAAAAAGGTGCTTCTATCAAAAATATCGCTTGAAACAATACGTAGACGAATAAAGTAATAATAATAATAATAATAAAAAGCTTGTAAACCTTTTCTGAAACAGTGTCACAAACAAGCAAGACTTCAATGAGCAAAACAGCATATGCATCATGACGAATGGAAGAGTGTTACTTTCTCCGATAAAGAAAGACAAAAAATGGAATTTGGACAGTCCAGATGGGTTCTCTTTTTATTGGCCTTTTTAGAGTAAAGATCAGAAAGTGGGGCGCTTCTGGCTACAATGTAGAAACGTCTGTTTACTTCCTAGATGGTACAAAAAATTAAATATATATATATATATATATCAGGAAACTCTGAGTGAGTGTCTGTTACCGTTTGGGGTACTCTTAGGTGGTCCCGACATGATCTTTCAGCAGCACAACGCATCAGCACACACTTCCTATTGTACAAAAGAAAGGCTTAGATCTCAGAATATCAGTACGAAGAACAAGCCAACTTTGAACCCAGATCTCAATCCGATAGAGTAAAATCCAGCCATAAAGTGCATTCCACAATAATTTAATTGTGTAACCAGCGGGAAAGGAGAATGAACATCCATAAACATAATTGTTCTATTACATAACGGAAAACGAACTTCATATCACAATGCTTACCGTAACATGTTTATTTAAGGTGCTATAAACAATCAGCAAAAGCTTTTTCTTTCTTTTCTTTATTTTTTTTCACTTTATTTATTTATTTAATTTTTATTTATTTATTTATTATTATTATTATTATTATTATTATTATTATTATTATTTAGGAGCCAGTGGCTTTATTATTTACAAAGAATTTTCTTGTAAAATGTAAAGAATAATTAACCCTGTTTCTAATAGCATAGAAGCTATGATAACATGTATTTAAGGGAAAATAATTAAACTTGTTTTGAACATAAGGCATTTCAAAAACTAACAAAAAGATTTCAAATAATAGAAATTAATACCAAAATAATCTTTGTCAAATAACATAGCATGTGCTGTGTGTAGCATTACAGATATTTATTATAGTATGTGAAGGAAAGTAACCTCGAATATACAAAATTGATTTATAGCATTTTACGTAATGAACTTGTAATACACATACGTATATATATATATATATACAATATTATGACAAAAAGTACAATAAAGTGTATTAAAACTGACACTGAAAGGAAAAAAAAAATATTGTAATGAAAGAAAACAATTTAAAGCAAAATTCTTTTGTTAAAGTAATCGAACATTGAGTAAAGCTTAGATGCTGCTGTTGTAAACACTCTATCTCCAAAATGATAAAAGAGTGGACAACAAAGTCTGTAAAATAGGACGAGTCTAAAATGCAAATGATTTTGCTTATTTCTTTTGAAAATTGGAAAACTAGAAACGGAACCGAAGCGTGTATCCTAAAAACGTCTCCAACTAATGTAGTCCGTAAACTAATGTAGTCTTCATCCAACTACATTAGTTTAATTTCCTTGAAAAAATGCGATATAAATATATATATATATATTATAAATGTCATTTTCTGTAGCTTACGTGTTCTCTACATGGGATTTGTTAAGGATCGTTATTAGATAGGTGATTATGACATTTTGGGAGTCACCACTAAAAGTATCAATTTTAGATTCTAGCAATGCATGTCATTTTTTTTTTCTAAAACTTATTACATTATCTCTCTTATAGATGTTATTTCGACTTAACCTGTTAGCGTCCTGTGTCTTTATTTGTGGACAGCTGATAAAATGGCACGTATACTTTTTATCGTTTCTTTGTATGATTTCTGCTTTTTAGTGACAGTTTATATCGTCACTCTAAATGATCCCTGAAAGATTTATGTGCCTAATGTTAATTATTATTTCATAATTTGGATAGTCATTTTACGGTTTTTCATTCGTCGCACATATATTTGCTTTTTGCGCAGGTATACTAACTTAAACCAAGTTGTATAATAATATATATTATAATACTTTCTTTCGAGATCATTGTCAACATAAAATAGGAAATGAATCTGTTATCTCAAAGTTTTTCAATCTCGAAGTTTTCACGCTGGAACACTAAACGTCAGTAAATGAGGATAGGCTTTAAATTTAAAACTATCAGAGGAATTGTTTAAGTTAATATATTTTACTGTCATTTCTCTATATTAATTTAGAAGTGTAATAATCAGCTAATAATATTTTGCAAAATTAATTCGGGCGTTAACGGGTTAATTTCTAGTTTTTGGATGTACAGTTGAGTTTACCAACTGTTAAGGAAACTCTGAGAGCAAATTTGGAACATGGAAAGTGAGATTTTTCGTCGGGGTATGAAAATCGGCTTGAACTTTACATATATACATATCTATTTTCTATAAAATGCTTCATAAATAACTACACTCACTTATATTAAACTATCACTTTGTGATAACCTATAGATGTCCTGAATAGTCGGTCAGTTCTTATTGTATAAAATGGAGGTCTAAAAAAGAGTTTTAACTATTTTCTTCATACTCATTAAATTAACTCCGTTTTAGATGTTTTTCCGACATAAAAATTAATATGTCACTTTATGAAGTAGTCGTGGCTTCTTCTGCTATCTCTATAGTGATACATGTTTACTTAAGAGTCTATCAGAAGACATTAGTTATAAATATCAACGTTTATTCGACTCGAATAAGAGGGGTTCGGGAATTTTAAAGGAACTCACAAGAATTTTAACTTTAATTTAGAACTATTATAAAGAAGTATAGCTCACCACTTGTAGCTTAGTAATTTCCTGCAAGGTTTTTATCGGAAACCTTTGGGAATAAGAACGTTTTTCGCACCGAGATGACCTACGAAGCGTAAATTAACACAACTTCTTTAATTCGAAACCAGACTTCCACACTTCCTTCCGCCAGAGCATATCAACACCTGAACTAATTAAGCAATACTAACATATATCCTCCACTAAAAATCGTTTAATCTGCATACACCACGAAATCTAGTGATATCCACTACTCTATACACCACACTTCACGAAGAAACTATCACACTGCTTAAAACTCCTTCAAAAAAGACAACATCATTTACTTCATTTACCTAGTTACTTCTTTAAAACTAAGCATATTCAATTATCTTTCACGATCTGCATAGTTCATATTTTCCTTTCATCCAACTACATTTCAATTAGTAAACACTCCATGCTTACCTATGATCACTTTTGCTAGACACCTTCAAACTAGGAATTTCACCTTTAACGTCTCCAAACTATGCTCATCCAGCTAGAACTTTCCCAACATCAAGCAACATTTAATCCGAACTCGAGGCTATCACCTTTAATACTGACTTCCTTCGGCGACCTATAATTCCTCAACTCGACGCTACGTCTACCTTTCAATTTTAGTAATATTAGTCTATGCCATTTTTAGTTAGGTAAATTTTATAACATCTGAACGTACTATATCCTAAAAAAAAATCATGCCTGCAAAAATTGGTAATGAAAATTATGTGGTTGTTACAAACCAAAATTTTAGTAAGATAATTGTATTTTACTACAAAATTTTAAATTTTGAAACAAAAATGGAATATTTTGTGTATAGCAAAACTGATAAGTAAGATAAATATTTGAAACAAATTTTTACTTAAAAATAATATAAACTTTTAACAAACACATAAAACACCTTAATTCCATGTATTTATATTGATATTTTTTAAGTTAATGAAAAAAGCGGAAAACCGGAAATCGTGACTTGTATTATTTATCTCATCTTAAAATAAGCGTAAATAATGTTATTTTAATGTATTCAAAGATGTTTTGGAAACAAGCACAATGCAAACAAACGCAGCACAAAAATAAACTGGAAAAATTTGCAGTACTCATTTAAAATTCAGCACATGATTTAGTGAAAAATTCTTGTGAGATGTCTCTAAGATATGTTTGCATGTAACGTAAAAACAAAACCAGAAAGAATATATTAAACAAATAAAAAAAAAAGAAATAATTGATATTCAAATAATTAATTAAAAGTACTTTGATAAATTTTTTAAAAAACTTTCTTATTTAAATATTTATACACAAATTTTACGAAGTATTGTTTTGTTGCACTGCATATTTTACTACAAATATGATGTATAAATGAATTACAATGATTTTTTTTTCTTAAAAACTAAGGATTTATAAATATACATAGATTTACACTTAATTTGAGCAAGCAATAGACGTTTTTGAGCAAGCAATGGAAATACCAGGGTCCAAACAGACAACCTAATTTAAAATCACCCTTTTCATAAATGTTATCTGATTGACAAACACACAAGTACATATTTATGTATTTAATTTAACCCGTTAACGCCTGAATTAATTTTGTAAAATATTATTAGCTGATTATTTCACTTCTAAATTAATATATACAGCTGACAGTAAAATATATTAACTTAAACAATTCTTCTGATATTTATTGAAAATTTATTTTTCCAACTGAGTGAAAATAATGCCTAGACCGGGAGTCGAACACCGGAACTTTGACTTACAAGGTCAAGGCTTTACCAATTGAGCTATCGCGGCCGACAACCGGTGGGCATTACTCACTCAGACAACCTTTAGGCAGAGCAACTGGTCTATCATGTAGATAGCTCGACAGAATAAACCGCAGGTAATGGAAAACCCCATTTAACAATGGAAGGAAATATACATTTATTAATATTACACAATCAACAGATTGGGAAGAAAATCATATTTATTGCAAATTTATTTTTCCGGAGTTCGACTTCCGGTCCAGGCATTATTTTCACTCAGCTGAGTGAGTAATGCCCACCGGTTGTCGACTTGATAGCTCAATTGGTAGAGCCTTGACCTTGTAAGTCAAAGTTCCGGAGTTCGACTCCCGGTCCAGGCATTATTTTCACTCAGTTAGAAAAATAAATTTTCAATAAATATGATTTTCTTCCCAATCTGTTGATTGTGTGATATTTATAAATGTAATTCTTCTGATAGTTTTAAATTTAAAGCATATCCTGATTTATTGACATTTAGTGTTCTAGTGAGAAAAATTCGAAATAAAAAAAACTTTGAGATAACAAGTTAATTTCCTATTATGAGTTGACAAAAGTCTCGAGAGTAAAGTATTATTATATATATTATTATTCAACTTCATTTAAATTAGTATACCTGCACAAAAAGCAAAGATATGTGCGAGGAATGAAAAATAATAAAATGACTATCCAAATTAAGAAATAATAATTAATAGTAGGCGCATAATACTTTCAGGGGTAATTTAGAGTGACGCTATAAACTGTCACTAAAAATCAGAAATCATTCCAAGAAACCACAAAAAAATATAAGTGTCATTTTATTAGCTGTCCTCAAATGAGGGCACTGGGTGCTAGCGGGTTAATGCAAATTTTATTTTTTCAATGTTGTCATGCAAACCAGCACGAGCATTTCAATTTTTATTTATTTCGTATGTCCTGCTTTTTTTTTTTTTTTTTCGTTTTACTTCGATTTTTTTTTCATTAGTACGAATTTCGCAGATGTATGAACTTTGCGAATAAAAAATGCAAGTTTGTTTATTAAAACATTAAAACTTAAATAACGCAAAAGCAGAATTTCAACAAAATTAAGAGAGAACGTTAGTTAATTTATTCAACTAGAACAGAACAATTAAAAAAGCTTAAAATTTAAAAATACTTAAGAATTGTTTCAGATGAAAACGAATAAACACAAGCCTTCATCAAGAAAATTCAGTATGTACAGTCGGTAACAAAAGTCTCCGAACACTAGCAAAAAATTCCTATATAAAAAAGTACACTTAATACAGTTATGTTAAATAAATCCTTGTCGAATCCTGTTCTTAGTCAGTCTAAAAACAGGATTCGACAAGGATTTATTTAACAAAACTGCATTAAGTGTACTTTTTTTACATAGGAACTTTTGCTAGCGTTCGGAGACTTTTGTTACCGACTGTACAATCTAAAAGAAGTAACATAATATGTCGAATTTTTTACTGAACCGCAGAAAGACATTAAAGATAACTGCTATATGTATATATAAATCTTAAATTTAAATATTGCACACGGGATTTGTTTTGCCAAATAAAGATTTATTAAAAAAATAGTTCAAATATCCTTCTCTAGATGACGCTTTAATAGTAAAATTACATTTTTTCAGTGGTACAGTACCTTCAACAACGTAGCTATGATTTATCATTATAACAGTTCAATATAATGGCTATCGTTCATTATAATGACCATCAGACGTTAGGCAATTGGAAATTCTGAGAAAAAAAAAAAAAAAAAAAAGCTTCAGTATTTGCAATGTGGCGTCATTTTATCAGGCGTATCTGTTTAAAATGTGAGATAATAATATGAATACAGCGTGATATGTTAGTGGAAAATATAACTAATATTTTTTCTTATATGTATATATATATATATACATAGAGCTACAGTCTTTTTGAATAATATATATATATATATATATATTTCCTGTGAATTTTGGATCACCCGTTATATATATGTATATATATATTTATATTTGTGTGTGTGTGTGTGGGTGTAGTCTCAATAGAATTTCAACCAACCACACACGAGTCTTTGATTAAATTCCAAAATGCAAGCAAGCAACAGCGAGAAACTCGTGTACAGTTTTCTTGAATTTTATACGATATTAATTCGAGTTACACGCCTTGGAATCTTTATGCCAATTATTAGTCTCTGATATTTTTTTTTAAACGCTAGAATACGAAATTGCAGCATACTTTTGTATAAAACAAGGGGAAACGTATTTGAATCCAGGATGTTTTGCACTACAGAATTAAGAATTTCGCGTACGAGTGTTCGGTTTTTACTACAATGCCCCTTACGAGAACACACAAGCACACACACACACACACACATAATATATATATATATATTTATATATATATATATATATATACGGCCACAAAAAAAAAAAAAAAAAGAAAAAAAAGAAATATATATATATTTGTTTTACAAGTGGCGCTATTTTTCTTGGTTATTATTGTGTTTCTTGTAATTTAGTTAGGGTCTCTTCGATCACAAGATATTAAAAGAAAAATATATATATATTGCTTTTATTTCTTTATTTCTTTGGTTTATATAAAGGGTAAAGTGTATGTTTCCACAGTGATCTCGAAGTATTGAACACGTGATTAAATCATGTATTTCAGTATCTTCCATAAGTGACACTACCAAACACCTGGATTGAATTGATTACACTTTGAATGTCATTAGAGCTGTAAAATAGATGTGCATTGAACTATTGTAATGGATTTCCTAAAATAAATGTCCCTTGGTGTTTTGCCGTATGAATTCTATGGTTTCATTTTCGTGAAATTTTCAAATATATGCCCCTTACATTTAGACACTTTTAAGTTTTAGAACTACAAAATTATGCGCGATCGATTCCTCGGTTCAAAAACATAAATTTCGTAGTACAGTTTTTGTAGTCCTTAGCTACATTAAATATATATATATATATATATATATATATTTTTTTTTTTTTTTTGATGAATTTTAATTAATAAAATACTCATTTCTTTAATGTAATCAATTTCTTCAAATATACACAATACAGTCTGTGATTATTATTGTTATTATTATCATCATTTTCATTTTGACACTTTTTTCTCTCTTGACCAATTTTCTAAAATACAAGACGAAATATGGCCTTGAACATTAGACATGCAAAAAACATTAACAAATTCAGAATTTCCAGTACCAATTTGGTCTCGATTTAAACTACGGGACAAAACACAAATTGAAAAATAAAAGCCTAAATATTTCGTATTATCCTGAATAATAAAGGATACAAAGTTTTAACACATGATTTTACTTAGTGATCACAAAATTTAAATACATTTTGTGTGAATCAAACGAATATTTTTATATGATTAATTTTTTCAGTTTTTTTTCCCTTTTAATACATAAGCTTTAATAAATATTCTCTTTTGTGAAATTGAATAATATATCTGCAGTTTAACATACACTGAAAATGTTTCTGGAAATTGGATCGCACACAGAGAGACAGTCAGACAAAAATCATTTCAAAACACATTTTGACATTTTCATAAATTATTAAAGTCCTTAAATTATACTTGTAAATCAATTAAAATAAATTAAAATAAAAATAAAAACTATTTTAACACACACTATCGCGTAACTTATTTTAATACGTGTAACGTTGTAGTTCATTTACTCAATCGCACATTCACATAAATATAACACATTATCAAAAAATAATTATTTTCTTCCAAAGTTGGTATACTGTTTCAATTTTCGTATAATTATTTTTTTTCCATATTTGCATAACTATCAATAACGCATCATTAATAAATATAAGCGTAACACAAGAGAATATTTTTAATGTACCATTAATTTAATTATTTTTCCAAACTTAAGTAACACACTGGCAAGTCTCCAAAAAATTTGTTCGCCTCATTAGATTATTGTTAAAAGGAGATAAGAGGCTTGTTTACAACACCATTGCAGAAAATAAATGTTTTAGAAAGTGAGAATAAATAGTCAACAGTCGAATTCTTGTTAATGTCACATTCAATTGCTTTAAGTATTAAAAAGAGAGAAAAATCTATCGTTGTGTTGCTTAAGTTGTTTATGTTAAAAAATTTTAACTTATGTTATTGGTAGAAGCTTATTCTTAAAATCTTTGAAAATTATAAATAAAAACCTTAATAAATAAAACGTTTTCAGAAATTGATTAAAAAAATTAGTTAACAGTTTAATCGCTTAAATTAGAATAATACTATTGGTGTAGTACTATAAGGTACTATAATACTATAAGGTACTTATTAGTTTTATAGGAAAGTAGATTGCGCATTAAATATAAACTTATTACATGAATACGTTATATGAGATAAGACAATATATCTTTCTAAAAAACTCTAGATGATTATTGTTTCAATTATTAAGAAAAAAAAATATGAACAAATACACGAAATTAAATACTGAACAAATACACGATTTGTTCTGTTCACAAAGGGCATAAATATCTCTGGAAATGTAGGAAATTGTTTTATAATTTATGATCGTTGTATGTTATATTTTTTATTTATTTATTTTTTAAATAGAATTAATTTGAAAATATGTTCATTGAATTTTCTTTCATTGTAAAAATATTCAATAATGTTGGAAACTTATACAACATTTTCTATGTATTATACATAATTTTAATTTCTTGTGGGATCATTTTTCTGTTTTAAATTTCTGAATAACATCAGTTTAGCCATACTATAACTCATTATTAATTTGTTTAACTGCGTTTAGTAATATGAAAAATATATCCATAATTTGAAGCAAACTCAAGGTTTTACTTTCCTGTATGTATATGAATAATATTCATTCAAACATTCTTTTATATCATTCACAGCATTACAAATTCTGCAATAATTATAGCAAATAATTATAATCATAATAAAGGTACTGTTTCATAATTTATCAGTGATGCAGGATTTAATTTTTATTTAAGATTAATTCAATCATTGATTGATTTTCTTCTTTCTATTTCAACTGTAATCCACAACATATGACACGGTTTATAACTTTTAAATGATGTGTCCTTTATTTTTATTTATTTATTTTTTACCTTACTTTATGTATTTTATATTTATTTATTTATTTTACTTTATTTATTTATTTATTTACTTTATTATTTATTTATTTTTAAGGGGACTTGTCAAATTTTACTTGGCACTACTGGATGTTTCATATGAAAGCTTTCCTTTCCATTTAATATTTATAAATTGAACTTTTTTTAGTTTGTTCAATAAAATATATACTCAGACAGTAATTGCTATAGTTTTATATATATTTGATTTACTCATTTGAAAATTTTGAATTGCATTTTCTCAATTTGCATTTTTTGATGAATTCAAAACCCTTAAACCTCTGCAGATAATCAAGAAATGACTTAACATTTTTTCGATATATAATAGAACCTACTTAAGATAATGAGAGTTAATATTTGAAATTTATAAATTAACATTTGAGAAAAAAATTAAAAAGTGTGCATGACTATGTAAAATTTTGCAAAAACACATGGGTTTTATTATAATTTTATTTTTAATATACATTTTTTAAAGATATTACAAAATCCATCTTTAAATCTTTTAGGTAAGTTCTATTAAAAATTCAAAAAAGAAGTAAATAAATAAATAAATAAATATTTTCTTAAATACCTATGGAATTTTATGCAGTTTAAATACCATTATTTCATGAAAATATGCAAACTGAGAAAACGCAATTTGAATTTTGTACAAAATATATAGAAACCATAATAATTGTTTCCTGATTATATATTTTCTTGAGAAAAACCTAATATAGATGAATATATAAATATTAATTCTTTTTCTACATTCTAAAGTGCGGTGGTTCCCACCCGCCTACAACCACCATTGCCGAGACACGTTAATCCTGGACGATAGGTCTATTGCCCCAGCCCTACCCACCCGCTCCTCGATGTCTTTTTCTAGTCGATTATTTCCTTTTATTACTTCCGGTGTGAGCTGCTTTTTTTTTTTTTTTCTTTTAACGCACTTGATATTGTGAGGTTTTTTTTCCGTTTTCGTCCCATGCTATTTCTATGGAGTTTTAGCTCCCCCCCCCCCTCGTTTTCTACATTGTAAAGTGCGGTGATTTCCGCCCGCCTACCCCCACAACTGCCGAGACACATAATAGGCGAGACGTATTAATCCTGGACGATAGGTCTAATGCCCCAGCCCTATCCACCCGCTCCTCGATGTCTTTTTCTAGTCAATTTTGTCCTTTTATTACTTCCGGTGTGAGCTGTTTTTTTTTCTTTTCGTCCCGTGCTATTTCTTTATATGAAAGCTTCAGTGGTGTCGTGTCCAAATAAGTAAATCTCAATGAATGATTTTCTCACTTATTCTAATTTTCTCAAAAACTACACCTGTAATAATCATACTTTATAATTTAAAAGTAATGCATTATTTTACTTTCTTGACTTTTCGTATAAAAGTATTTAACTTATATGAGTAAAAATATTATTTTAAATTATAAATAAACTACTACGTCAGAGACGCCAAAGAAAAATTATTGAGGTGCATACAGCTGTTTCGGTAGCCTAAAGCGTACCGTCTTCAGTGCAAAAAGAATTCTGAATCCGGAGAAGTGCTCGTATATATAGGAGAGGGACCGGATTTAGTTCAACCAATAGGATTACGAAAGATCCGGTCCTTCTCCTATATATACGAGCATTTCTCCAGATTCAGAATTCTTTTTGCACTGAAGACGGTACGCTTTAGGCTACCGAAACAGCTGTATGCACCTCAATAATTTTTCTTTGGCGTCTCTGACGTAGTAGTTTATTCCTGTTTTAATATTCCAACGCCAAGTCTCCTGCTATTAATAATATTATTTATTAATTTAATTTATTCCACTTCATTTCGCGCTATATTTCATAAAATTCACACTATATCTCATAATATAAGTAAATATTTCATCCTAGTTTGCTTTAGGTGAATTGTGCAATTCGTGTCGCTAATTTTATAGCAGATTAAAAGCAATTTATGCCCTGGGTAAAACAGTAAAATGGAGTGTGTTCATTCAATATAGATAGGTAGATAGTTTGATAATTTGATAGATAGATGAATTTTTTCGATCATTTCATGATAATTGATTTAAGGGAAAGAAAATTTAGTGTTCAAAAAAAGACATTTAAAAAAAAATCGTAAAGTACAATATTACAAAATAAAATTTTTTGGACAAATTAGTGCCAGTGGATCTGACCGTCCTATTTTCATCACTTATTACTCAGCAAACCATTTTTATTTATTCCATATTATATATATATATATATATAATGAACTTTCTACATAACCATATACGTTTCTGAGGGTTCTGCATATACTTCCCATATACGTTCGTCAACCCGCGTTGTATTTGTTTCTCTGTCTGTATATCTGAGTGTATGTATTTTTTTCTTTAAACTCATAGGCATTTGTTAATTCTTCTTAACTCAAAAACACTTGTACCAAATTTTATGTAAAATAATTAAATTAAATATCTGAGTTATTTTGTGTAACCCTGTAAACTAATTACCAATTCCATTACTATTATTTTCCAGAAAAAAACATGTTTTTAATCATTCTAATAACATGTGTTTATTTCATTACTAGTACATAACCCCGTCAAAAATGACGGAATGTGAACAATAAATCTTGAAAATAATGCTTAGATCATGATGGTTACCACGTGATCATTTATATGTATTTTCAATTTTTGTTTATAAATCAAATGTGTTTCGATATTTTATAATTTTCGTTCTGAAATTAAAAAAGTTCTACCCGATCAATAAATATGAATGACAATAAAAAAAAAAAACTGCTGGTTGACAAAAAATATAGGCCCGACAACACAACAGCAACAACACACCCCAGTATTCCATTAAATGCTCTATGCGCAAGCGAAGTGTGACGCCACTGACCGTCCGTGGATGCAAGAAAATGATTTCCTATGTTATTCGCCCATTGGATTTTTTGTAAAAAATTATTAAAAATCGAGGAAAATTATTTCCCGATTTTAATCCCCCTATTTGGGTATAGGGGAAAGTTGGATAAAACGGGATAGTCTGACAAAACGGGATACGTCGCCTAGGGACCTGTCTAGTACTGCTATCAAGCGGACGACGACAGAAACTTGTTCTCGGCCGTCATTACACCATTCTCAGTTCGTCCCGCCTCGAGACCACTAGTTGATGGAAAGTTGTAGCTCTCAGAACTTTTTTACTCTGATTTCTTGGAACTTTCTACATTTACATGCGTTGTTTTCTAGATTATAATGCCTACATATATGGTAATACAATTCCAGTGAGTATTACATTTGATTAAGTATTTATTAACGAACATTCTCATGTGTAATCTATCTAATTTTCCTTTCACGTTTAGCCATCAGCCATGTTTGTTTTGAAAAGTGTCGGAGTTGGACAAAACGGGACACTTATCAGTTGTATAAAACGGGATACATTTTATTTTATGCCGTATATTCGTCACTCCTATGTTTGTATTTCCTCGAGTGAAGGAAAACCCACGACTCATGGATGATGCTTTTCCAGTATCATTTGCAGTATATCACAAGACCGGCTGGATCACGAAGGAGACCTTCATTGTTTGGTTTAAAAAATCGTAGAATTTTCCAACCCTGCCCATGAGAAGCTAGTGCTGTTGCTACTTGATGGACACAACAGTCACACCTGGAACTTGTAAATTTGGCAAGAGAAAATAATGTAATCATCCTAACCTTCCCCCTACATACAACTCATCGCCTTCAGCCCCTGTATGTCAGTTTCATGGCTCCACTGAGCATGTATTATGAACAAGAAGTTCAAAAGTGGCTGTTTAACCATCCAGGTAGGTGCGTCACAATTTACGAAGTTGCAAAACTGTTCAACGCAACTAATTCACGGGCAGCTGTTGCAGAAACTGCCGTTAAAGGGTTTAGAAAAACTGGCATAAGTCCTTACAATCCTGATGTCTTCCCAGATCCCTTTTTTGCACCCTCTGTCACCACAGACCAACCTACGTCAGACCTGCAGCAAGAACCTCCAGGCGTTGGGCACCAGACTGATATGAGCAAAGACCAAGAGCAACCTTCAACTTATTCACGGGACATCGTAGAAGTAGACCAACCAACAAACTTGTCAGGAGACAGCCTATGTCCAGACCAACCTGCAACATCCTCAGGGAAGAAAGGATTAGAATTCTCTTGTTATTGATCTAAGCTACCATTTTCCATCTCTCCAAAGTTTGTTCTGCCTGTACCTCAAGTAAAAAGTCCTCGCCCAGAAAAAAAGGCTGATAAGGAAAAGAAGAAAACTGTAGTAATAGCATCATCTCCATATAGGAGTAAGTTAGAAATGGAAGAAAAAGAAAGGTCGATTAACTACAAGAAAATTGAAGAAAAGGCTGCTAAGAAATCCCTCTTAAAAATTCCAAAAGAGAAGATTGAATGTAAAGGAAAGGGAAAAGAGGATGAAAAAGAGCTACCAGGTCCAATCAAACCTAAAAGTAAGCCTACAAAAGATTCCAAAGGAAAGCCTAATCCTGATGTTAAAAGTCAAAACATAGAAAAGGTTAATAAACATTCACCAAGCAGCCAAGAATTCATGTCGTCATCGTCTGAAAATGAAACAGAGGGAGGAGAAACCTGCATATTTTGTAATGCACTGTACGTCGACTCTAAGGCTGGTGAAGGTTGGGTCCAATGTTCTGGATATCAAGAATGGGCTCACGAAGCGTGTTCTAATGCCGACGAAGAGGACGACACCTTTATATGCGACTTTTGTTCTGCTATAGGCCAAAATAAAAGGTCTTTCCCATTTTGTAAATTATAACATAAAAAAACTCTTATTTGAAGTCTCTGGTTACTGTAGGCATTGTTCTTTTAAGCAGAAATTTTGCTTTACAGGTTTTTGCTAGTTAATTATGCTTTTCAGTTAGTTTTACACAAAAAATTAAACATTGTAATCCTTATCCCGTTTTGTCCAACCCAGGTATGCTAAAACGGGATGTGTAAGAGTTTGGTAAATAATTTTTTTTACTATTTCACAGTCATTAAAATTAGTTAAAAGTATGTTTTTTGTGTACTTCAATAAATGTTGTAGTTATAAAAAAATAAAATGTGTGGTTTTCTTCAATATATTTTCCGTAGTAAAGAAAAACAAAAATGGTACGGAAAATACTAAAAAAAAAAAAAAAAAAAAAAAAAAAAAAAACATTTATTTTATAAAAGGAATCTGCTGTATGAGAAAATAATTTTAACTTTGTGTAAGTATTTCTAATAACTCTGATTTCTTTTTGTTGCATATAGAGAAATTTAGAATTTTTCAAAATGATAATGCATTATTTACTACAATGTTGTGCTTTATCTACAATAAGCTCTTATATATATATATATATATATTTATTTATTTATTTATATTTATTTATTTATTTATTTATACTGTGAACTGTATTTAACTGCTGATGCATAATTTTTGCCTTTGTTATGCAAAATTTCTATAATTTAAGATAAAATTATTATATATATATATATATATATATATATATATATATATATATATATATATATATATATATATATTATTTATAATGAATTTTTCTTATATGATCTCATATATTAATGTCTGAGGAACAACCTATATTAAGTATTCCAATACTTATTGCTTTGTAAAAGGTTTCAAATCAATTTGTTTATTTAATGAAGTGTATTTATTATGGTTTAATACACATTTTTTCTAATTATTCTTTTAATCTTATACATAAATCTGACATTTGATCATACCATTCCTTTGCATTCTATAGTTATATATATATATATATATATATATATATATATATTAATTTTTAGCTAGTATTAAGTGGTTTTGTAATCAATCTTCCGTTATGGTATAGTTTAGTTTTATTCAATTTAATAATAGTTTATAATTGTAAGAACATAATAATTTTATATTAAATTTTCAGTTATATTTCCAAGATGGTGTGTTTACTTGATAGTTTATATTATTGTTTTTATTTTTAAACAAAGCTAATTAGGTTTGTCTTTCACAGAGTCATTTCCATTTTAACTGAAAAACAAGTCCTTCCGGCTTATTCGTAAGGGTAGGTTGATTTCTTTTTCCTTATCAAGTAGCCGTTATTTTGTTTCAAAATGGGGCTACAAATTATTTACGAATTAGTAGAAATATTGATGTAGGCTATCTACATATGGAGTTGTAAGCAAATCGGTTCATAAATACCTTTTTATGTGAATTTAAAATTTTCAAGTGGCCGGCGCTTGGAAACAAGATGGTGGGTCAAGTTGACAAATATACCAAATGCATTTGTGAGACTACTGTATAAATATAGTCGAAATTAATTCAGAATCTCAAAAGTCATTGTGTTGAAAAATTAAGTGGCTGCCACTTGGATCAAAATGGCAGAGAAAGTTGCTCAGTGAACTAATTAATTTAAGATATTGTTGCAAATTTGAAAAAAATCATTTTTTTTTTTTTTTTTTTTTTTTTGTAGAAATTCTTTTAAAAAGGCTTAGTAAGTTGATTAAATGTTAATTTTCTGCATTTCTAGTTTGTTTTAACTTTAAAATAGCCTAATTTTCCTTAAAAACGCATTAAAAAGCTCCAATATGCCAGGTAATGGATTTGGCGCCAAATTTGGCGACTTTTGGCGAGAAAATCCATAGTTCATTAATAAACTTCATTGAGACACTTATATAATCAATGTATACATCATAATTCAAACAAATTCGGAATACGCTTTTTACAATTTGAATTTGAAATTTTCAAGTGGTCTCCACTTGAAAACAAAATGGTGGAGCAACTTGGTTAAGAAACTCATCCAAGATATTTATAACACAAGTTAAGACACTCTCCAAATTTGGTTATTTTTGCAGTATTATTTCGGAAGTTACCGTGATTTTAAATTTTCAAGTGGTAGCCTGATTTCAAGTGGCCCTGTTAAACTTACGATTACCGCCATATTATTAAAAATGGCGGATACGTTCATTAATAAACTTCGTTGAGACACTTATATAGTCTATGTATACATCAAAATTCAAACAAATTCAGAATACGGTTTTCACAATTTGAACTTGAAAATATCAAGTGGTCTCCACTTGAAAACAAAATGATGGAGCAACTTGGTTAAGAAACTCATCCAAGATATCCTTAACACAAATTAAGACGCTGTCCAAATTTGGTTCGATTTGTAGTATTATTTCGGAGGTTATCGTGATTTTAAATTTTCTAGTGGTAGCCTGATTTCAAGTGGCCCCACTTAACTTAAGACATCCGCCACTTTATTAAAAATGGCAGATAAATTTCATTAATAAAGTTCATTTAGATCCTTATGTAGTCTAGATTTACATAAAAATTCAAGCAAATCTTGCTTTAAATACGCTTTTTACAATGTGGGTTAGAAATATTCAAGTGGCCGCCACTTGAAAACGAAAAGTCGGAGCAACTTGGTTAACGAACTCATCCAAGATATTTATAAGATCAATTCACTGTCCAAATTTGGTTCGCTTTGGAGTATTATTTCGGTTGTTATCGTGATGACAAAATTTTCATTATAGATAGATAGATAAACGAAGTGATTGCAATATGTCGATTTCTAAAGAAATCAACCTAAAAAAATGCTAAATATATAATTTTTAAAATACTTAGCATTCTTTAAAATATGAAATTCTATTTTCAGCATAATGTAAACATGTGTTAATAATTATTATTAAATATATTTAAGTAATACATAATTCCTGTTAATTGGTACGCAACATAGTAGAAATGAACTTTTATAGTAAAACTCCATTTTATAATAATAAAACTAAAATGCTTGTGTGAACCCGAATTTAAAATAAAACATTTTTTATTTTAATTTTTATTCATTAAAAATATTATATATTTTCCCTTTCAATGTGATATTTCTAGGGAAAAAAATTCCAAAAATTTCAAATATTTAAAAGGAGTACTAAGAATAACTAAACAAGTATTTGTGAGAGGGAGAAAAAGTGCAATTTATCGAAAATCTCAGAATTCAATTCCAATGTTTTATTTTCTTTTTGGTTTATTCTTTCCCGCAAATATCCTCCCGTCTTTTCCCCTTCTTTGCACTAATCTTTCAATCTTCTAAACTAAAAGTTTCCGCATTACATTTCATGCATTTTCAAGTAGGAAACGGTTTTATTTTATCTAATCTCCAGCGTTCTGTGTAACGGGAACCTTTATCATGGCAACAGGTTTTATACAATTTCAATCTGATGATTGAATGAAATGTGAAACTTTTTGTTTTAGAGATTGTTTTTGTATTTTAAATTTTGTATTATATGATCAAAACTTTAAATTGAATAGTTTATTAACTTAGAATATTGAATAAATTTTCAGCATTTCATTTCATTCTATGAATATAAATATTAATATACATGTCTATGGTAAAATTAAATAAAAATATAGAATTTAAATCTAATATAAATATATAATCTATGCATGAAAAATAAATATGGTTTTAGAACATTAGAAAAAAAGTTATATTTTAATTTTATTTTACTTATCATAAGAACGTTTTCGGGAATATGCATCTGTAACCTTAAAATTTAAATATTTTAAATTCTGATAGTTAACATTCGAAAAAAAAAAAAAAATAAATAAATAAATATGTTTTACCTGGTTTTTGAAAAATACCTTTTTCAAACGATAGTATAAATTAAAGTTATTAAGCTTACTTTTTATTATAAATTTACTCAATATTCTACGATAGAAAAATGAGTTTGTTTTATTAAGAAGAAAACGCATGAATGTACTACATTAAGGTAGGCCGGAAAACAGATATTTTAGATAAGCTACTTCTAATAATATATAGTAAGAAAATAAATAAAATAAAAGTATTATGACATCCTTAATTTTTAAAAATAATTAAGTAAATATTTATATCTTTAGTTTGGCAATAGCATTCAAAGTTAGAAAAAAAAAAGGGTGGGGGGGGGGAAATTCTATTGAAAATCAATATCATTAATTTTTGTTTTAATGCCATTCACATAATTCCTTTTAATACTCTTTTCAAGTACCTTTGAAAATATTTTTGCATTTTTGCTGTTTAGCGCATTTGCTGTTTTGCACATAAGCCGTAAAGTTTTGTAAAAGGAACCGAGATTTGAATTTTTTAAGAATTATTTTTCTTACTCATTGCAGTATTTATTCATTTACACTCCATTTTTACGATTTTCTTTAAAAATGTGCAATGTGTAGCTCTTCGCTTGTTATGTAGTTACAATTTATTACATTAACAATGCAAAACTCACTACAGGAATAAGACGGCACTTCAATTTGTCCTCACTCTACCATTTCCATTCATTTAATCATGAAGGACAATTCTTTAAAATATTTACACATACTTACAACATATTTTCTTTTACAATTACTACATGATTTAAAACAAATTTATACCTTCGTATTAAATTTTTAAATTGAAATTGTTACCAAATTTTGGCATTGATGATAGCGAATAGAAAATTGTTAGTATAAATCCATCTATTGCGTCTTCCCCTAACACCCTTTCTCCAGATTTCCTTGACCAGTTGCACAATCTTTTTAGTAGTCTGAGTGTGACTTAGGAATTTTAAGAATTCAAGCTTTTGCAACAATTTTTAGTTTACAGAATTCACAAAATTTCCTTATTGTCACATTTCCATGATTGGATGCGGATAAGTTGAACATGTAGACAAGCTGTTGATCAATTCTTCAAAAATCGATGTTTCATAATTTAAAATTGGTGAAAAAATTTCTCTTATAGACACAGAATTATGTTCATACGGTAAATTATCATCACAAAACATGAGTTTAAGCATATCAAAAATGTACGTCAATTTCGATTTGTTGTAGGCAGTGTAACCATGTTAAAATGCGTTTATAAGATATTTTGCCCATAGACCACAATGATAAGGAAAAAAAAAAAAAAAAAAAAAAAAAATGTGTGTTCCTTTGCATGAACCATAAACAGTATAAAAACCAAAAATTTTACAACTATTTTTTACAGTTTTATTTAAATCACACAATCAACTGATTGGAAGAAAATCATATTTATTGATTTTTTTTTATTTTTCCGACTGAGTGAAAATAATGCCTGGACCGGGAGCCGAACCCCAGATCGTTGATTTACAAGATCAAGGCTCTACCAATTAAGCTATCCAGGCAGACAACCGGTCAGCATTACCCACTCAGACAACCTTTAGGCAGAAACACCTGGTCTATCATGTAGATAGCGCGACAGAAATAAGCCGCAGTTAATGGAAAACACCATTAAACAATGGGAGAAAAAAATACAATTTTATTAAAATCACACAATCAACTGATTGGAAGAAAATCATATTTATTGATTCTTTTTATTTTTTCCGACTGAGTGAAAATAATACCTGGACCGGGAGACGAACCCCGGATCTTTGACTTACAAGGCCAAGGCTCTACGAATTGAGCTATCCAGGCAGACATTTTCACTCAGTCGGAAAAATAAAATTTCATTAAATGTGATTTTCTTCCAATCAGTTGTTTGTGATTTTAATAAAAATTGTATTTCTTTCTCCCATTGTTTAATGGTGTTTCCTTTACCCGCGGCTTATTTCTGTCGAGCTATCTAAATGATGGACTAGATGTTTCTGATTAAAGGTTGTCTGAGTGAGTAATGCTGACCGGTTGTCGGCCTGGATAGCTCAATTGGTAGAGCCTTGACCTTGTAAGTCAAAGATCCGGGGTTCGACTCCCGGTCCAGACATTATTTTCACTCAGTCGGAAAAAATAAGAAAAATTCAATAAATATGATTTTCTTCCAATCAGTTGATTGTGTGATTTTAATAAAATTGTATTTCTTTCTCCCACTGTTTAATGGTGTTTTCCATTACCTGCGGCTTATTTATGTCGAGCTATCTACACGATAGACCAGATGCTTCTGCCTAAAGGTTGTCTGAGTGAGTAATGCTGATCGGTTGTCGGCCTGGATAGCTCAATTCATAGAGCCTTGACCTTGTAAGTCAAAGATCCGTGGTTCGACTCCCGGTCCAGGCATTATTTTCACTCAGTCGGAAAAATAAAAAAAATTCAAAAAATTGTTTTTTACATTACCTGATTAAGTGTGCGAATTTGCAAGTCAATCGGATGATTTTCGCATAAAAATTCTGTACATAAGCCAAAGTGCTAAGAAAAATTGTGGTGTGTCTCTGTACACGAACTACAAATAGAATATACCCGAAATTATAAAGCTGATTCTGTGTGGCTAATAAATATAAGTACCAATTTTCATGTCAATAGCGTGATTTTTGAGGCCGCTATCGCGACGCAGAGACACACATATCCACAAACTGAACCTAAAATCTTTATGAGTCTCCACATGTAGGCATACACTGATGTTTCGGCAAAATTTCATGCGGGAGTCACAAAAGAAAAAAAGCATTTTTTTTTTATTGCTTTAAATATAAATTAATCTCTCTATATATAAACGGCAAAGAGATTTTCTTGGACTCTGCCTGTGTGTTGACGAAAA
The DNA here is from genome assembly GCA_963930645.1 of Salticus scenicus. Classification (NCBI taxonomy): domain Eukaryota; kingdom Metazoa; phylum Arthropoda; class Arachnida; order Araneae; family Salticidae; genus Salticus; species Salticus scenicus. The sequence goes on from OZ005649.1 coordinate 102,029,443, forward strand.
ATGCCACCAAATTTTCATACTTTAGTTAATTAAAAAATTTAATTGTCTGATCGATAAGTTAATTAATCCGACGAATTCAGAAAAATTGCCCTTTCATTTTGTACCTTATTTGTAACGAAATTTTGATTAGATTTTTTAAAACTAATTAAAATATGAAAAAATAACCTGGTAAAAGCTTTAAAAAATTTCAAGTGTTGCCAAAAAAAATTTTTTTTTTTTTCAACATAAAATGAAATATGCTTTCATGCAATATATATATATATATATATATATATATATATATATATATATATATATATATATATATAAGTAAAATATTAAATTTGCCATGAAAAAGGACAATATGCAAATAGAGCAGAAAAACAATTTAGCGAGAAACTATTTGCACGAGAGTTCAAATAATAATGGAAATATAAATGAACGTTAAATAAATAAAATACTCGTCGGCTCAGTCACGTGATATTGAAAAACAAAGAATCGGATTCAGTAAAGATTGTTCTTAAGAGCAAAAACATTAAAATTCAATATAAAATAAATTAAAAATAATATTGTGCATTTGTAAACAGTAGAATAATTGTATTTGTGAGTTTAATAGCTTTTAAGAATACTTTATATGTTTATTTATTTTCACAAGTAAGAATCATTTATTATTATTATTATTATTATTGTAGTGTAACTGTTATATTAACTGATTTAGCATTAAATAGTTGATTCACTACCTTCATTGATTTCATAAATTTAAAAATGATTTCATTAACAGACTTTGATCTATTGGCACGCATGAAGCATCTGACCGAGTTTTGTACATTTCGGGTTTGATTTTAAAATGTTTTCCGCATTCAGAATTAGGTTCGTTCCCGAACTGGGGCATTTCTAGTAGATCTATACATATAAAAGAGTACTTCCACTAACTCACTCAATGACTCATCAACGCACAGCAATATCTACTGGTGCCACTGACTCGAAACTGGCTCAGATTATAGAACACATAGTGTAAGCACCCCCTAAGAAGAGATTTTGCAAAATTCGCCCCCCCCCCCTTAAGATGGTGTAGGGGGCAAATTGTGATTTCACAAAAACCTTGATATCTCAAAGAAAACAACTGGTCTCCGTAATATTTTTGCTTTAAAATATAGCTAATTTAATTATCTAAAAACCAATTTCTGGAATTTTAGAAGTTCGGTCCCCAAGGGGGAAAATAAGGCAAAACGTGATTTCACATGTGCAAAACGTGGTTTCACATACTCCTATATATCTCAAATAGAAAAACATATATATGTAAAATTTTCGCTTTAATATATAGCTAATACAAATACCTAAAATCTAATTTCTGGAATTTTCGAAATTCAGCTCCCAAGAGGGGAGGAGGGGGGGGGGGCAAAATATGATTTGAAATAATCCTTTATATTGGAAACAGAAAAAAATATATGTGTAAGATATTTTTTCTCTAAAATATAGCTCCCATAAATGCATAAAAACTAATTTCTTTAATTTTAGAAATTCGTCCCAGATGGAGCGAGAAAGGGGGGCTATGGGGTAAAAAAATAGAAATATAGTTAGACCGTTCAAAATTAGTACAGATAGGTTTTAGAGACCTGCAAGTCAAATGAGGATATTTTTGAAAATGTAAAGTTATTAGGAGGGTCAGAAAGGTGTGTGTGGGGAGGGGGGGGGAGATGTGGCAAAAAAAAATAGAGTTAGACCGTTCAAAATTGGTACATAAAAGTTTTTGATACCTACAAATCGATTGCGGATATTTTCGAATTTGTAAAGTTATTAGGATTTGCATAGTGGTTTTTGATACTTACAAATCGATTGCGGATATTTTCGAATTTGTAAAGTTTTTAAATTGGTACATGGAAGTTTTTGATACCTACAAATCGATTGCGTATATTTTCGAATTTGTAAAATTATTAGGATAGACGGGAAAGAGTGGTGAAACGGCAAAAATATATAAATAAGAGATAGAGCGCTGAAAATTATTGTTGTTAGGTTTTGAGGCCCGATAAATCGATTGCGGATATTTTCGAAAGTACAGAATTATTACGAAAGGCGGGAAGTGATCGGGCGCAGGGGTAAAAAAAAAAAAAAGAAATTCAGATATTTTTTTTTAATTAGTATTATTAGGTTTAAACGTCCGAGAGAACGACTGCGAGTATTTTTCAAAGTCTAAAATAATTAAGAGGGGCGGGAACGGTAGGTGAAGGAGCATGCGAGCCTTGCGCGCCTGAATGCGCTGCCGCAGGCAGTGGTGACCCGAACCGATTATTCGACTGGTGGGAGATTTTTTTTATTTTTTATTATTTATGTTTTTCCCTTACGATAATATAGTGATTCATTAATAGTGTTGAAGATAAATGCGCGCACGCAGCGCACTATTGCCTGCGCTGCCAAGGGCAGTGGGGACCCGTTACGACATTTTTTCCAATCACATTTTTTTTTTCGCATGATAAAAATTGATGCAATTTTGAGAATTCCTTAACTATAGTGATTAATTTAAAAATAGTGACCAGCGAAGCGGGCGTAGCCTGCTAGTTAATAAATAAAATAAACACCATGAAGAACTTTTTTTAAGTTAATTGCTTTACATTAAAAATGAATATTATTAAATTTATATTTAATTATTATGCATAATTATTAAAGTTATTCTTGAACGATTTATCTAAATTTTAAATAATATATCATTTTAACTTGATGATCAAGCGAAAAACCTTCTGATATATTTCCGGTGAAACACATGAAATTATGACGGAACAAAATGTTTGTTTGAAGCAATAATCTCGTCGTGCTAAAACATATCTTTATAAATAGTATTATTAAGGGCTGAAAATTAACAAAAAGGCGTACATAAGTGCAAATTATATGAGAAGTAATTTTAAATTACTATTTTGGTTATTTATATAATATTTAAAACTTTAGGGTAGCTCACCTTCATGTAAGAATGTGGTACATGTAACTTTCTAGAATTTAATGTTTCATGACGCTAAAAATTCAATGTTAATAAGTATAAAAGAACAACAAAAAACAACAATAATAATAATAATAATAGTATGAACAGGACAATAAATGAATACAGAGAAAAAATTTTGCAGATATATGGATTATATTTTAGAGATTATTAAAGTTTGAAATATGATTATGCACTTGTGTGCTTTAGTCACAAATAGCTACGATTGAAATTTAAAATGTTCAATAGAAATATTTAATATATTTCTCTAAGGCCATGTCACACACCAATGTTTACAGAAGTCCACTACCCAGCAGTATCTGTTAGTCTTGTTAGAGTTGAGCCAATTTTTAAGTTGATTCAAGTTTTTATTTAAAATTCCGTTCTCCCTAATTCTTTTTTTTAAACAACTACAACAACAACAATAAACTAGTATGTTGTGGCGACCACAAGACTTTCATCTATATTTCCCTATACTAATTCACAAAATGCAAATGATTTATTATATTTATTATTTATTAAAATTGCCTAGCATGATTAATGCTAATCATTTTCATCTTAGAGAAAACTATTACTAAATATCCAAAGACAGACAGTTTTATTACTCATAAATAGCATCTTAAATATTCGTTTTTATAAAGGTTGTGTCACATATCAGGTTTCGTACAGTTATATTTCATAGTAGTTGAGATATAGTCTTCGCGTTTTCGATAAAATTTTCAGTATAGAAGCAACACCTATTGCCCGATAAGCCTCCAAATTTAATCAGCATAATGACTCATAATGGCCTTCTCCCATATCAAGTTCAGTGATACGTAAAATAGAACCTGAGATATAGCCTTCCCTTAAATTGCGAAAAATGCTGTGTAGCAGCGCCACCTGTTAAGCGCTTTACACCAACACTTAATAGGTCATTATTCAAAAGTTGATAAATCTATGAGTCTCTAATTTATGTCAAAGTGCATCTACATATACATTTATATGCAATTATGGGCAGCAGTTGCTGAGATATAGCCTTACTTTAATCTGCGGAAATTTTTATGTAGCAGCGTCACCTGTTGATTCATAAGCATTCAAATTGAATCATCAAAATGTCTCATAAGGGTCTTCTCACACATTAAGTTTTGATTGATTTTAAGCCGTAGAACCTGCGATATTGCACCCCTTCAAATTACAGAAAATATTGCATAAGAGTGTTACATGTTGAGAAGTTGACACCAAAAGTTGATAGGCTCTAATTTAGGTCAAGATGCATCTACATATAAATCTGTATGCAATTCTGTGCAGTAGTTCCTGAGATATAGCCTTCCGTTAAACTGCAGAAATCGCATTATAGCAGCACCATCTCTTGGCCGATAAGCATTCGAATTGAATCAGCGTAATGTCTCATAATGGTCTTCTCACATATCAAGTTTTGATTGATTATATGCTATAGAACCTGAGATATAGCCTCCCCTTAAATTGCGGAAATCGTTGTACAGCAGCGCCACACCAAAAGTTGACAGGCACTAACTTAGGAGAAGGTACATCTACATATAAATTTATATAAAATTATAAAAAGTAGTTACGGAGATACAGTCGCCAGAAAATTTTTGTCACACACACAAAAACAGGCGGACAGACAGACATTTTCTAAAAATGGTCTAATCGTGTTCTCGACCTCTAAAAACGTGTAAATCCATCAGAAATCGGAATTTTTACGAATCCAATACTTTCTTCTATTGAATATAGAAGAAAGTAATATATATATATATATATATATATGCTGTGATTTTTTTATGAACAGTTTTAATTAATGTGTAGCTTGCACAATACACATAAGTGAAAGCAAACCCAGAAAAGAGAAAGAATACGCTTGTATTTTTAAAGTTTATCTTTGTAAAGAATTTAGATTTCTGAGTGAGTAGGTATAGGACATACCGGTGCTATGCTATGAACAATTGGCGACATTCTGGGCTACACCTTTAAGAATGGTCAAGAGAAATGGCATTACTATTTTGATACTGCACGTAGAAAATGCCTCCGCTAGTTCCGTCACTTCCAGAAGTACAGGGTGTCCAAGAATTATCTTTAGAACTTTAAAATTTAATAACTTTTGAAATAAAAAGGATATTCACATTCTGTGTTCTGCAGTTACTAGTGCAACTCATAAAGTTTTGTTCTGTTTAGGTTAGCCAGTTGTAACTGAGCATGTGGACCCCACAGAAGAAAGCACAATGTGTGGCATGGTTGATTGAGAGCAAATCGGACACACAAGTTCAACTCAATTGCAGGACCAAATTTGGCAAGACGCCACCATCCAGACCCACCATCCGTGCATGGCACGCCAGCTTCATGACCACAGGCTCAGTGTTACATAAGAACTGATTTTTTGGGACTGCGCTGGAATGCTTCCCGAACCCGCTCAACAGTTTCATCATTTGTGCTGGGTCTTCCTGCTCCTTTCTTATGTAACACTGAGCCTGTGGTCATGAAGTTGGTGTGCCATGCACGGATGGTGGGTCTACATGGTGGCGCCTTGCCAAATTTGGTCCTGCAATTGAGTTGAACTTGAGTGTCCGATTTGCTCTCAATGAACCATGCCACACATTGTGCTTTCTCCTGTGGGTTCCACATGCTCAGTTACAATTGGCTAACCTAAACAGAAAAAAAAACTTTATGAATTGCACTAATAACTGCAGAACACAGAATGTGAATATCTTTTTCATTTCAAAAGTTATTAAATTTCAAATTTGTAAAGATAATTCTTGGACACCCTGTATAATTTAATGATAACATGAAGGACATTGAGGCCACGACGGATTTAACGTGCACCAGACACAATTAATATGCAATACGGTCTTCTGTCGGCTTAACGATTGAACCAGTAATTTTTAAATTACGAGCTCGGTGCTCTAACGACAGGTTACCATTGTCTTAATTTAGATTTCGGATAGTCGGACCGTAATAAACTGATTTATTATTAATGAAATTATTAATGCATTATGAAAATTATTATTATTAATGCATTATGAAAAATGTTAAAAGTGCTTTTAAAAAATGTTTAATAGAAAAAACGTTCAATTTCATATTTTATTCGATATAAAATTAATGCTGTAACATGCATTAATTAGCGCTGTTGTAGAATTTCAAGATGTGTAGAAAAAATATATTTTAAATACCCTAAATGATTGTAACAAAATGAATGGTTTGCATGTGCATCCCGAGGGAAGATCTGTTAAAAATGTTGAATTTTTGGACTGTTTCCCAGTGCGTAACAAATCTCATTGGAAACGGTCCCGAACAATATTTTAGTTAATTAAGTTAATGTTGAAATACGATAAGATTTCAACTACATAGCATAAATTAACTTAGGATCTTATTAAAATTGAATTAAATCGTCAATAGAAATTTGTTTTCTTCGTTTCCTCTAAATTGGTTGAAAAGATTACTTAAAGGATAATTTTTAAATAAACTATAAAGTTTCACTTTTATTTATAAATAGTAAAACACAGAGTGATATATTTGTTTTACGGGATGCTCTTTTATTAGGGTGTTTATGTATATATTGCATAAAATTTATTTCTATGTCAAGCAAAAAAAAAAAAAAAAAAAAAAAAAAAAAAAAAAGGTTTGTGATTTTGCAAAATAAATAAATTAAATGATAAATCTACAATGAAAATTATGTGTATATCTTTTATATATATATATATATATATATATATATATATATATGTGTGTGTACCAAAGATATTTGAAAATAAGGAAGTTTATCATATATAATTTAATTAATTATATTTCTTGTCTTCAATTAGAAAATTGTAATTAGATGTACATAACAAGGAAACTACATTTACGACAAAGAACAATTTTGGCATCCATTCGTACATGGTATCTGTATGTGGCAAATCATTATCATTCACGCTTAAGATTTACTGTGAAAGCAACAATATATTATAGAAGATTGGTAGTCACAAAAAATTGGTGCAGAATTTCGGAATGTATAAATTGAAATATATGTAGGAAAATACTGATGTTTGACTACTAGACATCATGTCAAGGCCTTTCGCCCTGAACATAAGGGCATCATCAGGACAGAGCCATTTTAACTAGAAGTACAGTGACATTTGATTTATATATACAAAAGAACCACATTACGGTTACAGTTATTATACATGAAATAGAGGAAACAGCTAAACACAGATCAATCACAAATGAAACAGTCTAAAAGCGTGGAGTCGAACTTCACTTGGTTAATGGAGACACTTTTTGTGCTTCTATAGAGCAGCTTATAGTGTGTAGTAAAAGGAACTTGCATTAATTTAGATCTTTACAATAAAAAGGAGAAATACTTGTTTTAAAAGCCGCAACCGTTAAGTCAATTTAATGGAGAATTATTTGAGTAAAATAGTTCATTACTCAATGACTTCTCCATTAAAGTGGCTTAACGGTTGCGCCTTTTAAAACATTTATCCTTTTTATTTTAAAGATCTAAGTTAATGCAAGTTCCTTTTACTACAGACTGTATGCTGCTCCAATAAAGCATAATAGAATTCAACTATATTTAAAAGGCCTCAATTGTTTCATAAAAAGTGTCTCCATAGTAACCAAGTGAAGCTCGACTCTACGCTTTCAGACTGTTTCATTTGTGATTGATCTGTGTTCAACTATTTCATCTGTTTCATGTATAATAACTGTAACCGTAATGTGGTTCTTTGTATATATAAATCAAATGTTACTGTATTTCTAGTTAAAATGGCTCTGTCCTGATGATGCCCTGATGTTCAGGGCGAAAGTTGTAATTGATCGATGTAATTTTAATGATTTTAATTTAATGTATAGTTTTATACGTGTTTTAAAGTGAATATATTTAAAAAAAAAACTTGGTATGGCAACACTCCTAAAAAGAAAGTTTACTTTAAGAAGAATTGAGCTCGCTTTTGTCATGCAGATCAATAAATATTTAAGTAGATCATACAAAATCCTTCTAATAACACATTATTATATGGAATAGAGATTCTTATTCCTTACTGCTTATTTTATCGTAAGCAAATAAAAGACCCACACAATCATAATGAAACAATGCAGTTTTAGCCATAAAAATGAACGTTACCTATTAAATACATTCTAAGATATGACGTTATTTTCATAGATGACAGTACTTCATTTGGAAGATTTTCTGAAAGTGACGTTGATTTCATATGATAGTAAAATTATTTTGCTTTTAATTACATTTAAACACTACTTCACTTTGACATAGTCACAATAAACTGTTTTAATTGCATGCAGGGATATTTTATATAAACGTAATTTTAGAAAGAATTCTTCTTTTTTTACTTTTTTAAATTCATTTTACAGAGTTTAATTTCAATACTTGAAAAACCTCCATTGATGGAGAATGTATACTTTTACACTATCTAACAATAAATATTTGGGCATTTTCGAATTTCGACCTTTTGTCAAATATCTAGAAAAGTTCTTTAGGGATCAGTTAAAAACTTTGGTAGTGTAAAGAATGTGTTATACCTCATATAAGTCAGTCAAGGTTATGTCTGGAAGAGGAAAAGGGGACTAGTTAAAAAATTAAACTAAACTTAAAATGTTTCATAGCACCCTGTAAAATTTAATCCTTTAACTGCGTTTTGGCTGTAGCATGTGGTTATGACGTTCTTTCTCTTTTTTTTTTTTTTTTTTTTTTTTTTTTAATGCTACCACATGTATTCAAGGAGATATAACATTTTTTTTTTTTTTTTTTTTTTTTTTTTTTTAAATGCAAAAAATAATTACCACTTCTTTAATTATAACACGTATTGAACTAGACCCAGCGCAAAGCCATATTTATGAAATTTCGCATACTACATTAGTCATAGCCTATTGCAATCAAAATGCAAAAATGTTAATTGTCTTACGAAATATGAGTAGTTTTTCAAAATAGTTTTTAACTACAAATGCGCTAGCTTTAAAAAAAAAACGTGAAAAGCAACTTATACGAAAACCCCAAATTAATAACATATAAATTCAAAAAGTTATGAGATATAGAATAAATAAAATTTTAGTTCTTCTCAAAAAAAAAAAAATAAATAAATAAATAAATAAATAAAAAGTAAATGCTGATTATGAGTTTTAGCAATATTTATTTACAATTACCAAACACTGTATTACCGTTGGACATAAACCCCTTATAGTTTAGCTTTTATTTTGAGTGAACTGAAAATCTATTCATTCTATCTCTCATTTCTTTTACAATTTATAGGATATTTGTTTGGGGTTTTCGTATAAGTAGCTCAATACTTCTTGCAATTAAATTATGCAAACGATTTCTTTTAATCTAGCGCATACATAGTTAAAAAGTATGTAGTAAAAATGCTCATATTTCGTATAATATATACATATATATATTTTTTTGTTTTGTATTCTGATATCAGAATGCTCTCTCTTATGTAGTGTGCGAAGTTTTCTAAAAATGTATTTGTACTGGGTCTATTACACGTGCTATATATGTGGTAGCCTCATATAACTTTATACAGATACTGAATAAAATCCATAACCACATGCTACAGCCAAAATGCATTTAAAACATTATATTTTACAGGGTGATTCAAAACCTTTTGAGTTTTTAGTGCTAGAGGCCTATTTCAGTCGGTACATTTGTCGAATTTTTATAGGTCACTCTTAATTAGTGCTAGAGGCCTATTTCAGTCGGTTTATTGAATGGGGATTTATTGAATGAAGTCTCCCCAAGGCCCAACTTTGACATGAGTCCCCCCCCCAGGCCCAACTTTGACATCAGTCCCCCCCAAGGTACTCCTATTTCAGTCGGTACAGCGTTGTCGAATTTTTATAGGTCACTCTTAATTAGTGCTAGAGGCCTATTTCAGTCGGTTTAATGAATGGGGATTTATTGAATGAAGTCCCCCCAAGGCACAACTTTGACATGAGTCCCCCCCAGGCCCAACTTTTACATGAGTCCCTCCCAAGGTTCAACTTTGACATGAGTCCCCCCAAGGCCCAACTTTGACATGAGTCCCCCCCAAGGCCCAACTTTGACATGATTCCCCCCCCAGGCCCAACTTTGACATGAGTCCCTCCCAAGGTACAACTTTGACATGAGTCCCCCCAAGGCCCAACTTTGACATGAGTCCCCCCCAAGGCCCAACTTTGACATGATTCCCCCCCCCCCCAAGACCCAACTTTGACATGAGTCCCCCCCAAGGTACAACTTTGACATGAGTCCCTCCCAAGGCACACCTTTGACATGAGTCCCCCCCAAGGCACACCTCCCCCTCATTGGGAAAAAGAGAAAAAACATTGTTTTGCGGCTATAAGACAGTTTCGACTTCCAACGTTATTTGTTACAGTATCTGCAACTGAAACACATTGGTTTGATTTAATGAAAACTTTATCATGGAATTTAGATCGTCACGAATTAACTAAAGAAGAATTTGTCGATATTAACAAGTTTAGCAGTAGGCCTCTGGCACTAAATTAAAATCTGTCAATGTCAGATTTTCATGTTTTAAATAATGAAATAATGTCGTGTCTGTATATATATATTTTTTTTTGTTTATTATTTTACTGGTTCGATTTTCTTTTTTAGGACACAGCTTTTCTGAACTATATGAGGTGTAACATGCGTTTTACACTATCAAATTTTCAGGTTGATTCCTAAAGAACATTTCTAGATATTTCACAAAATGTTTAAAATCGAAAGTGCCCAAGTATTTATTGCTAGATAGTGTAAAACTCCACTATAATTTAAATTTGAAATTTCTAACTACATTTTACTGTAGGAATAATAAAAAAGTATGATTTTCGAGAGGGTTTTTAATCAGCTTCCTCCCTATGCATATGCATTAGAAATGTGAAACTCCTACACTACTTCAAACCTAGTAAAACGCAGTAACTATGGCAAGTTAGGTTGGTACCGTTTTAGTGTTTTGAAAGGAATTGTAAGCCATACATACCTCCCAACATACATGCATTGACATTTATTTATATAAGGATAAGCAATTGTTGCTGGCGTTCATATTACTAATTGAATATTTGATATTTAATGTTTCGAAACAATGTTCTTCTGAAATCATTTTAAATGTGTAACATAAAAACAAATTTTAAATTGTGTATAATAAAGTAGGTTAAATATTTACAAGAAAAAATATAGTCCTATCTGAATTCCAGCTTCTACAATGATATTAAAAAAAATGCTTAAATACAAAATATACTCTTATAGATAAATTTAAAATAATGATTACTAAATAAAGGTTAACTCATATTAATTATAATAAAAACAATTTAAACACGCGTAAAATTAAATTTTATTTAAAATACGTTAAATAATCTGGTGTGTCACTCACACGACTTTCTCTTACCCTGAAATTTAATACTGTAAATGCAGGTTCCAGATTAATAGGTAAGATAACGAGTACTGTTATGTAAACCTGTGTTAACCAATTCATATTAGGCTTCTGAAGAGTTTTATATGATAATTAGTTCTGTGTGAGGGGGGCTACCGCTCACCTCAACACGCCGTTTCAATAATGCACCTACATTTATATAGTATTGAATTCTGTTATTAATAAATAATTCTGTTTTTAAAAAATAATTTATTAAAATTATTATTAAAAAAAATATCTTTTATGATAATGCAGACTATTTCCATATTAGAGAAGTAGTGTAACACCAAACATACAAAAAAAAGTCCATTTTATTCTCAATAATTAAAAAAAAAATATGTACAATTTTTTTTGGCTAAAAGTAAAAAAAAAAAAAAAAAAAAAAAAAAAAAAAATCAATAACTTTGTTTGAAATTATCGCAGATCGTTGGTTCAACCATTCGTTATAAAGGTATTGGCGAGCTCTTTTGAAAGATACCCATCATGAAATTTACTCCCCTCGAGGGGGGACTTCCCCCCAAAGAGAGAGGGGAGGCTCCTACATACACATTTTTTTCCCCAATTAACTGTCTCTATTACAAAATATATATATTCGTTACATTTGGTTTAGTGCAGTCTATAGACGTTAAACTCTACTTACCTGCAATTTCCCCCATAGACGTAATGTATTAGAATTATCTTGATTGTCCCTGTACACGAACCATTTTCTTGATCTTAACGAAAAGCTTACTGTAGCATCCCTATATGATACACATTTAGAATACCAAGTTTAAACTTTCTGCCATAATTTGCTTTTGAGATATGCTGATAACAGGCAGACACACACAGAGACATACAGACAGACACAAACACGCACACACACACACACACACACACATACACACATACCATTTGCTAAAAACATGATTTTCACATTCAGGGCACCTCAAAACATGTAAATATAAGAAAATCTCGCGTTCGAAAATTTGACCCAAAAACAATACTTTCTCTACCTTATGGGTAAGAGAAAGTAAAATGTTTTATCGAAACCTTTTCTCTTTAATAGTAAAGAATCATCAAGACTTTTTTATTACTCGTTTCCACTGAGCAGTTCATATTAGTTTTTATACATAAAAAATCAAACAAGAAGGAAAACAAAATAGTGCTTTCATTTGACTTAATACCTTTAATATATTTTTTTAATATTCTCGATTTTTTAATACAGATAATTGAGAGTAATAAATGGTTCTTTCAAATTGTAAAAGCGAATTATCTCCTTGTAAATGGATTTTGAATTAATGAGCTTTTTTCAAATTTCTGTGTAAGAAAAAATAGAAGTATATAGACAGTGTTGTCTACTGTTTATTGTTTAATATAGATCAATATTATTGGAATTTATAAATTATAAAATTTCATTTGAAGTAACAAAAGAACTTCACTTTTAAAATAAATTTTTAGAAGCTTTAGTACGTTGAAAAAAAAAAAAAATATATATATATATATATACCGCCTTTTTGAGACTTTAACAATATTATTGGAGTTCCTTAACTTTTATAGCGAAAGATATGAATAAATATAACGTAATTGAGCAAAAAAGTACATATATATATATATATATATATATATATATATATATATATATGGCATTACATTACTTTTAAAATGTACGACAAATGTATTACATTCAAACTACTCTTGAATTTGTAATTTGTTTTTAAATTATAGCTGGTGTTCATTAATTGACGCTGAGAGTTCCAGATAAAAATAAATAAATAAATACATTTGAAGGTAGGGATTCTTCCATATTGCAAATAAATTTTCTGTCTCGTATGCCTCCGTACAAACGTCTGTGTACAAACATCTTTAAAATAAACTGTTACAATAATATAAACTTTCATCTTGAATCCAATCGGCATTCCTGCGTTATTAGCAATGCACGTGCAAGCATTTAAAAAAAAAAAAAAAAAAAAAAAAAAAGAAAATGGCGATCCAAATTACGAAATTGACTGCTGGTGCACCGAAATCTTTGGGAAAGATTTTTGTACTCACATCATCTATTAGTAAAAAATAAATAAACCATTTAATATTCCACAATCTTTGAGAGAACAGTTTAATTGACCATATATAAGTACATCGCTGAGTGTTGATGTATTAATTGTGCCTACGTTTTTATTATAATTCTTAATAATTACAGGTACATTACATTAAAATATTTCGTGAAATATCAACTTTATGATGCATGTTCTTTTTTATTGTTAGAAAATATTTATCATACGATTTAAAAATACCATTTAATACATCTACGTATTATAGTTATTTTTAATTTTAAATAATGTTAAATGATGTTATAAATAATATTAATTAATCTAAAGGAAATAATAAAATAATGTTTTAAATAATGTTAAATAACTACTTTTAAGTAATGTTTTAAATACCTTTATATTTTATGTTTTAAAAACTCGTAGATAATGATTAGAAACTAGATTTGTTTTAAGTTATATATTTTTGCAAATTCTTTTAAATAATAAACTTCATGTTACGTTGCTGTGTAGTTGAAAACTAAAATTGTTTTCACAAATATTTCCTTAAATTAAACTTGAAGCTATTTCTCTTAATTTAAAGAGGTAAGTTATTAAACTACGTGCTAGTATAAAATGAGATTTATTTATTTATTTACTTTAATTCTTTTTTTTTCTTTTCTTTCTTTAAATAAAAGATTTTACAAATGATCAAAATTGGTCTTAATTTTAAATACATATTTTTATTGCATTAATAAACATACGGTAATTAAAATATTATCGTTTAAATAAGAAGATTAATCATATATATTTCAATACCTTTGTTATAAAATTTGTACACTAAGAAGCGAAAACTTTTAATGAAAACACGCATGCGTATGTACAGTATTTCAATATAATTTAATCTACAAAAAATCTTAATTTTACATATTAAAGGAAAATAATAATTTGGTGTTTTCAAAATTTTTAATTAATTAGAAAGAACAATTATTTTTCTAAATATAGTTTCGAAAATCTATAAAATGGCATCAAGTGTGTTTTAGAATCATATTTCAAAATAAATTGGAACATGAAATATCCTATTAAAGTCCGTTGTTTAAAACTTTAAGATAAAATCTTCGGTGGAGAACCCAAAACGTTATTTTTCATCCTTTAAACTATTTATTTTTAAACTCTTTTCCTAGTATAAAATTTTTAAATAATTAGGTAACGGTAACTTATATGAAACTTCTACCTCGGAAGAAACCAATAAAACTCTTTTTTGAACTCAAATATCATAAAAGAATATATATGTATAAAACCGTAGATAACAAGAATATCAGCATGTCACACACTCGCTGGCAAACGCTTATCTTAATTCGTTAACTTGTTTTGGGAATAAGGCCGATTGACTGCACTAGGGTCTTAAGTCTGATAGACAGTGCCTTCATTGGAGTCTTTCTAAGGATTCCTAGACCGTATATACGCAAGTTTCAGAGAAAAACTTCGAAAACTCCAAGCGGATACGCTGACGACCGAGACCTTGGATCTAACCTGGCAATTCACGTCTACCAACTATGAGCGCAGAACCGCTCGGTCGCTGGCGGGCATGTTCATTTCAAAGTTTATATAAATTTACCTACTACAGATGACGTTCTGTTAAATTCTTTGGACAATATTAGAATCAGAAAATATTTAGATTATACACATGCAGCTGTTTAAAATTGATATGAATCTTACAGATTTCTACAACCTCAATTATTATTATTATTATTATTATTTCCCCAAATTTGTTCACCAAGACGTTAAGGATGTTCCCAGTTCATTGCCAAGTCGAATCTAAGTTATATCAAATGAGTGACTTTTATAATTTTCGTGTCTTTAAATATAAATATCTGCCAGGATAATTCAAATAAAATAAGAAGTTTTAATTCTTATTCCTATTGGTATCTCTAGAATGAGAATAGTATATATAATCAAATCATTTCAGTTTGCGTGAATACCATTAAACAGGAATACCACATAATACCGGCATAAACAAATATTATAATAATTCTAAATAAATATTGAAAATGATCTACGACCTGCAGATTTAAATTTTGCAATATACACACTCATGCAATATATACACCTTCATATCACACACTATCTTAAAATAATATATGAAATCATGGTTATCTGAAATATATAATTCGATAAGATGATTAAAAATAGAGGTGTAATTATAGGTGATGTAATAATATCAAATGCGAATTTTCGATTTTATACCATAAACCTTTATTTTTATTAATGCGAGATACAAAACTTCTTTCATAAATTGGTTTTTGGAATGTTTGACAAATATTTTTTTTTCTTAGTATAACTAACAAGGAAGCATTCAAAAGGTGTCGTATTAAAAAAAAAAAAAAAAATTGAAGAAATATATATGTGATTCTACTCTTCCTAAAACACCAGAAAGTGAAAAAAAATTATCGGCTGAAATGAATTACAGCGAACACAAAAAACTAGTTAGCATAGGTGGACTCTGCTCAGTTCCCCATCCTATATATGTTCTCATAAATTTCTAGTGCGAGACATATTATAATCATGTTAAAAGAAATTAATTTGACCAAAGCTTGATACAGTGATAGAATGAAATCCCCGCCTAATAGGCTATCTACCGTTCACTTCGATATATTTATCTTATTCTATTCTATTAATTTTTTTTATCCGGGTCGATTCCGTTGTTTAGTTTTCATGCTATAGTTTCCAATGCAATAATCCTCAAAATTCATATTTATATGAAAGATTTACAATTTCGCTATGCTGATAAAATCGTATATAACGAATAATTTACGAAATTTTCCTATTAGAATATTTGTATTCAATCATGTTCAAAGAAAAATCATAAATGTAATTTTGAAGTCATCTAGTGTATTTTTTAAATTGGAAAAATCATAGTCTATGATATTCATGCCAGTATTCTAAATAATATTTCGAAAGTGGTTTGACATCTTTATGATAAAAATATCCCTCAAGATTGACGTTTATGTGAAATTTTGCTCTATTCTGCCATGTTAAGAAATTCGTAAATTTCCAATAACTTACGAAATTTTTATATTGGAAAATTAATAGTCATAAATATCCATGCCAGTGTCCTAAATGAAATTTCAAAAATAGTCTGACATATTTACGATGAAAATATCGCTAAAAATAGACGTTTATGTGAAATTTTTCCCTATACTGCCATGTTAAGAAATTCGTAAATTTCCAATAATTTGCGAAATTTTCAAAATAGCATATTTATAGTTACTGATGTTTATTCCGGCATCAAAACTGATATTTTAAAACTTGTCTGACATTTTTACAGTAAAAAGTTTCCATTTAATGCACGTTTAAGTGAATTTTTGTCCTATTCTCCCATGTTAAGAAAATCGTAAATTTCTAATAACTTACGAAGTTTTTTAATTCTAATATTCCAAATAAATAGGTTTTTGTCAGTATGGAAAGTAATATTTTAAAACTGATCTGACCTCTCTGCGATTACTTGTTCGTGAGATATCGTGAAAACAGACTAACAAACTACCGGACTAACACACTAACGGACTGACACACTAACAGACACCCTACAGACAGACACCATACAAATTTTGTCATTTTCCGATTCCACACACCTGAAAACGTATAAAAAAGTAAAAAAATCGAGGTCGAAATTTTTCACGATTATCTAAGTTCCCCATACCTATAGTATGGTGGGGAACTAATTATATAAATCGTACACGGCGATCTCGGTGCTAGCGAACTGAACGCCTAACAGCGCTAAATCGCGAAATATACTTAATTTTGATATATGTTTTTTTTGGGTCACAGTAATTCATTTCAGCCGATATTTGTTTCCCTTCCTAGTGTTTTATAAAGAGTAGAATCACATATATATATTTTTTTTTTCAATATTTTTTGAAGACGACACCTTTTGAATGTTTCTGTGTAAGTATAATTAGGAGAAATATGCTTAAAACTACATTTAAAACTCGTTATGTTACTCTTAAATGTATTTCTTATCTAGAATTTTTCCAATATTTTATTTTCCTTGTTCGCAATTTAACCAGTAGTTGCTTTATTTCATTAAAAAAAAAAAAAAAAAAAAAAACTTATGCTGATCATACATTATATCATTGAAATAAGAATTTGCATCGTAAACGGAAGATATTTTTTTCAAATGGTTTTTTAAATCTTTACGGCTTACGAAGTAAAAGAATAATAATAAAACTTATGTTTTATTTTGATTCTATTTATTTTATTTATGAAATTCAGACGTGGAGAAAATCTGTTTTGACTTTTAAAATAAGCCATTTGGGAAATACACCTGACATACATGCCAGGTAAAATCGTGACTTTCAAACAGAAATCCATCTGACATGAATAAAATATACCTTACATTTTGAATTCAAAAGAGTTTTACGTTCTTTTTGATGTTTTTGAAAGAATTTTCGTATAAATTGTTTATTGATCAATAGCATGTTCATTATAAATTTATATCGGTATTGTCTTTATAGTTTTTCAATATTCAGAAATGAAAAGTTGAAATTGACATTTAAAAATTGGAAGTTTACGTTGATGGAAAATTATAGTTATTCTGATGTTTTGCACTCCATTTCTGTGAAAAGAAAATGCATCTCACGAAATTTAATCCATATAACTTTGGAATAATAACAGGTTGCTTGTTATAGGTATATTGCAAATAAAATGCAAATTATTAATAGACATATGATCGGTTTTATGAGCAAATATTATTTTCCTTAAATAGATGAATGAAGTGTTTTTCATACAAAGCATTTAAACATAAGAAAGATTAAAAAAAAAAAAAAAAATTAAACATGCAGAAAAATAACATTCGCCTATATGAAGCGCGTAAATCATGTGACTTGATATATGTACATATATATATACAGGTATTGGACAAAATGATGTGTCCATTCTATCTCTCGTAACGTTTTGAATTTACATGATATTTGTTAGAGTTTTTCATATTCGTTGCGCAATACCTTTGGCTATTAAATTATGCTAATTAAATTATTATAAAGCTTGCGCATTCGCATTTAAAAATTATTTAGTAAAAGTGCTCCTATTTGTGCGGTGTTTAGCATTTTTTTTTTATTCTGATTGCTGTATGTCATATTTCCTGAAAATGGTTTTACAGTGGGTCTGATATCCTACGTGTTATAATTTAAAAAAAAAATGTAAATCTCCTATTTTTTTAACCGTTATATCTCCATGAATACATATGGTATCCTCATAAAAGATTGTACTAATAATGAGAAAAGTCCTAATCACATGCATCAGCCATTACCTTTTACAGTGGGATCCAAAACATTTTGGTATTTATTTAATTTTTTACTGGTCCCCCCCCCCCCCTTTTTTTTTTCATGGCACAACTTTTACTGAAAAATATGAGGAATAACATGTTCCGTACTCTACTAAGGTTTTAAGATCATACCTAACGAACTTTTCAAGATATTTGAGAAAACATATAAAAGCGAAAGTGTTCACATTATTTTGTCCAACACCTGTATATATATATATATATTCTTGGGAATATCGGGAACCGCTCTAACAATTTCGATAAAAGCTTAGGGTTATGGACTTTTTTTTTTTTTTTTTTTTTTTGGCTGAAAAAAAGTTTAGTCTTATCCAGCCACATATTTGGGAAAAATCGTTTTTCCTGTTAACATTGGTCAGTTCAATATACAGCAGAAATTGGGTTCACACGGAAATGGTTATAAAAGTTTTGATGAAAGTTTGGGGTTAATGTTTTTTTATGGGGCTCAATGGATGGGACATATCCTCAACTTCAAGAAAACTCGAATTCTCTGTTAACCCTTTATCGGCCACTTGCAGAATACAACAGAAATTAGGTTTATACGGAAATCGACCTAAAAATTTTAATAAAAGGTGAATTCCATGTAACATGAAACCAGTTTGGATGAAAATCATTTAAAACAAATCGATAAGTGTTATACTTCATGGTGAAGCTTGTGATCTCTAGAACCAGAACCTATTATTGTTTTTCCCTTATACTAGGTTTGTTTTGAAAGGAAAGTAATGGGGAAATGTATATTGTATTTTTTTTTCTTTCAACTATTAATTTATCATTCAGTGCATATATAATATACATGTTATACAATGTAACATCTGTTACATCTAGTAATGTCTGTTACAAAACTTTTTATTTATTTATTTATTTTTAATTCTAGCAAAATATGACTGAATTCTTATTAGCAAGGCTCTGTTAAATTATATACATGTCTTGTCTTGCGATGTTGTTTGAAAAAGTCTGTAACAAATTTGTGCACTGTTAGAAGTGGTTTCTTAAAAATAAGATAATTTGTCTCAAAATGGTTCCAAAACAATATATACTTGAATTTGAAAACCCATGTACTCATTTTTAAGTATATTTACATGCTTAAAGGGGGTGGACCAATAATAATCCCAATATCCTCATGTTTAACATGTCAATATACTCAAAAGTGAGTACATGGGTTTTCAATTTTAAGTATATATTGTTTCGGGACCCATTTCGAGACAATTTAACTCACTTTTAAGAAACCATTTTTAACAGTGTACTATGAATTCCCTTTTTTTTATGACTCTATAGTGTTAATGATGTTCCAATTTATGTAACATCCGTTACAGTTTTTTTTTTCCAACTTTAATAGGCTAAAAAACCTTTTTTAAAACTGTCAAGTTTATCTTCAGTATTGCTTTTATCAGAAAAAAAAAAAAAAAAAAAAAAAAAAAAAAAACTTATATCTCTTTTGGAGCATTAGTTTTCATCTTTTAATCTTTTTAGCATTCATTTTGTGTGTGTATGTAATGTCCGTAACAATGAAATGCATCAAAAGTTTGGGTTTAAGTGATTTTTAGGGAACTAAATCGATGGGACATATCTTAATCATCACATAAATTCACTTTCACTGCTAACCCTTTATCAATCAGTTGCATCGTATAACATATTTTTTTTTTCAGTTCTTTGGAGGGGCAAAATCGATTTCAATTATCTCATCCTCAGAAAAATTCCCGCTCATTGTTAAAGCTTTATCAACGGGTCGCAAATTACGGCAGAAATTTGGTTTACTCGGAAATGGATGCCATATTTTTTATGTATGTTTTCGATTAAATCTATTTTGGTCTACAAATTGAATTATATACGTATATCAAGATGTTCAGAATAATTTTCATTTACTGTTAACATTTTAACAACCGTTTGCAAAATACGGCAGAAATTCGGTTCACTCGAAAATGGGTATAACGATTTTGATGAAATTTTAGGATTAAATGTTTTTTGGAGTAAATAGTAGATTAAACTTGTTCTCATCTTCATAAAAATTGGGGTATGCTTCTTACTCTTCAACTATTGGTTACAAAATATGGCAGAAATTAAGTTTACTTGGAAATGGATGGATCGATTTTCATGAATGTTTGGGGTTAAGAAATATTTGAAAGGAAAAGTTATTTTGGCTTATTCTCATTTTCAGGAATCTTGCGTTCGCTCTTTACCCGTTATCCACCGTTTGCAATACGTGGAAGAATTTAGGCTTAATTAAAATTAAATATAATGATTTTAATGATAGTTTGGAGTTAGGCGAGTTTTCAAGTAAAATAATCTGGTGTGTCACTCACACGAATTTATCTTGCCTTGAAATATAATACTATAAATACAGGTTTGAGATTAAGACGTAAGATAACGGTTATGTAAATCTATGTTAAAACAATTTAAATCAGGCTTCGGAAGAGTTTTATATGATAATTAGTTCTATATGAAAGGGGCTACCACCCCCTAAACCCCGTTTCATTACTGCACCTACATTTATATAGAATTTAAATCTGTTATTGAAATTAAAAATTCATTTAAAATTACTTAGAAAACGTTCACACGCAACATGGTTTCGAACTTATTAGTCTTGATCAAACTTTTCCAGCAACAAACTTATATTAATTTGAAAATACAACATTTAGATCTCCTGAAATTATTCGTTTCTAAGTTACTCTAAGACACACAGACAAAGATCAAACGTTAAAAAAAATTGATTTGGTAATCAGGAAGCCTCAAAACGTGTAAATATGCAAAAAACAAGCAATGAATATTTAGCCTAAAAACTTATTTTATATAACATACGTCTATGAGGAATTCATTTTAATTCCTGAACATCTTTTCTGGACATTGTAAAATATTATAGTAAATCACTTCCACTAACAATGAAAAAGAATGTTATAGCTTATATATTTGCAGCCCTGTATATATATTTTAAAGATTATGTATAAATCACATGGTGCACCTAAACATAATCCTACAGTAATAAAACAGGGCACGACCTGAAATACTCTTCTACCAATTTTCAACTATTGTCGCACTATAACCTAGTTGTTTTGTGAGCCCTGCAAACGAACAGTGGATGATATCCCTACTTTTTTCTGCATGAGACATGTTTTTACGCATATTAAAATACATATTCATTCCATTTGGTTTAGTGCAGTCTATAGAGGTTAAACTCTGCTTACTTGCATTTCGCCCCATAGATTTAATGCATATGAATTTTCTTGGGTGTCCCTGTACACGAACCCTTTGTTTCATGTCAACGGATATCTGTGTTGATTCGCTCTATGATATACATTTAGCGTACCAAGTTTGGACTTTCTGCTATTACATTTTTTTTTTGAGATATGATGATAACAGACACACACACAGACATGCAGTTAGACACACGTACAGACGCACAGACACACACACAGACCAACCTCTAAAAACATAATTTTCGGATTGAGGGGACTTCAAAACGCGTAAATACAACATTAACTCACTTTCGAAAATTTTACCCTAAAACAATACTTTCTCTACCTTATGGCTAAGAGAAAGTAAAAATCGATTAATTTCATTCTCATGTTAGGAAAATTCGTGTTTGCTATTAAATCTTTATCCCCCTATTATAAAATATTACAGAAATTGGAATTACGTAGAATCGGACATAGAATACAAAGAAACAGTTAGCATTCGCTGTTAATCCTTAGCTGCCTTCTAAAAAATATGATATAATTTGTGTTTTCTAAGAAATGGATAAGATGGTTTCAATGAAAAACTCACGGTTAAAGATTATTTGAAAAGATTATCCTATTTGACTTATCTCATCTTTTGAAAAGTTAGCCATTAATGTTAATCCTAACTCCAACCGTTGAAAATATGGGAGAAATCGGGTATTCTTAGGAATGGCGCAGACAATTTTCGTAGAAACTTAAAAATAAAGCTGCTGTGAGATGACAAACCCATCTGACTTATCTACATCTTCAAGTAAATTAGCTTTTGCTGATAATATATATATATATATATATATGTGTGTATATGAATATGTGTGTGTGTGTATTACATTTAAGGTTTTTTAGATGACAAATCCATCTAACTTAACCTAACCTTCACGAGAATTAGCGTTCACTACTAACTCTTTTCCATCCATTGCAAATGCAGAATCTTGATTTTCTGAGAACTAAATTGGCAATTTTAATAAGAGCATAAAATTAAGTTTTCTTTTCTTCTTTTTTTTTTTTTTTTTTTTTTTTTGAATGAGAAACTTATATGAAATTTTCTTGCCTCGAGGAAAGTTATTAGTCATTGCTGTATTAACCCTCACACCACCGTTGTAAAATATGGCTGAAATTCACTTTTGTTGGAAAATGCTGGAACAAATTTGATAAATATTTAAGGCTTCGGATTTTATTAAAATAACAATCCAAACTGAATTTTCTGCAACTTCAAAGAAGTTAACGTTTACAATTAGTCTTTGCTCTTCCCGTTGTGAAACTACGGCCGAAATCGTCTAGAAAATGACTCTAACGGTTTTGATAAAAACTTAGTAATGATTTTTTAAGATGAGAAACCTATCCGATTTATTTTCATCTTCATGAAAATTAGAGTTCGCAGTTAAACCTTCATTTCGCACGTGGTAAAATATGGCAGAGACATAGTTTTCTTAGAAACTATTTGAATGGTTTAAAAAATATATATATATTTGGGGAATATTTGAGTTTAGAATTTATTTGTAAGCACACAAGACTGATATTATCTTTAGAAAATTTAGCATTTACCGATAACCCGAGTTTCCCACAGGAAAAATGACAGAAACATCGTTTATTTTTTTATGTCCTCGAGTAATTTTGATAAACTTTTCGAATTGGTGTATTTTCGAGATGATAGTTTGAGCTTAAATAACCCTCATCTTTGAACTAGGCAATTACTTCACAACCTTACTTTAAATGAACTTTAAAAAAATACTCCACATTAAGCTTAGACACGTAGACTTCGCAACGTTCCCAAGTTTTCAACTAAAACTTTCAAATGTTTTCCAAAACCATTCTATCTAAATGAAAATTCAGTAAATTTTGCAAAACTTCTCGTCTCTGTGCAAAAGTCACACCGTAAAAAGAAAAATCCCGTAAGATTACGGGGAAAGCCCGTCAGCAGAAATTCCAGACAAAGCCCGTAAAAAAAAAAAAAAAAAAAAAAAAAATACTGACAAAATGTTTTTTACATTCATGTAACGTAATTTAATGTTATTTTATACTAAATTTACGGTCTAAACGTTTCTTTTTACGGGCTTTGTCTGGAATCTCTGCTGCCGGGCTGTCCCCGTAATCTTACGCTTTTTTTTTTTTTTTTTTTACAGTGCCGCGTGTCAGGCATCACATCCTTACAACTTTAAAAATATGAAAATTTTCAGATGTAACCCTTTCAGACGTGGTTTCAATGCTACAATGACACCATTAATTGAGTATTAACTGGAAATCATTATAACAAAATTTATTTTAGCAAAATTTGACTTTTATAACATGGCAAAAAATAAATAAATAAATAAATAATTTATTTCTTTACTTTCAATTTTGTTTCTAAAATCCGGTGGCAGTGTAATTTACATAAGAACAACTACCTTGTGCCGCAAAGGGTTAACATCCGTGAATGACAGAAAATATAGGAACTATTCTCCCTAGTACAATTTATCATTTATTATGATTCTTTCGTTTTCAAGAGTGTATTATTGTATTGGACGTAATCAATCTTATATTTGTAAATAAACTTCATCCACGTTTATAAAGTATTTTCATTGATTGACTTGCAAAAGTGTTAAGCCATTATCGTATATAATGATGGGATACTAAATGAAACATATTGAGGACGAATGTTGATTGGGTTTGCTTATTGGTAATAATACTTAACAACTACATATTTTAAAAATATTTCTTGCCAACCACATAGGTACTTCTATACCCAGTAATGAAATGTTATAGCTGCTAAATAACTATTTTAAATAAAAACTACTCATCTGAATCAAGTGTTGCTCTAAATCTAGCCTGCTGTTCTAAATAAAATTATTTTAAATCTATTATTTTAAAAATTTACTTATTATTATTATTATTATTATTTTATCAAAGTATTGCGCTGTTTATTTATTTCCACTCACAAAAATATATAAAATTAAACATATAAATATATAAGCATTAAACTGCAAGCTGTATTTTTTTTTCTCTCAATTTATATGTGATTCACTAATTTTAATTACGTGATGCGTTATAGTTTCTTGCCTAAATTATAAGTGTTATTATCCTGAAGAAATGTCTTCTACGTATATGTACATAATATGTTTGTTTGCTTTATAAATACGGAAAATTTTTCTTGTCTAAAAGATCACTTACATCATGTAAAACCAGAGAGTAAAAGGGTTTCACAAGATTTCATAAGAAGAAAATTGCTTTTCTGCATATACAAAAACACAACGCACGTCCAGTATTCGAACACGGGATATGCTGTTCAACAAGGCAGCATCTCCTAAATAGACCAGAACACAATGTTTAACAATATGTCATTAAATACTTCCAAAATTCCATGTTTCATGATTGCACTCATGGAACTGATATAACAAATGAAAAAGAAATACTTTATTTGATGTCCTTTAAAAGTAATTACGTTCCTCAAGTTACTGAAATGATTATCGAATAAGAAAGTTTTCTTATCTAGCGAAAGTTAATTGAGACCGAATGTTGCGGAAAGAGAAATTGAAGCTAATTAGTAATTTCTGCTTCTTAATTTACAGTGTAGAAAATATAGGGGTGTCATTTGTTAAAAACAGAACTAGGCATTTCTTAACTTAAAATAGTTTTTAAATTCCATTTTCTTAAACGTGGAATAAATATATACAGGATATTATGAAAATCTACGTATTGAAATCATTAAATTGTATCATTGAAATTACAAATGTATTACACACATATACATACACTTATACTCACATTTATATATATACAAAAAATGTTTGCTATTAAACATATTCGATAATATAAATAAACATACTCATTTCAATATTTCAATATATCGTTAAATACAAAGATTAAAAATCTAAACTTTTATGCAAGGTTTAAAAAAATCAATATTAAATTCTAATGTTGTTAACTACTTGAGGACCGTTGAAAATTTTTAGCATTCGAGTTTAAAATATTTGAATTTTATCCTTGAACATTGTACGGTAAATATCACTGGGATACTCAACGTTATTTATGGGTATAAATAAAAAAAAAGCGAAATAATGTTTAATACTGTGTTTAATACTGTGTTAACACCAAACGTCGGCATGAAAAAAGACTTGGATGGCTATCTTCCGACACTCCGCCACTAATATCAATTCACAATAAATTCCCGAAAGACAGCAACACTGAAAAAATGTTATTCTATCTGATATTCTTGAAAATGACAAAACGTTCTATTTTGAAGCGTAAGAGGATTGTAACTTTATACGTATAATTTAAATTCAGCATAAATTGCATGTAAAAAAGACGGATTTATAAACATGCAAATAAAAATTTGAAATTGAATGAATAACTATTTCGATTGAAGATAAAAGCTTCCTGTCGATTTTATGGAAAGTTCCAGATAGCTAATTTTCTGCTCAAAGGTGTAAAAAGATGCACACCGAAAAAAATATAATAAATTCTTCCATTATAATGGGCTAAGATGGGGGGAGGGACTAAATCGAAAACATAAATTTTTAATTTAAAACACCGTCTCTTGTTAGATTACAAATACATTTTTTTAACAAATCGTAATTTTTCAGGATTGCCCATTAATCATTTCTAAAACAATGTTCTACACATCTGTCTATCTATATATGTATTTATTCAATTTTCAAATTAAATCATGCAAAAACTGGTTATTTTTTTTTTTTTTAATAAATACAAATATTAGATTTTGTAAGATATATGACAAACATTAAATAAACATTAAATAAACATTAAATAATTTTTATTTGCTTTCATTATTTTAAATAATATATATATTTTTATTAGAAATTATTAAAATATCTAGCAGTACAATTTTATTTACTGTTAGAGTTAAGTTGGAAACTAAACTATTTGATAAAATTCAAAACATTTATCTTTTTGCAATGTTTTAATACGCACTATAATTTTAATTTTCAAAACTTTCTTAACAGAACTCTTTAACGTAATTTCTATTTTTAAAAAGACAAATAAATATGTTTAAAAGATTTCTTTAATCAAGCAATTTTTCGTTTTACTTATCTTTCTAAAGGCAAACTTGAAGATGAAAAAGAAAGTGTAATAATTCCTTTGTAAAAATATTCTGTAAGGATTTGATTTATTTTATTTTACATGATTCTTTTCTTTTTCAATTTCTTTCTCCCTCTCTCTCTCTCTCTTTTTTTTTTTCTTTTCAAATGAAATACGTAGAAAATATTTTCAAGTATGAAAAAATATATTAATATGTAAACAAAATAAATAAATAAATAAAAATAAAAATAAAAATAAAAAATAGCATAAAATAAAAATAAGGGGCAACAAATTTAAAATTCAAAAATAAAAATTACTCTTTCTGACATAAGTGTCTAAACTCATTCATTATAAAATTTTCAGTCGCAATCAGATAATACTGTACGATGCTGAAAATGATTTTAATATATTTTAATATATATTTACGTTTATTTACGAGAAAATCTGGGAACTTATTTTCCATATAACTCAAATAAAAATTATATGCAAGTGTCATTTCATAGAAAATTGTATAAATATATAATTTATATTTTACACTACTTTTAACATAAAAGATACAGACTAAAAAATATTATGAAAATAATAAATACCCAACATCGGATATTCAACATCGAATATTTAGGGACATTAATTTTATAAAATAATATTAAATAGAAATTCTACGTTTTCCTTATTTCCGCTCTCCTTTACAAACTGAATAGGTTTCTTTATCTCGCCAAAACTAATTGAGATCAATCGCTGTCAACACAGAAAGGTGAACCTAATTGGTAATGACTGTGTTTTGGGTCGTGATTTCGAAAGTGATTGAGTGATGTTGCGCTTAAAGCATTTGTTTTCTGTCTGTGATTGATTACATTTGTTTTTCATGTGGTGGGGTAAAATAGCAAAATAAAAGAAAATATACAGCTGGTTATGTGAGTATAGCATTTCAATAAAAGTTTCTTCTAACAAAATTATAGAACTTTATGTTGTAAAGAAATTAAATTTTATTTAATAAATGACAGCCTATCATATATTTCGTATTTATTTGGTAAAGTACAAGAAAATAATTATGCATAATTCATCAAAAAGAAAATATATTAATTATGAAAATATATAATTTTTTTTAATGTTCTGATAAATATATGTTTTCTTGTATTCTTTAAACAATCAACATTTCTTGAAAGTATATTTCATTCTTACTTTATATATATAATTATACATGCATACACACACACACACACACACACATATATATATATATATATACTTATTTATAAAATGAACGTTAACTATACGTTATTAGATATGAAATCAGTTATAAAGTTTTAACATATTAATTATAGGTGTAGAGGACTGATAGTGGAATCGTTTGAAAGGTATGATTCACGCAGGTATGACTAAAAAATAAATTTTCTTTTATAATGTTAAGAAAGTATTCAAAAATACTTTTTTTAATGCATCTTTCTATTTTATACGCTTAATCTTTTGTATTGAAAATTCATATAGAAGAGTTTTGTTATTTCTATTAATTTCTTAAAATGCTATAAAGCCATATGAACAGTACTTTCTTCAATTGTAGAATACCTATATCTCCATCACAGATTTTTCATTCTAGAAGTCAACAGCCATTGGAGTGGTAGAAAGGCTTATTGAGTGATTAAGTGGTAGATCAAAATTTTACACAATTCTACACTGCGAACCAACCGGATTAATGTAACCAAACTTGGTATTTGGTTGGACTTTGGCTTGAATTGTTTCTGATTAGCTTGTGGGGTACATCGTCAAAAAGTAGTGCTGTCACGATGCGATTTCTTCTCATTTCAGGGAAGATTTAGCCACTACTATTTTAGATTTTTATTCATTATCATCAGTAAAAATATAGGGTGGTGCTCTTAAAGGATGGCAAACTGAAGAACATTTTAATATTTTAATGATGTTTCATATATTTCACAAAATATAAATATTAAGATATATTAAACACTAAACATGGTTATTATTAAAATTTACAGCTATAGTACTATGACCCTCCATTGGCAAAAAAAAAAAAATAACTTGTTATTATTATTATTATTATTATTATTATTATTACTAAAATATCACCCTTCGCAAGAATAACTTTTTCGCACGTCGCATTCATTTCTACTAATTACTTCAACTTTATGGATTTTTAAAATGTCTTCTGTCTTATGGAACGCTGGATATATAGGCCGAAAAGTGGCGGTTCCAGTACTTGAAGTGCTTTCACAGATGACTACATATTTGCATCTATTAGTGAAGACTGCGCCGAATACCATATGTAAAATGTAATTAAGAGAAAATATATTTTTTTCATTTTTTCATGTCAACCAGTAGGTGGTGCTGTTATATAAAGTGGTACATACGAAAGTATTGAATTCGTGAAAATTTTCGACTTCCGGTAGTCAATGAATAAATACATTATTAGGTTTCCGAAACACGATTTGCTCTTTTTTAGAAAATGACTATATGCATGTGCGTATATGATGTGTTAGCGTTTTTATTTTAATTTCTTGAACCAATCAACGAAATTAAAATGCAATTGACAAATAATTTAAATATATATATATATATATATATATATATATATATATATTTTTAATTCGATGCTGATTTACTTTATGAATATATCATCCAATAAGAGGCGAATGTGCTGTGATTCATCCCGTTTAAGAAAAGGCTATATCTCAACTTATGTAATGCATAAATAGAGAAAAGATGGGATTTATGAAAAGATGGATTTTATGTAAAATAATGTTGCTTTAATTTCAATACCTCTCTACCGATGGTTGCCATTGCTGTGACGAAATACTACACTGCTGTTTATAAAAATATGCAACACCATGAAGGAATCATCACAAGTAAATGAAAATTGCAGCAAATGTCAATTATAGGATGTTATGCAAAACAGTAAAGTTTCAGAGCCACCGCGCATGCGTGGCGTGCGCAGCACCCTCTGAACTGATACTGAAAGTGTAGAAATAGAGGGCTGTAGCGGGACGTTAAAAATAGTTAATGATTGTTTGTTAGTGGCGAACGTTTACTGAGACCTCAGTGTGCCTCCACGGCGGAAGAAGGAGAAATTCCAGTAAATTACGCAGTTTGAACGGGGGAGGATTATCGGTTTTCGAGAAGGAGGATTTTCCTATCGCGCAATAACTGCTCGTGTGCATCGGAACAGTTCCAGAGTGATGCGAGTTTGGAAGTAGGGGACTGACGAGCACCGAACAACTCGAAAAATTGGCAGTGGATGACGGAAGGTGACGTCAGTGCGCGACGATCGACACCTGCACCACATGATGGCGAATGAACGTACAGCTTCCTCTAGGCAGTTGACAGCACGTTGGTCTACTGCTACAGGTGTAGTAATGCCAGCTTCGTCAGTTCGTTGACGTCTGATGCATCGTGATTGTGTGCAAGGGTGCCTTTATACAGAGTCCCCCTCACTGCAAACCATCGACTGCTGCGGCTGCAATGGGTTCATTAGCACAGAGCCTGGCAAGCTGATTGGCACCAAATTGTCTTTTCAGATTAATCACGCTTCAATTTGGGGAACCATGATGACTGCATTTGTGTTAGACGCTATGCCGGGCAACGCTGACTTACCTTCCAGAGTGCGTTATCGAACGACATAGCGGCCGAACACCCGGAGTTATGGTCTGGGGTGCGATTTCGTACCATGGGCGATCCAATTTGCTACGGATTGAGGTAATCTTAATAGCAACATGCACGTCCGTGAAGTGCTACAGCCCGAAGTCGTTCCCTTCTTTCAAGGCATCACTTGAGCTATCTTTCAGCAGGATAATGCACGCCCACTTGTTGCAAAGGCTGTTCGATACTTCTGTTCAACCCAACACACGCAGCATCTTCCTTGGCCTGCTTGTTCGCCGGATATGTCGCCTGTTGAGCACGTATGGGATTTGGTTGGTCGGCGTCTCGCTCATGATCCGCGTCCTGCAGCTTCAAAAGACGAACTTTGGCTGCGCATACAAGCAATGTGGAATTATCTTCCACAAGCAAACATTCAAAATTTGTTTGACTCCATGCCACGTCGTATAGCAGCACTTATTGCTGCGCGTAGTTTCTACACCAAATACTCATTTCGGACACTTATTTATTTTGCTTTGAATACTTCGTCATTTATTTGTACCAATACAAGTCGTTTGTGCATTAAATTTCATTTAATTCTGATGATTCCTTCATGGTGTTACTTCATTCCTTCATGCTGTTTTTACAAGCAACAGTTTACAATAGCGTTTAAGAACATAAGTTTTTTTCTAAATTTTATTATCATATTTAACATTATCTCTCCAGTTTTAAGACACTCCGTATTGTTCGCACGATGCATACGTGAGACCGAACTTTTGTAAAACCCAGAGTAATAATTCAGTCACTGTTTTTAATTTATACAATACAGTGATAAATGCCTAAATGATAAATCTAGATTTGAAGGTCATTGGATTTATCTTATAATGATAATAATAATAATTTATATATAGACAAGTAATACTCAGTATAACATCGCCCGGCTCAAATCACCCTGCTAGGTAGTTTTTCCACGAGTAAATGACAGTGACGAAACGCTAACGAAGAAACGTACATACCTTAAACCACGTTACACATACACTTGTGAAACTTACTAAAAATTTTATCAGTAGTAACAGTTGCCATTTAGAGATGTTGTTTGCAAAGCATTGTCTGCGTGTTTATTATTTTGAAGTGTTTAGCTATGAAATGTAGCGCCGCTTTGTGTGCTCTGTTTATGCTATTATTGAAAATGTGATCCATATATTCTGTACATATTGTGTCTGTGTCTTCATTAAATGTTGTCATGTGCTACAAATGTTTATTGAATTATTGACTCCTTTCCTTAACCATCATCGTTTCGATTTTAATCTCTTCAAACACTTCTTAAATATCTTCTATTTCTTCTTCGATTTAAATTTCTCTCCCGAAGTTGCGGGTGAGATGCCCACCGCACATGGGAGAGATGCCCTACCTGTAAAAAAACATAATAAAAATTTTAACAATGACCAATAGTTTGTAACAATTTTTTAGTAGTGTATATCATATGAAACGTCAGCTATTTTTTA
The DNA here is from genome assembly GCA_963930645.1 of Salticus scenicus. Lineage (NCBI taxonomy): Eukaryota > Metazoa > Arthropoda > Arachnida > Araneae > Salticidae > Salticus > Salticus scenicus. Next base: position 102,061,409 of record OZ005649.1, read on the forward strand.
TTTATTTATTTATTTATTTTTTATCCGACTTTAGCATTAAATTATAAAATATAAAAGTATTTAGCTACCATAGACAAGATGTAAAATTTAGAATAAAACACATAAACTATTGAAAAATATTCTTTTTTTTTTTAATAATGAAGAAAAAATAACATAAGTTATTTTCTATACATTTAAACTCATAAACAATGTTTAAAAAGTAATGTTTATCATAGATTTACATTTCGGTGTCATGTTGGAAATATTAATTTAATTTTCAACAGGCTGAAAGGAAACATATAACAGTAAACATATTGCGAGAAAAATCTATCTTTATATATATATATATATATATATATTATTTTACGTTGTTTACACACTTATATACATTTATTTATATAGTTAAATTGAAAATGCAAAATGATTTAATATAAAAATAATATTCTAACTATTTTACTACGCATTTCTATTAGATTTCTATTAATTTTTAATACATTCATGATATGTTACAAAAATAGTTAAACTATTGCATTGCTATTATATCAATCCAGACAGTGAAATAGTTATAGTGCCTCGTTTCGCAAAAACCTAAATCGAAAATTCTTTCATTTCATAAAACAGTTCAACATTTTTTGTAAAAGAAAGTCATTCGTATGTAAGACATATCGAAATATTGAATTCAATTGTTGCATAAAAAATACATTTTTTGTATTAATTCGGAAAATTTAAAACCTTCATTTTTATAGGGAAATAGAAAAATGGAAATTTTCAGAAACTGGGTAAAGAATTTTTATAAATGCCATTAAAATTTATTAATTTAATTAATTTGAATCATTATTTTGAATTGTTATGTTTTGTTTTTTAAAATAAATTTTATGATTGGATTCTAAGTTCAACTTTATTATGAGAAATTACTTGTAAGTATGTGTAGTTGAAAATTTTGTTCCATCAGTTTCAAATTTCTTTTTATTTATGTATTATTTTTAAAAACAATTTATATAAATATTTTTTTACAAAATATCTAATCTTTACTTTCCTCATTAAATTTATTTATATCTTTCTAGACATTTATTTACTATTTTCAAATTATTCTAGAAATTCAAAATAAAAAATAATAATAGCCAGTAAATATTTTCCAAGTTCAATGAAATCATTATATATATATATATATATATGTACACACACACACACACACACACACACACACACACATACATATATATGTATATATTTATATATATATATATATATAAGGGAATGTACTTGAATACATGTAGAATACAATTTCTAACTTCGCCAAAATGAACCGATGTAATCTGGACAATTCTGAATTCGACTACTGCAAATTCCAAGTGCTGTTAATGTGTTTTATTATTTTATGTTATGAAAAATTAAATTTATTTGAAAATTTGTATATATATATATATATAAATAAAGGGGGGAGAGTCGGATTGTCACGAAGAAGGTTATGAAGAGAATTGTGAAATATAAATATCCTCAAGGATATTATGAAATAGGGTGTTTACAGAAAACAACGAATAACTTTCAATATAAACGTTTTACTTTGAAATTATTATAAAAAATAAAATGTATTGAAAAACTTATTGACATTCAAATTTTACAATAATTCCAAATAATATGGAATACTCTGTATTCCATGTTACCCTAGTCACAATCTTCGCTAATAAGTAAACCTCAATTGTTAGCTGGTAGAAAGGAGTTCATGGGAATCAGACTACGAAATAACGCAATTCTCTTACGGGAAATGACACTAAGTGTTCCTGCATTTTATTGCTTCGTAAATAGCTTACAGAATTCATAACTGACAATAATTTTTTTTTAGTAACATTGCGACTAAAACAAAGTAAACAAGCAACTGCTGCGTTAGCCGGTGTATCAATTCGATGCCCAAGAATCGTAACATTTTCAGCGTAAAAGTGTTCGAATAAATGCATATAACTTTACCATTATGTGATGTTTTAACCTTTAGCACCTTTAGTGATATGTGGATGGGTTCTTGAATTGGTATCATAAAGTCGACACATAAACGAATTTTATCGAATAGTCTGACATATACACGAGACAAATATGGACGAATTTTTGTGGCATGAGTTCAGTTAAAAAAATACATGTTTTCTTGAGATTATTATTTTTAATTCACTAATGTTTGTGAAAATTGCAACAACAAGCAGGAATGGAAATATCAGAAAGTTATTTACTAGGCACAGCATTATAGTAGGAAGAACAATTGTTTAAAATTTCAGGAAATTTGGAGTAATATGTACTGAGAAAACAGTACATAAATCAACGACATTGGTCAGCAATAACACTACATATCTGCCTAGGCATTGAATCAAACAGCAATCGGATGATATGTACGGGTAAAGAACTTCACGAAGCTTTAACACGAAGCCAGAATTTATCGATCGCCGTCACTGGTGAGTCAGGGGAGCAGTCTGATTTCAGAGATTAAACAGCCATTTTCATTGGTACGAGATCAGGCAAGCACGCTGTTCAGAGCAGCAGTCGAACATATTCTGCACCAATGAAGGTCCGGACAATATAGAAAACTTGCGGTCGTGCATTGTCCTGATTAAATATTGCGCTTCGTAGGCCTTGAATATAGGGCAGAACGACATGCCTTAACCCGTCAGAAATGAAATTGCTGGTATTCAGATTGGCGGGGATGAATACAAGAGGTGAGCGAGACGTGTATCTAATAGTATCGCATACCATGACTCCAGGTGGAGAACCAGTATGCAGCTACCAAAATTTTAATTACCCTCAAAACTGCATCACTGATATAATCGCCTTTAATGTGTGATCAACAACAAACCTGGACGCAGGAATGTCGTAAATTCGCCTTTCAGGCAAATTACAATCCTGTTAACAGCATCAAGATTGCCTTATCCGTACTTAAAGGCATTGTGAATAATGGACATTTCCAGCGGGAATTAGACATCGTCACACTACTGGTGTCGATGTCAATGTTCATCACCTGCAGTGATGATATGGGGTCCCATTGGATACGCGTCTCAATTAATTTTTGTTCGCATTAACGACACTCTGAATAGCGTCCATTAAATTTCTGGTGAGTTAAGGTCCGCCCATCTGCTCTATATACAAGTTGTCTGCATTGTCTGGAGCTTCCTTGTTACAGTATGTGCTCAACCGTTGCTCAGGCGAGCGTGTTCTCCTAATCTCGCACCAATAAAATGACTGTTTAATCGTTGAAAAGAGAGTGGTCTGCCATCACTCACCAGCAACTACGATCGATGAATTGTGGCATCGTGCTGAAGCTTCATGAGTGCATGCAGATATACAAGAAGATTTAAATACAGTACATCGATGGGCGGATATTCTGGTAGGTACAATTTAAAATCTTCAGACTGCTCTAACCAAAATAAAATGTTTAACTAGGCATAAATTCATATTTTGTTTATAGAAAGGACATGAATATATATATATATATACACTGTTAAAAATGACTGTGTATGTAAAGCATTATCTCGTTCTTCTGAAGCTGATTCATTTTGCTTTATTTATTTTAATAGTGTGTGTGCTATTTAATTTATACAATGAGTTCAATGCCTCTGAATCAAATTTGAAAACAAAATTACAAGTTTTCGCATTTATATCATTAATAAGAGAATATATTTTGTTACATCTAAACCATGGGTTTTCACAATCATATGTCGTCAGTCGAAAATCAGACACTAATGAATGGTGACTGTTTCTAACGTCACAGTATCGATAGAGATTGAACGGTTTCACCCGAAAATCAGTAGTTTCTCTAGTGATTGATGAACATAGTTTGTATAATGAAAATGATCAATATGATTATGTCACTGAAAATATTTACTGAATTCTAATTTATCGAACTACAGAAATTAAATAAACTTTCAAATATTTTTATTTTCAATCATTTTTAGTTAAAAAAAAAAAAATGCTATTTTAATTTTGAATATTATAAAATTAAAATATTTGTAAAATACGTTATTTTTATTGAATATTTGCATTATTAAAGTAATTGTTAGGTATACAAAATAAATCTTTTTTAGACCGGTTAGGAAAAAAGGTTAGTGATAATACTTTATTACTATATTATAATATAGCGAAGGACAATTGTTTCACACTTTCAGTCCCTCACATATTTAGCATTATTTGACGTGAAATTCAAAAATATCTAAAAGAGTTAAGAATTGTTTTATTGTTTTAACTGAGTATTGATTTATTGAATTAATAATAGTAATAATAATAAATAAATAAATAAATAAGCCAAATTCTTACTAAAATAAAATTACCATGTGAAAGATATCATCAAATCTTAGGTTACACCATCTGCATTAATTAACTTTTAAGTGGAAAAAGACGTTCAATTTTTAATATAAAATGTAGTAGTTATGCAATCGGACCATCTTCTTTTTTCTGCATAACTAGGAGACTCTCTCCCTTGCTCACTCCATCATCAACCCCCGATTTTCTTCGCTTATTAACTGCTAGACTCTATCCATCTATTCGCTGCTTTGTTTTTCACTGAATAGAAATATTAACAGCGCATAACACACGACAAAACCAGAACAAATTATAGAAATCCCTATGTCAATGTCAAATAACATATATTTATAATATGTATATACATAATGTTTAATACCTCTTTTTTTTAAGTAGAAAGTAAGTCATAATATCTAGACCATTTTGCATTACAGCTTTAGGCTATTAGCTCTGCATTAATTAACTTCTAAGTGGAAAATGCGTTCAATTTTTAATATAAAATATAGTAGTTATGCAATCGGACCATCTTCTTTTTTCTGCATAACTAGGAGACTCTCTCCCTTGTTCACTCCACTCATCAACCCCCAATTTGCTTCGCTTATTAACTGCTAGACTCTGTTCATCTATTCGCTGCTTTGTTTTTCACTGAATAGAAATATTAACAGCGCATAACATACGACAAAAGCAGAACAAATTATAGAAATCCCTATGTCAATGTCAAATAACATATATTTATAATATTATATACATAATATTTAATACCTCTTTTTTTAAAATAGAAAGTAAGTCATAATATCTAGACCATTTTGAATTACAGCTTTAGGCTATTAGATCTGCATTAATTAACTTCTAAGTGGAAAAAGACATTCAATTTTTAATATAAAATGTAGTAGTTATGCAACCGGACCATCTTCTTTTCTTTTTGCATAACTAGGAGACTCTCTCCCTTGCTCACTCCACCCATCAACCCCCGATTTGCTTCGCTTATTAACTGCTAGACTCTGTTCATCTATTCGCTGCTTTGTTTTTCTCTGAATAGAAATATTAACAGCGCATAACATACGACAAACGCAGAACAAATTATAGAAATCCCTATGTCAATGTCAAATAACATATATTTATAATATTATATACATAATATTCAATACCTCTTTTTTTTAAATAGAAAGTAAGTCATAATATCTAGACCATTTTGCATTACAGCTTTAGTCAATTATTTCCATTGTGACATTTAAATATTTGTCACTATTTAACAATGAATATTTTGATATAGTTGTTGTTAAAACAAAAATAATAATAAATAAATAAAATAATAAAATAGTACCTAAATGGCGTGATCTTTTTAAAGACCAGAATTTTTCCGTTATCCATTAAAAGCAAGCGTTAAATGTTGTGACATTTTTTTTTATTTATTTATTTATTTACATTCGTATTATAACGATTTTTTTAAAAAAAGTAACTGAATTTAGGCTTAGAAATTCGATAACCAAAATACCATTGCTTGTGATTCGGATTATTTCTTCATTTTTTAAATTATCTTTCTTGCAAGCGCTCATTTCGCAGGAATGTCATATGAACATTGCATATTTCGAATTATTGGAAGAACAATATTCAGTAACTAAAACTCTTATAGAGAACTGAGTACATTTTATCTTTCGTTATTTTAAGAAGTAGGCAGGAGAGAGTTAAGAATTCAAGTTGTACCAGATTTTTTTTTTTTTTCAAATTAAAATAATAATATTAATAATAAACTTCCTTTTTTTAAATATTTTAGAATGTTTAAAATAATTACCTAGCTGTACATTAGAAATATATATAGTCTATAATATACTGCCAAAAATTAACTAAAAAGTTCTACAATAAAACGCACAGGTACTAGATATTTCATTATTCTCCATAAAAAAAAAAAAAAAAAAAAAAAATACGGTAATTAAAAATTTGACAACATAAGAAATTGAAAAAAAAGAAGTGTCTGCAGACAGTTAATTACAATTCTAATTTTTTTTTTTTTTTTTTTTTTTTTTTAAGTATCTAAAATAGCCCTTTTTATTTGCGGAAGATAAATTTAATCGTTGCAAATAGCAACATTAACATTTATTTTGTTTTATTTTAATTTTAAATTTATATTGTTTTACACCATTGATAACATGTTAATTTCCCTGAGGAAAATTACTTAATAACATAAATTATATGAGTGATGGCAAATAGAGTACCTTTATAAACCTAAAGTTTTTAATTAATAACTTCGTTAATGAAAATGTTAGAAATTTATAGTTACTTGAAATACCTCCCTTGGAGTATTCGGCACACACTGATACCTCTGATGATGCGGGAAATTTGCCATAAGATGTGGCCCTAGACAAAAATATTTGACGCCAGCGACATATATATATATATATATATATATATATATATATATATATATATATATATACATACATATATATACAATTTGAAATTTGTATTACTATTGTATCACTCAGCAGACAAAAGATGGATTAAAATACAAACATATAATAAAATAAATTTTAATTGAGATTTATTTCGATTAAAAATTAGTCACGGTATTAAATTAATTTGAGTACCAATGATTTGTAAAAGCAAGTTAAAGTACTTACGCAGAAGAGAAATGACACTAACATACACATAAGCCTAGCGATGAGATAATTTGCAAAAACTATGAATTATTAGTAACAGTCAACATTTGAGAGAAAACAGAAAGGATAAAATCACCAAAGAGTTCCGTTAAAAGGAAAAAAATATATAATTCATGAATTGAAAATTGGAATTTTAAATGCTGAAAAATAGAAATGTAGTCTTCAGGAAACTTACATTTCTATCAGCATATGCATTATTTGGTAAGACTGTATAGCTAATTCCAGCAATATACAGCTCAATTCTCTATCTTGCAACAACAACAAAAAAAAAAAAAAAATAAATAAAATAAAATAAAATAAAATTGAATTAAATTAAACTAGTATGTTGTGGCCACCACAAGACTTTCTTCTATATTTTCCTATATACATATTCAATCAGTAACAATATATATATATATATATATATATATATATATATATAACGATTTTTTTTTTTTTAAGAGAAAAAAAAATCGATAACTTTGTTTTAAAATATCACAAATTTATAGTTCAACCATTCGTTTTAAAGGTATTGACGAGATCTTTCGAAAGGTACCCATCTTCAAAATTTACCCCATCCGGGGGGTACATCGCTTTCCCCCGAGGGGGGAAGCGATGCCCCCACATGCACAGAAATTTTTTCCTAGTAAACTATTACTATTATCAATAACTCACATTAATTTTACAATCACAAGTTTAAAATAACGCTCATTATGTACATTTATACGAAAGTTTGTGCTATACTGCCATGTTAAAAGTTTACATAAAATGCGATCACAGCGCCACCTGCTGGGCGATTGATCCCCAAATCTAATCAGCGCAATGCCCCACCAGAGTCCAACTATATACCAAGTTTGATTGAATTTCATTCATTGGTTCGTGAGATACGGTGAAAAAAAGAAACCACAGACACAGACACAGAGACACTCAGACAGACAGACAGACAGACATTTTTTAAAAACTATCAATTCGTGTTCAGGACCTCCCAAAGTGTATAGATCCGACAAAAAACGGAGGTCGAAAATTTTCGTGAATCCAATACTTTCTCTATATTACATACTAGAAGGCTATAGTACGTTGGGTACACGACAAAAAAAGCCAATAACCTGCACTTTTTGATTGGAATATGCCACCTTCTGTGGTCAGAGTTTATGCCAAAATATAAATTTCCAGATAGGGAGCCACTTGAAAATCCTTGCTGAACACCCCGATGGCGGCCAGTAAAGATGTCCGCCGTCAGCTGCCATATAGGGGCGCTAATTGTTTTGTATCTGAACTCCTAATGATCCGATTTCAATTTTCTTTTCTTTAATACCTTGTGAATAAGATACTTTTTAACTTCTATACATTTATCTATGTATATTATGTGGTGGGACACACACACTACTTATCAAATCTTCATATCATCCACCGTGTAGTAGCACTGATATTTTTTTTTTTTTTTTTTGTATTTTAACTTTTAATGGCCCAATTTGGATTTTTTTCTTTTAATTTTTTATAAAAGAAACTTTTGGTCTTATTACATTTATCTTTACACGTTTAAAATTCCGCGCAACTTAAAAAAAAAAAAATAAAAAAAAAAATCAATTTTTTAAGAGGCATTTTTGTAATTTGTTGGTTTTTCACGTAATCTTGATTTATTTATTTTTTTTTCATTATAATGTTATTCTCATTTTAAATACTGAACATTATTTGTTTCAGATTGAACTGTTTTGAATGTTTTTTTTTTTTTTTTTTTTTTTTTTTTTTTAATGGCTTCAATGCGTTTGCGGCTGGTAAATATCCATATGGCGGCCTTTGAAAAGAGCAAAATTGTAATGTTGTTTTCACCGCATAGTTTTTTCAATGCACTAAATTAATAATTATTTCAACTTCATATAAAAAATGTAACTGCGTAAGGATTATAATCATTATAAATATTATTTACGACCTTCAAACTTGAAAAACAAGCTAAAATTTTATAAGTATACAATTTTTAATTACAAGTTTTATTGTGGGAAAAAAAAAAAAAAAAAAAACAGCTCAGTGAACGGATATATCCGTCAGCGGCGGACAGATGGTTAAATGCAAATTTCTTCACAATGGCATAGATTGGACCACATGTTGCTTATGTCAAAAACATAGCCATGAAGAATTGATTTGTCTTACCACATATACTTCTGAATCACTCGTTGGAGTAGGAACAGGAAGTTTTACATGAAGTTTTCAGAAAATTTAATGTAATTTCAGACTATCGGTACAGTGCCCCTATTGGTTTAGATTTCAAAAATTTAAATGAATGTTAAGAAATAAAAGGAATATTTAGAAAAAATAAAGCACAAAAGTGCACAAAATGTATGCCATTAACTTAAAAAAAAAAGCATAACATGGCAAAGAAACGCAATCATTGGTCATCTTTGCTCAATATGTCATCCCAGAACAAACTACTGTACAGTCCACAGTCTGTATTAGAACCAAATGAAAAAAAGCAATGTTTGTTATCCGTACAACATTATCTATTAAAATGAAAAATTAAATATGTTTCATATGTAATGGGAAGGACACTACTCGGTGATTTTTGTATAAAGTTCCTTCTTTCTAAGACGATAAACTTATGAAATGCGCCAAAATTACAAATAATGTTGAACGTAAAGCATTACTTAAGCGTAGAGATTTAGTTTTTAAAGAAGCAAAGTATCATTCAAAGTGCTATATACATATTTAACAAATTGCCTACGATCATCAAGTGAAGTTAAAAAAGAAGAGGTCAAGTCCATCTGTGAAAGTATATGGCTTTTACTTCTGTTGCATGATTCGTAAGAGTAAAAATCCAGGATTTTGAATGTGGAAACACTGAATTTTTTTCAAAATGTCTCATCATAAAACTCAATATACAAATAGTTTAGCAAATCTTCTGGGCATGGAAAGTAAAGACTTTCCAAATACACATACTACTCGTGTACGTGAGAGAATTCTCGATCGCTTCTTACAACTCAAAGCTCAACTTTGAATCAGAGATTACTTTCTGTATCGAGATGGTGCTAATATTTCAAAACGTTCAGTCTGAAAATCTTGATGATAGTGCTATTGCATGAGGAAGCTTCATAAAACAAATTAGAAAAGAAGAAAATTACTTTTGATAGTCACCTCTACGATGATCAACAAACTGCAAGCGTACCTCCAGAACTTCTGGCTCTAGTGTGTTATCTACTTCATGGATACACTTTAGTACCGAATGCAACTAGAGCAACTTGCTTTGACTATCAGCCAATTAACAGTTTTCAACCATCGTGAACGTATTCTGAGAGTCAACGTTATACCAACTATGTTCGCTGGTTGCCTGTCTATATAAAAGACTTAGTAGAACGTAAAGACACAGCACCCAGTGTATATGATTACTTTTAGAGAGGTGAGTTTGTTATCCACAAAACAAACAATCCTTTTTCTGTTCTCGCTGTAGATCGAGTTCATGAGCAAGACCATTCCCTTATAAACGGAAATAGTGCTGTTGTTGGTCTTTTGCAAGATACAGCCATGTTGAGAAGATATATGCTCTCCGGGCCCCAATTATTTAATATTATTTACAAGTTTTAGTCTACAAGCATAATTAACAGTACTGACAGGTCTGATCACCGTGAACAGCATGCTGCTTATCAGAGAAAGTTTCTGGACGAAATAGGTGATTTCAACAGAAGCTTTCAGAAGTGGTGTGAATGCCCCACCATAGAATATACATAGATAAATGTATTGGAATTAAAAAGTATCTTATTCACAAGATATTAAAAAAAAAAATCGAAACCGGACAATTAGGAGTTCAGATACAAAAACAATAGTGCCTCTATACAGCAGTTGACAGCGGCCATCTTTGATGGCTGCTATCAGGGTGTTCTGCACAGATTTTCAAGTGGCTCCCTCTCTCGAAATTTATATTTTGCCATGAACTTTGACCACAGAAGGTGGCATAATCCAATCAAAATGTGCAGCTTTCTGGCTTTTTTTGTCGTGAACCCAACGTACTATAAGAAGTGTGAGTGTCACACCATATAATATACATAGATAAATGTATAGAATTTAAAAAGTATTTTATTCACAAGGTATTAAAAAGAAGAAAGTTGAAATCGGATCATTAGGAGTTCAGATACAAAACAATTAACGCCCCTATATGGCAGCTGACGGCGGCCATCTTTAATGGCCGCCATCGAGGTGTTCTGCACGGATTTTCAAGTGGCTCCCTATCCAGAAACTTATCTTTTGGCATCTACTATGGCTGCAGGAAGTGGCATATTCCAATCAAAAAGTGCAGGGTTTTTTTGCGTACACAACGTACTACTACGCCCGTTTTGCTGGTCACTATTTTTAAATGAATCACAATAATTAATGAATTCTCAAAATTGCATTATTTTTTATCATGTGATAAAAAAAGAAAAAAAAATTCTGATCGGGAAAAATGTCGCGCCGGGTCCAAACTGCCTTCGACAGCGTAGACCCGTGAGCTGCGCGCACGTATTCCTTCACCATCCTTATGACTTCTCAAAATTCCATGTTATTACTCTTAAACTTTCATTCTTAAGAAAAGAAATTAAAAAATATATCATTTAGCATCGGGTAAAACCTCACACCGGGACTCAGACTGGCTTCATAGGAAAGTCTTTTTAGCACTGTCTCCACCAGGCGTTCGAAAGTGGCAGGTGCAACACATAATCCAAATGGCATAACTTTAAACTGCCACAGTCCTTGTCCCGTAGTGAATGCAGTGTTCTCACGATCATCAGGATGTAATTCTACTTGCCAGTAACCGCTCTTCAGATCCAAGTTGAGAACCATTTATTGCCAGCAAGTGTGTCTAATGTGTCGCCAATTCTGGGAAGAGGGTAACTGTCTTTCTTCGTGATGTCATTTAAACGACGATAATCCACGCAAAATCTTGTTGAACCATCCCTTTTCCGCACCAGTACTATGGGAGAGGCCCAACGACTCGTTGATGGGTCGATGACGTCATTTTGCTGCATTTCACTTAGACGTTCAGTGACCTCTTCCTGTTTAGCGAATGGAAGTGTTCTTGGATGTTGTTTGATTGGAGGATGATTTCCTGTATCAATTCTGTGCTGCAAGATGTTCGTTCTTGCGATGTCTTCAGGTGTTCGAGAAAAAAGGTCTTTAAATTCTTGGAGTAGCTTCTCCGCAGCACACCGCTGTTCACTTCCTAATTCTGTATTCTTGAGTAGTTCCTTTGTTAATTGCACAGAAGACTTGGATTCGATTGATTGCGTGGGGCGGTTGATGCATGTAACAGGAGTGCAGGATGCTAACACCTCATCCTTCTTCACTCTCCGGACCTTATCGCTGATATTTGCGACTCTAACAGGAATAGTGCTCTTTGAGAGATCAACTAGAGAGGAAGCTACCAGAACTCCTCTTGGGCTATTCGGGTATTCAGTCAATCCATAGCGGAAGTATTGCTTGGTAGGAGGTGTTGCTGAAACTATTGTCTCTGTTTGTGGAGGGATGGAAATTTCAGACTTGGCTTTTATCTGGCAAATTGGCTGAATGTCTTGATTTTCAGTGTTGAACACAGCTATGTCTTCCGAACTCGAATGCAGTTCATTATTCTTGAAGTCCAATTTAAAGTTAAATTTTCTCAGGAAGTCAATTCCAGTGATTAGAAAATCTCTTATATCAGCCACATATGCCATAGGATGGTAACTGGCATTCCCAAAAGTGATGGTCAAGTTCATTTTCCCATATATTTTGATTTCGTCTCCGGTCACAGTCTGGAGTTTAACACAGGGCGACGTCCAAATGATCTTCTCCTTTAGTTCTTGAGCCAAATCCGTTCTAATGATGGTCACGTTGGCTCCCGTGTCCAGAATCATCCGGCAGGGGGTGTTGTTAACTTGGCCATAGACGTAAAGTCCATTATCGCCGCCACTCATCGATGAAACATGAAATACTGTAAACTGGGGCTCTTTAACTTCAGGCAACCTCCGCCCCGCGAGATGGTTTTCTCCTAGTTTCCCTGCAGTTGTGCTGAAGCCGGGTGATTTCCTTTAGTTGGTCGTACAGGGCAGTTCCTCTTCACATGACCATCCCCTCCGCAGCCCCAACACTTTATCTTTCGATCATTTATTTCCTTATTATTTTCCAGGCTTCGCAATCTCTTTAAGATCTCTGCGAGACTTCTCTTCATTTCATTTTCATCACCAGGCGTATCATTTAATGAGACTGCTCTTATGGTATGGCGACCTTTACGGGAGGCTTATTGGGCTGCCTCTATCCTAAGTGCATAGCCTAAAGCTGATTCTACGTCTCTGATGTTGGAGACTCAGCGCTTTTTGAATTTCTGGATCCTGAACAGCATCGATAAAGTACTGAAGAGCTAAGTCGTTTCGAGTGTGAGCATGACAGTCTGAGAATGCTAGGTATGACAGTCTCTGAATGTCCGCTGCCAGCTCTTGCAAACTTTCGCCCGTTTTCTGGTAACGGGATTTTAGCTGAAGGCGACTATAGTTCTTAGAATACTTCTCTCCAACCCTTAGCTGCAATGCTCTAGTCAAGGCCTCAAAGTCGTTCCTTTCTTCTTTAGAAACATTTCTCAACATTTCTCAGCTGCATCTCCCCGTAATGATGCTGCTAAGCGGACTGACTTGGCAGTAGAGTCCCAGCCGTTAGCTTCTGCTACGATGGAAAACTGCGTCTTATATACATGCCAGGAGGAACTGCCTTCGTAGGTAGATAGCTTAATAACTTCCTGATTCTGGATTTTTCTCTCTTTCTTTTCAGTTTCCTGGGGCATGCATTCTAACATTTCTTCCACTTTTCTCTCCAGATCTTCTTCTATTCTCTTCAATTTACCTTCTATCTCTGAAAACCTTCCTTTCAGTTCCTGATCAAAATTTTCTTTAACTTTCTCCTCAAAATTATCTTCTATCTTCATAAATCTCTCAAAATTTCTTTCTACTTTCATAACATTTTCTTCTATCTTTCTAGCTTTCTCTTCAAAACTCTCTACTATTTTCAAAACTTTCTTTTCAAAATTTTGTTCTATCTTTATAACTTTCTCTTCTATTCCATCCATTCTATTTTCCATCACCATTATTTTACCTTCTATTGATTCTTTCGCAGTTGAAAGCTCTCTTCATCTCATCTTGATTAGATTTAATTTCTTCGGTCAAACTGGCTTACATCTTTTCCTGAACTGCTTTCATTTCCTTCATTTCTTCAGTCAAACCGTCTTTCAATTCTCTTTGCGTTGTTTCCATTTTCTCCTGTACTGCATTCATTTCTTCAGTTAATCTATCCCTCATCTCTTTTTGTCCCGTTTCCATACATTCTTTCATCTCTCTTTGTCCTTCTTTCATCTCATTCATCTGGGTAGCTAAGCTTTCTAGAAGTTTTTTCATCTCTTGCTCCATAGCTCTAGTTGTCACCATTCACAGACAACCCCACTCGTGACACCAGAAATGTTGCGTACTTGGGGGTTCGTGAGTTGTCCGAGAATGAAAGGCAAAACTTACAAAAATTCAGTAATTTATTCACAGAAAGTTCCAGAAAAATACAGGTCTATAAACCAAGTATCAGCTTCAATTCAACCAGTAAACACAGCTTGAACAACAGCTGTCAATAGCAAATCCACAGAACAAACTGTATAGCAGTAACACTTAAAGCAAGTTTCTTTCCAAGAGGCTCAACGCAATGCAACCATTAGCGAAGCTGGCTGAGAACTGAACTGACTGCCTTGGCGAGAAAGCGCTCCTTATATACCCCTGTAGTAAAGTGTGGAAAGTTCCCGAAATTTCCGTATCTTATCAGCCAATGAGATTAGAGCTTCAATATTTGGTATATCCCTAATAAGGATTTTCTCGCGAAGGTCGCCAAAAAAATCGCAAAGGTGGGGAAAAGTCGCCAAAATTGGCGCCAAACCCATTACCTGCCTTATTGGGGCTTTTTAATGCGTTTTTAAGGGAAAATAAGGCTATTTTAACGCTACAACGACTAGAAATGCACAAAATTAGCACTTTATCAACTTACTAAGCCTCTTTGAAATAATTTATACAAAAATAAACACAATTTTGTAAAAATATATATATATAGAGAGAGAGGGAGAGAGAGAATAAAAAATAAAAATATTTTACACTCCAATTCTTTAAGCACTAAAAAAATAAAAAATAACAACGAAAGTGATTCTTATATAATAAAATAAATGTAAATATGTAACATCAACATTAATCACACAGCCAGTTATTACAGAATTAAGTACCATTTTCAGGTACTTTTATTCATTAATGTAATATTTGCATTGGATTTTCTCACTTCGCAACAAGGAAAATAATTTATCTATTCACATAAGCGTAGATAAGTCTCGTTAAATAGTAAATATACAATTAGTAGGGCGTGATTCATATCATTAGTGCAATATTCAGAGAAATAGGGGCATGAGCGTAAACATATAAGCTTTTAATAATTCGCATCATTAGATTTATTTAACTTATCTGTTTTATGCTTAGTACTGAGGGAATATTGTACATTAAATCAAAACTAAATAAACTCTTAAGATATTGTAAACTTGACATTTTGAGATAGAGGAAAATATACGAAATTAATAATTATTTTACATGCTAAAATATTGCATAAAAATGAATGTTTAAAAATTATTGTAAAAAAGCATGTTACAATGATACACTTAAACGTTAAAAATAATAAAGTTTTTATAAATTATAATAAGATTGCTATCATTTCCCTAATATTTAAAATCTACAAGTTTCAAAATGATATAAAATTTAATTAAAATTATTTTTGAAAATTGCAATTTTTTTTTTTAAATTTTCATCAAATTAAAAGGAGGAATTTCTCAATAGTTTTCGGCCGTTCGGCGTATAGACAGTTTTTCCTTTCACCTCCTCAGACAGATAACATAAAATAAGGTTTCCATTCAGAGTATCTAACACGGGCAATTTTTATTTATTCATTCATTTTTGCATAAATGTTTATTTCACGCTTTAATTTTTCACTTTTATCCAAAGTATATTCGAAATCATCTTCTTAGCAGTTTTTAAAGGAAATGAGTTATATAGGCATCATATCACCAAATATTTCAATTTTCAAAATATGTTTCATAATTACAATACTTTTAGGAATCTTTTGCGCTAGCATTAACGAAGTTTTAATTTTTACAAATTAGGGTTATGACATACTTTTAATAAGTTTCAAAGAAATTTACATGATGAGTGTGACAAATGACCCTGATTGATAAAAATTTAAAAAGCTCACGACAGGTGATTTTTTACGTTGGTTACAGTCTTTGATGAAGGAGGTACACTCTAGCGAAATATATTCCCTAGAGTGTAAATACGTTGTCAATAGTGTCAATAGTTGTCAATAGTGTCAATACGTTGCAAGAACAACAGTTACATTCTAGTAACAAAGCCATACACAGAGATTTTTATAATGCGAAGGTACCATTCCTCTTCAATCAAGGAAGAGGATTGTAGCTTAATGAATGCGCAATCTTGGAAATACCCGAAGCTAAGACCTTAACGAACATGACCAGTGTCTAAACAATAATTAACAGGTTTGAATTTAAGATTTTAAATATTTCAAAGGATTTATTTTAACCCGTTAGTAGTCACTAGTTGGTCGATTCGCCGCCCATTTCTTCAGTGTGTATTCAACTGCCACCAAACATTTTTAGAAGTGGTATTTGATATGCATAATTGACGATTTTTCGAGTCAATTCGCCTTTTAGGTATATCAAATGCCACTTCTAAAATGTTTTGGTGGCTGTTGAATAAAAACTGAAGGGATGGGCGGCGAATCGACCAACTAGCGACTGTTAACGGGTTTTAAATAATCCAAAACGAAGAACAAAAGAAACAGAATTACAGTTGTTACAGTAAAAATGATGTGATCATTTATTTTTATTAAACAACATGTATATAATTCGTGTTGCAATTGTCTAAAAAAATCGCTGGTTAAATATAAAAATATCTCATGAATACTATATATATATATATATATATATATATATATATATATATATATATATATGTATATATATTAATAAACCCAATCTCGATTTACAAAGCTGTGTTATAAGAAGAAATCCTAAATAAGAACTATATAAATATGTGTATAATTTTTGATGTACCACTGCTAACACATTAAAACTTTTTTTTTTTTTTTTTTTTTTTTTTAAAGTTTGAAGAATGAAATGCATTTGCAAGCTCTTTTTTTCATATCTAAGTGATTAGAGAGGAGTGATTTAACGATATATATATATATAGATAGATATATATATAATTTAAAATCTTATTAAATATATATATATATATATATATATATATATATATATATATAATAAAGATGATCTATTAAGCATAGTAGAAGCCAAGCAACAGATACAAGATCACTGAAACACCAATGACCAATAAGATAAAAAAAAAAAAAATCATCAGTGGATGAAATACATTAAGGTAAAGAAACCAGATCTATTAATTAACAGTCTGCAAAACAAACGAATCAATAAAATAAAACAACAAATCTTAACTTAAAACCATAAACTTATCAAAATTAATGAAAAAACAACCCAAGAAACACAAGATAGGAAGAAGGAGGCAGGCGGCAAGACTTGTGACTTGCCTGTGGGGTTACACTAGTTTTACGCCGGCAACACTCCCCCAGCCTGCCACAACCAGATCAGGAACCATATGGATTTAAAAATGCAAAATTTCAAAGCAGATGAACAACAATGAAACCACGAAGCCACAATGAAATTCACCGATTGATCACATTGTGTTTAACAGTATAATTAGAACATTAAATATAGTTGACAACTCAAAAAGGAAAAATCTGAAATTTTATTGGAAAATGAAAGTTTGCATAGTAATACAAAGCAAATGCAACAAGCCTTCTACTTTTTTTTTTTTTTTTTTTTTTTTTTTAATTTAATTTCACAAACCCACCCAACCATCCAGCCTTACAACACCACCCCACCTCCGTAATCAAACATCTGCCCACCCAACCGCCACCTTTTTTATTGTCTTTTATTATTTTATAATTTTTTTGTTGATATACACAAGAGTGTACACAGCTTTTTTTTTTTTTTTTTTTTTTTTTTTTTGTACTGACAGAGACATGGTTAAGGATATAAAATAGAAAATACAAAGTTTTTAGGAAAACCCATTTTACCAGTGGCTGTGATCAGTTTATTAATATTCTTGTTTTTAAACTTTGCAGAGCATAAATTATTAATTCGAAATAAATGGTTAATGATGATGTTTCTAAATACCGAAAGATGCAGACATGAATTAAAATGTGTAAATAAGTTGACATTAAAACAAAAATCTTGCCGTTTGTCATAGATATCTGTGTAAAGTTTATTACCATCGATGATTATTTTGAGATCTAAAAAGTTAATTGATTGATTAGTCAGAGTATTTTGAGTTAGCTTTAAATTAGGTGGATAATTGAAGGAAAAGCCATTTTGTGAGTTCTTGTTGAGATAAAATACAATAATATCATCGATGTAACGATAAAATCGAACATCATCATTGCAAATTTGCTTTTCATAATAATAAAGATAGAGATCTGCCAAAATACTGGAGCTACAACCTCCTTGTGGGATGCCTAATTGTTGCAAATAGATAGCGTTGTTGTGGAAGATATAATTATTATGGATAACAAAGTTAAGAAGAGTTTTAAATTTTTCTGCTTTAAAATTGTAAGGAAGATTAATTTGAGCTTTATATTCTTGAAAAAGACTGTAAATGATATTACTAAGATCTGATAACTCAATATTATTGAAAAGATCTTGAAAGTCAAAAGTCATAATATTGTCTATTGAATCGAGCGATTTTATGTATTGAATTAATTGAAAGCTATTTTTAAGACAGTGTAAATTATCAACTTTGCAAGTACATTTGTAAATTTGTTTTAGAATATCCAGTAGAGCTTTATTAGCATTGTTGTTATAAGTGTTACACCCAACAGTGACAGTGCGAAATTTAATTGGAGATTTGTGAAACTTAGGTATGAGAACTATATAAGGATAATTAAAGTTATTGAAGGGAAGTTGAAGTAGTTTATAGTAATTATGTATTTTTCGGTTATTAATAATAAGGTTATTATTAGTTAAACTGAAGATGTTACTATTATTGATTGAAGAGTTTAAAATAGAGAGATAGTAGGATTTACAAATAATGGCATAATTATTAGGTGATTTGTCAACATAAGTGATCACAAAGTCATCCTGTAGTGATTTGATTGAGTTAAGAAGTACAGATTTTTTAAATAACACCAGATTTGAAGAATTGATACATAATGCATTTTTGATTTTTTGTAACACTAAAACTTTCCATTGAGTGAAGTAGGCAATAGGTTTATTATGAGTAATAGATATTTTATAAATAAATAAATCTAGGTCATAAGAAAACTGTTGAAAGATTTGTGGAATGCTAGTTTTAACTGGAAGTCTAAATTTGGTGCCAAATTTCATGAATTTTTTTAATTGATAATTATCAATAATATTGAGATTACCCGTGATAATGTGTCCATGGTCTCTGTCAATAAATTTTGAGAAAGAAGGATCATTGCATTTACAGGTTACAGTGTTAGTAAAAGAGGTAGACTTAGGTACAGAATTATAATTGAATATCTTTCTGCCAAGAGGAAGAGGATATTTGAAGGTACGAGATAGATTTAAATCTTTAATCGGAAACAAACATTCTTTGTCATTAATGATAGACGTAATGTTAATACTGTTCAATATTTGATTTGTAAAATTCACAATTAATTGAGTATTTGTTTTAAATTTGTTGGGCTTTTTATTAAGTTTTAAATTAAATTGTTTGATTTTGTACATTATAATATCATAAAAAATGTCTGAAAAATGTTTATTATAGGATTGGCTTTGAAAGACATTCAGAAAGTTTACTAAGTATTTCTTTTTAATTGCAAAAATAAATTTTCGAATAATGAACCAGTTATAGTTAGATAAGTAATTAGTCTGTAGATCTGAAATGAGTTTAATAATGGCACTTTTAGAAAAGATTAAATCTGTTTTTTTACTACCTCGTTTAGTTCTAGAAGTTTTATTGTTAATTTTGTGATTGAGTTGTGCATAAATAGTCGAATAATCATGTAGAGGGTTAATGTTAGAAAATGCTTTAATAGTTTTACTAAAGTATTCGGAATTTAGGCCATATGGATAAATTGTATTATAATATTGCATAAATTTTGATTCAAGAAATAGACGCTCACTTTTATTTTTCTGAATTTTTACAATCTCTATGGTACATGAATTAAAATTATGTGATTTAAAGTGTTGTAATTCTATAGTTGACTTAGAAGATGCAGCTGAAAGGTTTTTAGAATCTGATCGATGCTGATTAATGCGTAGATGAAGAGGAGTTGAAGTTTCACCAATATAACTAAGTTTACAATGACCACAATTGATTTTATAAATAACATTGTATGCCTGACAAAATGGAACCAAAGAGTGATTATTATCCAATTGTGTGTGAGAGGCCATAGGGCAAGTTTTACATCTATTAGAACCGCATGTTCTAAACTGAAGCAAAGGAGGAGGAGATAATAGGTAACTGGATGTCGATCCAAGGATATCCCTATAAATATCCTTGTACCGGGCACAATACTGCTGTGAAGCTAAGTATTTTTTGCCAGGATCTAAAAATTTACTAAACAGAGTCATAGAGAAAAAATGTTTTTGTATATTAAAAATCACAAGGCAAGTATGTATTTACATTAGTTTTATCGAAAGTGGGCTATACCAAATTCAATTACTTAATTAAATTGATTCTTGAATAATAAGTATCTGGATTAATGAAAAGTGGAGAGAACTAAAAAAAAAAAAAATAAATAAATAATAATAATAATAATAATAAATAATATGTAATAATAATAATAATAATAAATAATATTTACACTAAACCTCCTTTGACCGAATCTATTGATTTGGTTCCAACTAATTATATATATATTAAAACAAATTGAAGTACAATGTTTTAAATAATTTAATGAAGCGAAAATTATAATTTTTTAAAGCAGATATTAATGCGTTACGATCGTACGTATCTAATGTTCTGCATATTAGATTCAATTATGTAATTAAAGGGAACTTTTAAAAATAAGAAAATATGTTTTTCATAAAATTAAACATCAGGATGAGATTAAACAGTGCATTCACTCAAAAAGTTTATTTTTTGTTACGTCTAATCTTTTTTTTTTTTTTTTTTTTTTTTTTTTTTGCGAAAACGTGATATCATCTTAATTTAAGTTTTTGTGTAGAACTTTAATTGAAGATCAGGAAAAATGTTTTTCATATTACTTAAAATCATTCATGTAGAAAACTGTTCGTTTTGCAGGTAAGTTCAGTGAAGAATAAAATATTGATTCAAAAAAGTAATTATAAATCGCAGAAAAAATGTGTTACAAAAACTGAAAGTAAGACCTTGGGATATCTGCTACACAAAATGCAAATTGTTTCACAGTATTTGTTCATTTTTCTATTAATTTAAAGAAAATGCTAATAAACGTTATGAAAGTTATCAAATAATTTCTTATGACATTCATAAAAAATTTCTAAAAATAATTTAAACAATATTTTAAGACTATGATTATTCAATGTTTATACAAAAACAACTAATTTATTAAATGGAGATTCATATTATCTCGAAATTTCGTTTTGATTTTCATAACAATTTATGTTTTATGTATAATTGTCTAGAATAGAAAATTAGATAACTTATTCCAGAGTTTGTATGTTTGTACGATGAATCGTAATGTATTTGAATTAGTTTACGCTTTTTCGTAAAGTAATATAAATGACGACTATATTTTCCAACATCGATTATATTGCGGGAAATCTATAAACATATATCAGTTTCAGTATTTTATAAATGAGTTTTAGATAATTATCTTGAGGAAAACGTCATAAGGTACATCAATTCAAACTTCCTTGTAATGCATCTTTAGCCAATACGCGCATCATTTCACATAACAAATATTATTTAATAAACCACTGTAAAATGTGTTATATTTTATTATTTCTTACCTTTGTAATGGCATAAAAGTGTTGTTATTGATAAAAGTATTGTTATTGTTAATTTTCGAAATTGAGATTTTCCTATATGTAAACGTTTTGAGGTTCCCTCAATACGAAAATCTGGATTTTAGCGTTAGATTTTTGTTTATGATTTGAGCATGTCTCAAGAACAATTTGTAGCAGAAAGTCCAAACTCCGTATACTAAATATGCTTTATATGTGGATGCTACACTAAATTTTTCATTATGATCAAGCGTGTGTTTAATACAAATGGCCATACAAGAAAATTCAAATATGTTGCATTGATAGACGGAATTTCAGGTAGGTAAAATTTAAAATCTTCAGACTTTACTAATCAAAACTAAATGAACCATATTTAACTAAGCATAAATGCATGTTTTGTTTTAGGATAGGATATGAATATAAATCTACATCTCTCTCTCTCTCTCTGTATATATATACATGTGTGTGTGTGTGTGTGAGTAATGCAATATATCGTTCTTCTAAAACTTATTCACTTTTCTTTGTTTATTTTAATAATGTGCATGCTATTTAATTTATACATTGAATTCAATGCCTCTGAGTCAAATTTAAAGACAAAATTACAAGTTTTCGCATTTCTATCATTAATAAGAGAATACATTTTGTTACATCGCAAATATGGGTTATCACAATCATATGCCGTCAGTTGAAAATCGTGACACTAATGAATGGTGACTGTTTCTAACGTCAAAGTATTGAAACTGATTGAACGGTTTCACCCGAAAATCAGTAGTTTCTCTAGTGATTGATGAATATACATAGTTTGTATAATGAAATGATCAATATGATTATGGCACTAAAAATATTTACTGGATTATAATTTATCGAACTACAGAAATTAAATAAACTTTCAAATTTTATTATCTTGAAACATCTTTAGTGAAAGAAAAAAAAATGTTGTTTTAAACACTCTGACACTAATTCTCGGATCTGAATATTGTTACAACTGATTAAGAGTTTCCTTCCGCATCAATTGTTATGCAGCAGTGAAAGTAGATTCACAGGCAAAGTAAAAATAAAACGGCAGTTCCTTCACTTTCAGTGAGGTCATCCTTGTCGACAAACTGGGCGACTGGGTGACGAAGTTCCCGTTTTTGCGACCAAATTTGGTAAAAAAATTGTAGTTTAGGGTTCCCGAAGTTTCGAAGCTCTCCGGCACATAGCAGCCAAAATGAAGATGGTCCCATGAAATTCTGCATAGAAACTTTGCCAAGCCCCATCTCCGGTGGATAATTTGACTGCTAGAGGGAGGGTGTAGTCAATGTGATTCAAAGTTGTTCTGAGACCTATTCTGAGAGATTTCACTTTGGGAAATGAGATCTAAGCATCGATCTTTGTTCGTAAGCTAGATAAAATTTATGCTCTGTAGCATTTGTAACGTACTCTGTTGCATTAGTTAACAGTACTGTTGGACTTTTCTCGAGAATATTCTTTGTAATAAGATCTTTTTATTTTATTATTTTATTTTTTTCAGATTCGAGAAGTTACGTAGAATAAAGTTCATTCATAGAAAAGAACCTGTCTGTTTAATTACGAACTGCATTGTCACACAAGAAAGTCGGCAAGTTTTATTTCCATTTACACTGGAAAATAAAATATGTGACTGGCATTCAGAAACTGAAATGTGGTTTTAGTATAAATAGTTCCATGTCATCCTTATAAATTCTAGTTCCCTTTTCTAGAGAGTTCTAAAAACCCCTATTAGGATTTTAAAAGGATTTCCTATTTTTTCAAGGTCAAACTTATTTTATAATTTCTGCAAATAAATGCGAACACATGTTTTTGTAAAAATAATCTTGGTTTATGACCCAATTATAGGAAATTAAGCGATAATTTATCGCAACACAAATAATACAAATAATACATTCATATTATCGTGCGTCCATCTAGAAAAGTATAAACTAGAATTCCCGTCCATTTCTTCTATCCAGGTTATCTGCTTTCCTTATGCGCATAGGTCAGAAATCTATATTTTTAGTTTCTTATTCATTTTAGATGAAGAGAGTGTATATATATATATATTCTAAGGGTATTTAATTTTTTTTTTCAATTATTAGTGCAGTAAATTATGTTTTTAACATATAATGCAATTTTCAATATCCGCATTTGTGGTACTAAAAATCTAATCTCAATGATATTCGTCAATATTTCCTGATATCTCATGATGCGTACTCAGTTGCAAATTTTGTAATTTATAGTCAGAAAAAAAAAAAAAAAAAAAAAAAAACTCTTCCCAAATAATTTGTCGGTGAACTATTACAGTAACATGCGGCTGGTCCTGACCAATTTTGTAATAGCGTCTAGTTATTAATGCGATGGTTAAGTTTTTTTTCAGGGGTCAACTACATTATGAAATTTACCGTTTGTCCCTAATATAACTACTTATTTATATTTATTTATTTATTTATTTTTCTGATAAAATACTTTTTGTTATAAGTCCGGGAACAAAAATTATGATAAAATATATTTTATAATATAAATGAACTAAAGAGTTTGTATGCTTAGACAAAATTAAAGTGCGTTTCGTAAAATTATTACAAAATTTATGAGCTTTTACATTTATTTACTTACTTATTTATTTTTTTAAATAGAGGTACAAAAATTATTATTATTTCATTTCAATATATTTTTGCAGCAATGATGTCTGTATATAGCGTTAATTTTGAAAAAGTAGGAATTTTATTATTAAGAATATGCTTAAAATATATTAAGCAGTTGGTTTATATGAAGTACTTGGTATAGAGCAATAAAAATAATTACTGCATCTCAAATGCACATAGGTTTTATTTTTATTCTTTGGAATTATGCAAGCTTAGCGATTTTGTTTATTTCGATGGTTACTTTTGAATTTATTACAAACTAGGCGCCTTCAGCGACCAGTAGGTTAGTGATCTTTGAAAAATCCTACCGTACGAAACTCTCTCTTTCTGGCGCACGCGATGGCTTTTTCCCGTTACAGGGCATAAAACAGCTTATTGACATATAGTGCAAATAGCTTTATTACTTTCTTCTATATGTAATATAGAGAAAGTATTGGATTCGTAAAAATTTTCGACCTCGAGTTTTTGATGGATTTACACGTTTTGAGAGCTGTAGAACACTATTTGACCCTTTTTAGAAAATGTCTGTCTGTCTGTCTGTCTGTCTGTCTGTCAGTCTGTCTGTGTGTGTGTGTGTGTGACAAAATTTTGTGGCAACTGTATCTCAGGAACTACTGCACAGAATTGCATACAAATTAGTATGTAGTTGCACCTTGACATAAATTAGTGCCTATCAACTTTTGCTAAAAATTGTCTTACAGGTTGCGTTGCCATCCCGCTTTTTCTAAATTTTTAACATGGTGATATTGGACAAAATTTTGTATAAATGTGCATAAAGAGAATTATTTTTTAGTAATCATTATGAAATTTACAAGAATTATTTATAATAGAGGTAGTCAACTGGGGAAAAAATTTTGTATGCGTAGGAGCCTCGTGAACCCCCCTGGGGGGGAAGTCCCCCCTCGAGGGGAGTAAATTTTCAAGATGGGTATCTTTCGAAAGGTCTCGTCAATAACTTTAAAACGAATGGTTGAACTATAAATCTGTGATAATTTAAAACAAAGTTATCGATTTTTTTTTACTTTTAACAAAAAGTAACTTAGAAAAAAAAATCGTTTTTTTTTTTTTTTTTTTTTTTTTTTTAACGAAATTTAACCAGACTTGGTATTTAGTTGGCCCCTGACATAAACTGGGGCTGATTAGATTTGGGGATCAATCACTCAACAGGTGGTGCTGTGATCGTATTTTTTCTAAATTTTTAACATGGCAGTATAGGACAAAATTTCGTATAAATGTACATAATGGGAGTTATTCTTAACCTGTGATTGTGAAATTAATATGAATTATTGATAATAGTAGTAGTTAATTAGGAAAAAAATCTCGGTCATCGCTTCCCCCCCAAAGAAAGTACCCCCCGGGGGGTGTTAAATTTTCAAGATGAGTATCTTTCGAAAGGTCTCGTCAATATCTTTAAAAAGAATGGTTGAACTATAAATATGTGATAATTTAAAACAAAGTTATCGATTTTTTTTTAACGAAAAAAATCTTTGAAAAAAAATCGTATTTTTTTTTTTTTTTTTTTTTTTTTTTTTAATATTGTTACTGCGTGAATTTGTATAGGAAAATATAGAAGAAAGTCTTGTGGTGGCCACAGCATACTAGTTGAAAAATGTAACTGTATTAAATCCTCGCTCGGTAGAGGCTGCGGCGCCTTCTTCCCGTTTCAATATCTGAAACAGCCTGTTCGCCCACCACGTCATGATCTTTGGATATTCTAACCGAAGCAAAGTCCCTCTCGGTGGCGATTGCGGCGCCTTATCCACGTTTTAGAACTTACAACAGCTTGCTCGCTCATAATGCAAATAGCCTTGGAAATTTTAACTGTAGAAAATTTTCGTTTGTGTGGCGACTATGGCGCCGCTTTACATTTCTCGATTTGATACAGCTTGTTCGCTCACCATACACTGAAAAAAATATTCTGTAACTGACATCTAGAATCTAAATTGTGGCTCTAGAAAAAATAGTTCCATATAATCCTTATAAATTCTAGTCCCCTTTAAAAGCGAGTTCTAGAAGCCCCTATTAGAATTCTAGAGCATTTGCCTATATTCTCGATTGCATAGTTGTTTAAAAATCGCTGAAAATAAATGAGACTACAAGAGGCGGGTTTCAGCAACTACAATCTTGGTGTATGACCCAATTCCAGAAAATCAAGCGAGAATTTCAAGCAATACAAAATATTCGGGATATTCGGAATATTCAGAATATTGTTTCACCATCTAGAAATGTATAAACGTGAAATTCTTGACCATTTCGTCTATTCAGTTTATTGGCGTGCCTTATGCGCATAGTTCGGAAATCTATATTTCTAGTTAAGGGATTTAGAAAATGGCCAATTATTCATTCTAGAGGAAAGAGGTAAGTTCTTCTTCTCAGTGTGTAAAAAGGACCTTTAAAAATTGTGATCGTTTCACATTCCCAACCTGGTGGGGCCTACGGTTCCCTAATCCTCTCCCTATAGAATTATTTAAAAATCAAAGCACCATTTGGCGACAGGAATTTCCAATATGTTTTTTTTTTTTTTTTTTTCAATTCAAACAACTTTTAAAATGATATATTGCTTATGAAATTATGTTAATTAAAAGCTGAAATACAAATGTAATATAAACATTGTTATAAACAGATTTTTGTCTGATTTTTCCGTAGTTTTCTTCGAAAATTGCGTAATGGAGGGCTAAATAATGTTAAAAACCCTTAATAAGAAATGTGAGCGGAGTATCGGAATTCGAAAGTGTGTAAAATGAAAAGGAATGAAGGTGTTCCGGGTTTTTTATGGTTTGCTCTGAAACTCCCGTAGTGAATTAAATGGCTTATATCAGCTTAAAATTTCTTAATAAAATCACTGTAATATATTTTTTATGATATATTATAAGCAATTTAATCATAATTAGAATTTTATGTATTGGAATAAAATAGTCTGGGTTTTCTGTGGTTTTCGCTGAAACTCTCACACGAAATTTAATGGCTTATATCAGTTTATAAGTCTGCAATAAAATATATTTCAAATGATGTATTATAAGTAATTTAATCAGGATCTGAATTGGAGATATTGAATTTTTAAAATATTAAAGTTCCTTCTAGCGGCAGTGACATGTGATCTCTACTCTTTAATTCCAATTCAAATATGTTTAAAGTGATATTTACTTATAAACTTTATTAATTAGAAGCTGAGATACAAAGATAATATAAACGTTTTTATAAGAAGAGTTTTGTCTGAATTATCCGTGGTTTTCTCCAAAACTTGCGTAATCCTTGGCTATATCCCTAACAGCACAATTAGGGTTAACTTATCCACAGTACATCTTAAGGACGTTTCTGGGATGTCTTTTCATCCAGAAGACATCTTGAAGATATCCTGGGGAGGCGATGTGCTGTCTGGGTAGCGTTGAAAATCCTTAGTACGAAATGCCCGAATATACGAAAAATCGGAATTCTAAACTCTGCATAACATAAAATAAATTGAACGTTCTGTGTTTTCGGTAGTTTTCTCCGAAAGTTTCGTACAAAATTTGAACAACTTATGTAACTTTAATAGTCTGCAATAAAAGTACTTTAAAATATCTTTCGAATGATGCATTATGTATAATATTATTGAATATCTTTGATATATTATAGATTCAAAATATCTAATCTGTTAAGGGCAGTTATCGATTTCTGTTGAAATCCGAC
Organism: Salticus scenicus; assembly: GCA_963930645.1. Lineage (NCBI taxonomy): Eukaryota > Metazoa > Arthropoda > Arachnida > Araneae > Salticidae > Salticus > Salticus scenicus. The sequence continues at coordinate 102,089,647 of OZ005649.1, forward strand.
TAAAATTAAAAAAATTCAAAAACTGTTTTATTGCAGCCGAGTTTAGAAAAAAAAATATATATATATATATATTATTATTCTGTTAAAAATAACTTTTGCCTCATTACATTAATATATGAAATAAAAAATGAATTTAAATAAACATAATATGTTTTTTTTTTTCATTTAATTAAATTTTATTTTTTAAGCTATATCTTAGGCTTCGTAACACTAACAGGTGAGCAGTAATGACGGGCGATTTCCAATTTCTGCTTAAATCAATTCAAAATCGAAAAAAAATCAAAATCTGCTTTTTTTCATTTTCAGTTCCTTGCCATGTGGCCGTAAAGCGATTATTCCCAACCAGAATAATAGTCAGGCAATATGTCTGTCACTGAAGAATTCATAAATGTTATAATTAAGTGTTGCCACCTAAATTTCATACTTTAGTTACTTTTAAATTGAAATGCTGTTTACACCCCTGAATTCAGAAAAATCGCCCCTTTCATTTGGTACCAAATTTTTAAAGATTGTTCCGATATTTCTAATTTATTTGGGCGTTTAACCCTGCTTAAGCTCTGGCTTGACTCATTTATTAATTGACTTAAGTTTACATTTTAAGTAATATATTCGTATCGAATTAAAATTTTTAAATCCTGTTTACACTGTTCCCTCGGAAAGGCTCTTGAGTATCCGTATATCAATTTTGGTACTTCTAAGTTCAAAATGGGCTGAACGTATAGATGCTCAGAGAGACAGAAATCTTTTTTTATTATTATAGGTTAAAGACTTGAGTCAATATTCTACAGTGTGGATTTTTAATTTTTTTTCTGTTTGTGTATTTATCGAAATTAATATAAAGTGAGTTCTTATGACTGAATTGAATGAGTAAGTTAATGTATTGCCAGTTTATGGAATGTCAAATTGTTTAATAAACATAATTTAATGACGAGTTATTCATTACGTACTTAACGTGTTTCAAGCAAATAGATTCATTATTTTTTTTTTTTCTAATGAGATTTTGTAATTTTTGAAAGAAAACTATTTTAAAACAATACATCGGACCATTTTCTAAATTCTAAGAATAGTCCACATTTCAACTTTTGTTATTAAATGAAATCGGTATTAAATGAATTAATGTTATGAAATGAAATCAGTTAAAGTTATAAACTGAATTACATATAGTGAAAGAGAGACCATATAAATAGATAGACAGATGGATAAATTAAATTGATGAAGTCGGTAGATTTATAAAGATCTCAACCAAAATCCGGTGCTTTGTCTTCTAGTTATCTTTCGAATACCGTCTCAAAAAAACACAAAAAATATACACCACTCGTAAATAATTTAGTTTTTCTAAATGTATAGCTGTTGTTTCTCAAAATTAAACCAAATGATATAGTTTAATAAACGTTAAAAATTTCTTTTTTTTTTTTTTTTTTTTTTTTTTTTTTTTAAGTAAATCAGTATTTTCTCCATGAGTTAAATGACTAAGAAAATGCAATATTTGGACTCATTAATTTGCAAAATAATATTAGAAATGGAATTTTTTAGCTGATCAAATGCAAAACACTGTAAAATACATTGAAAGGTGCATAATGTATATATATATATTTCGTTTTAACAAGTACCTGAAAAATTGTTTTATAGTCAATGATTTAAAACTCTTATTTATTTTTTTTTTCACAGCAAGAATTAAAAGGAAAATAGAAATTTAAATTCACATGTGAGTAATATTACATATTTATTTTTATCTTCACATAATAGAAATTCCTCCTCAATTTGTTTGAATGGTAAAAATGCTACCTTCCTTAATTTTTCATATAACAGTATTTTTATATAATATATATATATATATATATTTTTAAATGTGTAAAAAATGCACAAATAAAAGAGAAAACGGATAACTCAGTTAATTCCATAAAAGTTTATAGTTTATCATTTCGTAAACACCACGAAATAATAAAGATATGTTTGAAAGTGACACAAATATGTGTATTTAATTATAGTATTATATAAAAGGACTAAAAGTAATATAACAGTAACTATGGATTTATTTTCTTTCAGAAAAAAGTTCTTATTACTTTGAAACAACAGATCTCATCTTTCTTAGGCATACACTATGTAACATTGTTTCTAGTTCTTTCCAAATTAATTGAAATCACTCCATATTAACAGACAAAGGTAAAACTAACTAGAAGTGATTTTGTTGGATTCTGTTTATCGAAAGAAATTGAGATTTTGCTTCTAAAATATCTATTTCTTTTTTTCTTATTGATTTTATTTTTTATAAGTCTGGTAACAAATAGTACGAGAACATATTTTTATAACATAAAATACTATATATATATATATATATTGAGTAAATTCACAACAGTGCTTAATAAATATTTAAAAAAAAATCTATAAGCATTTATTTTTATTTATTTATTCACCAAGCATCGTTTGCAAAGCAAACACCCCCACCAAAATAAAAAATAAATAAATAAAATAAATAAATAAATAAAATAAAAAAATAAATAAAATAAATAAATAAAAAAATAATAATAATCATTACAACAACAGATTGCACCAATACTGAAATCGCCAGGTAGTAATCCATTACCGTTAGGAGCTTTGCAGAATCCAACTTCTCCATGTTAAATGGACATTTCTTTTTCTTAAAATTTTAAATATTCGAAGAACCATACATTGTATAAAAATAAAACAAAAAGTAAAATACTGCTTTTATAAAATTTAGTTTCAAAAAATCAAAATTTCCTGTCTTAATGAATCATAAGCTGCCTAATATTGTCTAATAGACATACAGCGCCAAATATGCAGTTACTTAATCTGAACTCAACAAGAAAAGTAGTTATTTAAAATTGAACCGATTTTTTTTTTTTACTAGCTATTATTTCAGCTAAAGATCTTTGCTTTTATAAATTATTCAATTTTAAATTTTGCGTTATCGAAAAAAGAAAAATAATAATAATCTTTCAAATCATATTCATTGCAAGTCTGTAGCTTGATTTGTTGATTCTTGGCGAAATTTTAAATATTTTTCAAACAATGACATAACTTGCATTTTTTATTTTACTTTAGAATAGGAAAGTCAGTACACGATATATTTAATTTAATGTCTGTGAATCTTGCTTTGATAATTGTGATGCATAAAGATTATTATTTCTTTCTATATATGTATAGAAGAAAATATTGGATGCTTGGAAATTTTTGAACTCCAATTTCCGAAGGATATACACGGTTTGAGATGTTCCGCACTCTAATTGATTTTCTTTTGAAAAGTATGTCTGTGTGTGTGTTTACTACAAATTTTGTGGATGCTGTATCTTATAAAATTACGAACGAAATTTAACCAAACTTGATGTTTAGTATACCTTGACCTAAACGGGTGCTTATTATATTCGGGGATAAATTGCTTCACAAATTGCGCTATCATCTCACTTTTTCTAAATTTTTAATATGGCAGTATAGTACAAAATTTTAAATGTAAATAATGAGAGTTATTCTTGACGCATAATAGTAAAATTAATATGAAAATTTTGATATTAGTAGTAGTAAACTAGGAAAATAAGTGTGTGCATAAAAGAATATCGCACTCAACACTAGGTGTGTGTGTGGGGTGGGGGTGATATCCTGGGGGTTGTAAATTTTCATTATGGATATCTTTAAAACAAATGATTGAACTGTGATAATTTAAAACAAAGTTATCGATTTTTTTTTTCATTTTTTATAAAATAAATACTTAAAAAAAATCGCATTTCTCCTCATTCGGCATTTAGTATTATAGTTCTGGGAGATAAAATTGGCTACATTCTTCATGAAAAGTAATTTTAATAAGCAATAATTTAATAAATATTTGTACTGCGTGAATTTGTATAAGATTATATAAGGTGACTACAGTGTACCAGTTTTCATTGCAAAAAATGTAGATTAGAAATTTATTTGTTTTCAAAAATTAGGAAATAAGCAAAAATACAGGGGTAAATAAACTTAAAATCTAAAAATGTGTTTATCGTTATAATCTACGCATAAAAAATACCATATATTGAGAGAGATTATGCATGACTAACTTCTGTATTCAATACCAGAAAGTGCTGGATTCGTAAGAATTTTCGACTTCCGGTTTTTGATGGATTTATACATTTTTGGAGTTCCAGAAAATGATTTGTATTTTTTTTTTTAGAAAATGTCTGTCTGTGTGTGTGTGTGTTATAAAAATTTTGTTCTAACTATATTTCAGAAACTATTGTTCCAAATTACATCTAAATTTATACTTTTTGCTTCATGATGTACTTTAATGTTTGTCAACACTTGGTGGCAATAGCTAAACTTGTGGAGATGCTATTCAGCAAATTCCAGAATTTCAGAGAAAGGCTATATCTCAGGAACAAATGTTTAGAATTGCATATAAATTTTCCTAAACATTTGCCTTGTACTGAATAAATGCCTATAAACTTTTGTACCAGTATCTCAGTAGGTGGTGCAACTATACAGTGATTTCTGCGAGTTAAGGAAACGTTACATCGTAGGTTCTATTGCGTATATTAGAACAAAACTTGATATGTGTAAAGCCCATTATAAAACATTATGCTGATTCAATTTGGATGCATATCGGCCGATAGGTGAAGCTGCTATACTACAAATTCCTTTGATAATGGAAAGGATGTCATTTACACGGTAAAAAGTTAATTCCGTTAGACATTTCGTGTAACAGTACCTCTCTCAGATGATAATAGTCTGCATTCATAATGGAAAATATAATAAAATATTTTATTTCAATTACATTGATTATCGAGACATTTAATATATACATTAAAATATACAATTAAAATATTAAAATAAACACAACAAAAATCTATATGTCTCAAGCCTTATTTTAGGCTCCTCATCAGTAAAAACATCATAAAAGTAAATGTTGAGATGAACGATAGATTTTATCTACAAAAGCACAGCGTATTCGGCAAAGACTGTGCATGCTTCATTAAGAGGTGAAAAATGTAGTTTCGAATAACAGCCCTCAAGGAAAATTCTAGAATGATAGTATGAACAATTAGATACAATCATTTCACCATTGTGAAAATCAGGTAAATTGTCGGTGTCTATGGCATGCTAGGCAAATTTAGAACGAATATTGCGGTTTATGAAATTTCTTTTATGTTAAAAAATTCGAGTATGAAGGGAAAGGCTAGTATAAAGATAATGTCAAGATTTACAAGGAATATTATAAATAACACCTGTACAGGAAAAGGGGGGAGGGGATAATACGTTTAAAATTAGAAAGGAAATTTCGAATCAGAAATTGGGGTTTATAGGACACAGATATATTAAAAAAAAAAACGTAAAAATTTTTTCAATAGATTCAGAATGTTTTAATTTTAATTAATTTATTATTTATTTATTTATTTATTTATTTTTTAGTATGGAATAGTAATGAAAGATTTGGATGATTTGGAGAAAATTGTATAAAGATATAATTTATATTTCACTCTACTTTTAATATAAACAATACTGTCTAAATAACATTATAAAAAATAATAAATATCTAACGTCGAATATCTAGGAACATTAATTTTATAAAATAATGTTAAATAGAAATGCTACATTTTCTTTATTTCCGCCTTCCTTTACAAACTGAATAGGTTTCCGTATCTCGCCAAAACTAATTGAGATCAATCGCTGTCAACACAGAAAGGTGAACCAAATTGGTAATGACTGTGTTTTGGGTCGTGATTTCGAAAGTGATTGAGTGCTGTTGCCCTTAAAGCATTTGTTTTCTGTCTGTGATTGATTACATTTGTTTTTGTGTGGTGGGGGTAAAATAGCAAAAGAAAAGAAAATAAACAGCTTGTTATGTGAGTATAGTGTTTCAATTAAAGTTTCATCTAACAAAATTATAGAACTTCGCGTTATAAAGAAATTAAATCTTTATTTAATAAATGATAGCCTATCATATGTTTCTTATTTATTTGATAGAGAATATGAAAATTGTTCAGCATAATCTATCAGTCTCTCTCTCTCTCTCTCTCTCTCTCTCTCTCTCTCTCTCTCTCTCTCTCTCTCTCTCTCTCTCTATATATATATATATATATATATATATATATATATATATATATATATATATATGTTTGTGTGTGTGTGTGTGTGTGCGTGTATGTATGTGTGTGTAAAATATCGAAGCTTTGTTTTCTGTGCTTATAAATACATTTCACTTTTTTTCTTTTTTTAATAGACAATAATTCTTGAAAATATATTTCATTTATATTTTTTATATACTTATACACACCACAACCATATATATATATACATATACATATTTATATAATGAACATTACCTATTAACTATATATTAGAAGGGAAACATTAAATATTTATACAGTTTTAATGAATTAATAATAGGAGTAGGGGGCTGATAGTGGAATTATTTGAAAAGTGTTATTAATGTGAGCTTGAGTAAAAAAAAAAAAAATATTTATCCTCTTATAATGTCAAGAAAGTATTCAAAAACATTTTTATTCTTAATACACTTTTTCATTTTATACAAGTAATTTTTTGTTTTAAAAAAATCCTATAGAAGAAAGTTGTTAAATCTAACAATTTCTTAAAACTCCATAAAACCATAGACTCAGTACTTTTTTTACAATGTCTGTACTTTGGATCACAATTTTGTTTTTATTTTATGATCCAGCAGCAATTAAAGTGATAGAAATGCTTATTTATTTAATGGGCGGTAGAACGAAACCTTATACAATTCTATACTATTGAAAGTATACTCTAATTAAAAAAAAAAAAAAATGTTTGATTTATAGAAGTTCTATTTTTTCTAGTTTATTTATAATTTAATTCCATTTTTGTGATTTACATCCGGTATAATTTTTTTATTTTATTTTTTTATTTTTAAGATAAACCTAACGCATTTGAATTAACTTCAATTGACTACTTATTTTCAATAAGTGGATTTATTACTATCTACTGCATACATTAAAAAAAAGAGAAAGTAAAAGTAAATGAAAAAAAAAAAAAATAAAAAAAAATAAATAAATAATTAGATTTTCGGACGGATTTACACGTTTTCAGATTTACTGAACACGATTCTAATATTTTAAGAAAGTGTCAGAACATTTGAGTTAGAAAAATTGTGCAAACATTGTAACTCATAAAACAACTGGATTAATTTAACTAAACGTGATGTTTAGTTAGACGGTTTGAATTGTTGCTCCTTAGATTGTGGGCTGTATCACCAATAAGTAGCGATGCCACGATGCGATTTCCACTCATTTGAGGAAAGTCTCCTCACATACAGTATTACGAACTTAGTATAAGAGACATGCAATATGTAAAACCCTACTGATCCGTTTTGAGTGCTTATCGGCCAATAGATGGTAATTTAATCCCAGTTGGACGAAGATAGTATCTGAGCTTCTTTAGAGTATAAATGTGCATGTGAGATGCATATTAGTTAAAACAATGCTGATTCACTTTAATTGCGTACACTGTAAAAAAAATCTGTAGTTTGTACAAGACTACTCTGTATTTTTTACAGAAAAGAGCTGTTTTAGAGAAAAAACAATTTTTTTCCGTTTTATTTAACCCTTTATCTGTTTTTTCCCACTTTTCTGTTTTTTAGCATGTTGAATTAAAATATTCTGTAATTTTTACAGAAATATCTGTATTTTTAATAGAAAAGAGCTGTTTTTAACAAAAAACTGATTTTTTCAGTTTTTTATCCCTTTTTCTGTTTTTGTCCCCTTTTCTGTTTTCCCCCTTTTATATTTTTCAGAAAAAAAAAAAAAAGTCTTGTGTGAAGCAACCACACGACTTCCATTACCCACTATTATACGTATTATATGCACTTTTTGGAGATAATGTGATCAGAAGACACAGAATTAACCTAATGGAACTTTTACAGAAAGAGAAAGTTAATACACGCGTAAAGACATATAAAACAGTTTACATAAACGAGTTAAAAAAAAAAAAAAAAAAAAAAAAAAAAAGTAGATTTTTTTTTTTTTTTTTTTTTTTTTTTTTTAGCACCAATTTCCGAGATCTAAAACTGATCTATCTGATCAGGGTGACTATTAATTTTCCTGTAATAACCACGTAAATCATGAGAAAGGATATCTAAAATGGGTTAATGGGTAATTTTCAAAAAATCGTTAGAGCCGTTTTTGAGATACCGGCTTTTACCAAAACTTGGCATATTCAATTGTTGACCGGAAAACAACAATTACATACAAAAGTATATTTAAAAGAGGATAATATTGCAAGTTTGAAAAAAATCCATACAGCCGTTTTGAAAGGAACGCACTTACAGTACCTGAAATTCAGCTATATGTACAGGACGCCTATCAATTTTCCTGAACTAACCAACTATATAATTCGAAAGTACATCTAATAGAATGTTTATATAGCAATTTTGAAGAAAATCGTTAGAGCCGTTTTTGAAATACGGACATACGGTCCCACTTCCGGTCTCCGATGTCCCACTTCCGGTTTTTCAATTTCCCCCAAAATTTAGAAAATCCATCTTTACACCAGACCTGTCTCAATTCTGAAGTTTCGTTGTTCTATCTTTATTAGTATCGGAGATATAATAGTCAGAAGATCCCCCCCCCCCAACACACACACACATTCACACTGACCAATTGCCAAAGACCACTTTTTTGGACTCAGGAGACCTTAAAACATGTAAATCAGGTGAAATCTCGATATCGAATTTTCGGACCGAATACAATACTTCCAATTACCTACGGTAGTCGGGTAATGGAAGTAAAAATAATGCTAAACAAACATAAGTGCACTGTTCTTTTCTCAGTTAGTTCTAATGAAATGTAATCGAAATCGGAATTCAAATATTACTTATAGTAAACTTCTTTAAAAGTCCACCTCTATTCAAGTTTGAGGTCCACACGGGCCGAAATTTTGACGCCCGGCCCGGCATGAAATCGAAAAATCCGGCCCGACCCGTTTATTTTTTACCAGTGTACGGTCCAGCCCGACCCGGCCCTGCCCGGACAAAAAATGATAATAACAGGCTCGACGCGATTCCAAAATATGTAAAACGGCAACAACAACAACAACTTAAGGATAAACATAGTTAAGATAAAAAAATTCTTTTCTGTACTTGGATTAGAAATTTAATACCAGGAATAAATATAAAATTAAAAATATATATATATATGTAGAGTTTGTTATTAATTCTAGTTATTCTCTTTCTTTTTACTTCTATTACTGTTGGTAATGGAAATATTGTATTCGGTCCAAAAATTCGATATCGAGATTTCACCTGATCTACATGCTTTAAGGTCTCCTGAGTCCAAAAAAGTGGTTTTTGGCATTTGGTCAGTGTGTGTGTGGGGGGGGGGGGGGATCTTCTGACTATTATATCTCTGAAACTAATAAAGATAGAACCACGAAACTTCAGAATTAAGACAGGTCTAGTGTACAGATGAATTTTCTAAATTTTGGTGAAAATTGGAAAACCGGAAGTGGGTCATCCGAAACCGGAAGTCCATACCTCAAAAACGGCTCTACCGATTTTCTTCAAACTTATTGTATGAACATTCCATTAGATGCCCTTTCGAATGATATAGTTGGTTAGTTCGAGAAAATTGATAGGCATCCTGTACAAATATCTGAATTTCAGGTACTGTAAGTACGTTCCGTTCAAAACGGCTGTATGGAATTTTTTTTCAGATTTGCAATATTAATCCTCTTTTAACTATCCTTTTGTATGCAATTGTTGTTTTCTTGTCAACAATTAAATATGCCAAGTTTTGGTAAAAGTAGGTGTCTCAAAAACGGCTCTAACGATTTTATTTTAAAATTGTTACATAAACTAATTTTAGATATTCTTTTTCATGCTTTACGCGGTTATTACAGGAAAATTAATAGTCATCCTGATCAGATATATCAGTTTTAAATCTCGGAAATTGGTGTTTAATTATGTAAACTCTGTTTTATATGTCTTTCCGTGTGTATTCATTTTCTGTTACTGGAAAATTTTTAGTTGTCTATTTCATTCGGTCAATTCTATGTCTTCTGATCACATTATCTCCAAAAAGTGCATATAATACGTGTAATAGGGGGTAATGAAAGTCGTGTGGTTGTTTCACACCAGATTTCTTTTTTATCTCTGATTATTGGTATATGGTTTATGACTCACAGACTAATTTAAACTTATTGGCCACTAGTACCATTATCATCACTCAATGTTGTTCTAATAAAGAAAGAAAGTAATTGCATGAATATATAGATTACAGTCAGAATGTTGATATTCTATACTATTAATTTTTATTAATTAAAAGAAAGATGTATATTAATAACTTTAAGGAAGATTAAATTAGGGTTATTGTGGAACCCAATAGATCACGCCTTAATCATCGGAATGCCTTTAATTATATTTTTGGACTGATTTATTTTAATTTCAATATCCACCATAGCGTAATTCCTATAAGATACACCCTATAATCCCTATACACTGCTATTCTTCATTCAAGAACTACAATTTTAGAAATGGCTACATCTCAGTATCTAATGAACATCTTAAGTTTTTTCACTATGTGTTAGTCAAATCTAGATGCGGGTCGTAATTTTTTTATCCCCTTTCATTCATTTTAATTTTAATTAAAATAAATTTATAATTATATTAATATAAATTAATTACATTTTAGAAATTGTAAGCTTGATTGCCATACATTTTAATAAAATTAAAAAAATTAATAACCTTAATATTTAATACTATATTACGATTTGATTCGGACCAAAATAGTAAATTTTAAAAATGTAAATGTAGAAAAAAACACATGTACAACTATAATTAATAGATTGTTTACTTCCCTTGGTGCCAGACTACTGCTAAATCACCGAAAACTTCCGATGATTCATTCAAATAACTCTTTTTTTTTTGTTGTTGTTCTTTCTTTCTATGCGTTAAAAAAATCCTTTCTGTTCAGTCTGAAGTAAATTATGATTCAGCTTTGTTGCTCGCTACTCTTTGTTCAATTAGTTTTCAAATCAGTCCTAAGTTGAAAATAATATTTTATTTAGACACATAAGTGGTCATAAGTTTATGTAATTTGTGATTTCCGGACTCTATAGGAAAGTATTGTAATTATGTCAAAAATTCCAGTTTGAAATTTTGGTGTTTCTACACGTTTTGAGGTCCCATGAATTCATATATTTACTATTTTTACGTGATGTGTGTATGTATGTGAGTGAACACGATAACGTCTAAACGCTTTGTTCGAATGAGCTTAAAGTTAGTACGTATATTGTAGGTCATGCACGAACCCTATTGATTTTGGTGAACACTTCTAGTTTTTTTTTACAGGGACACAAAGAAAAACTCTTTATCATTATGGTCTATGGGCCCAAATTTTTTAAAGTGCGATAGCGTCTAAATGCCTTATTCGACTGAGCTGAAAAATTATACACATGTTATGAGTCACTGTCACATGAACTGTATGAATTGTGGGAAAACTAGCGTTTATGGATTTTTTACAGGACACAAAGAAAAATTCTTTATCATTATGATCTATATGGGCCAATATTTTTAAACTGCGAGAGCGTATGCTTTATTCTATTCAGTTAAAAATTTATACAATCATGCTATAGGTCACCGTTGCACGAAGTGCATAAATTTACTACGTATAGAATCTAGCAAGTATAGAAATTTTACAGGGACACAACAAAATATTCTTTATAATTATGACCTATGAGCTCAAATTATTCGAAGTGCCATAGCGTCTAAATGCCTAATAAGATTGAGCTGAAAATTTATATACTTGTTAAAAGTTACTGTTGCTCGAACTGTATAGCTCTTGGTGAATCTGGTACTTATACTCGTATTTTTTTTTTACAGGAACACAACAAAATATTTTTTTATAATTATGGCCTGTGGGCTAAAATCATCAGAATCTAAATGCCTATCCGATTGAGCTGAAAATTTATATATGTACTGTTGGTCATCGTAGCATGAAACATAAAGATTCTGTTGAATCTAGCACTAAAAGTTTTTTTTTTTTTTTTTTTTTTTTTCAAACAGGGACACGAATTAAAATACTTTATCATTGTGGCTTATGGGCTCAAATTATTTAAAATGTGATAGCGTCTAAATGCCTTATCCGATTCGTCTGAAAATTTTTATGCATGTTATAAGTAACCATCACACGAACTTTATAGATTTTTGGTGAGGGGTTTATAGGTTTTAGGTACTTATAGGTTTTTACAGGGACACAACGAAAATTTATCATTATGTTCTATGGGCTCAAATTATTTGAAGGAAATAGTGTTAAATTAAACAGCATACTCATACTACATGAAGAAAAGTACCCATACGCCCTATTATAATTTTCTCTTTTGCTTATTTAACGATTTCTCGCCCGTTAAACAATCGTTAATTACTTAATGTTCAGAAAGCCCATTGGAGTCACTCCAGATTTATTATTACTATTATTGTACATAACTAATATATTACATTTTTCTCGTTAAATATCTTTAATTGAATAATTCAGGCTCTTTTCTGCACTCTTCACATAAACATTTCCATTGTATAGGGAGGTTTTTCTCTGCGCATATACAAGTGTTTCAAAAAAGCAACGATTGAATTTTGTTTTTCAGTCTATTTAATATATATATATATATATAAAACGATCACTTCGTTCAGGAAATTTTATCCTCAGATTGAGTTCATTTTTGTTCTTCGAAACGTACCAGTATAAACGCTGCTAAGCAATGCAGATGATGAAAAAAAAAAAAAAAAAAAAAAAAAAAACTGAAGTAAATAAATAAGTAGTTTGAATACAAATTAAGACTAGTATGTTGTGGCCACCACAAGACTTTCTTCTATATTTTCCTATACATATACCAAACAGTAACAATATTAAAAAAAAAAAAAAAAAAAAAAAAATCGATTTTTTTTCTAAGTGATTCAATCAGTAACAATATTTAAAAAAATAAATAAATAAATAAATTACGATTTTTTTTCTAAGTTTTTTTTTTTTTTTTGTTAAAAGTAAAAAAAATCGATAACTTTGTTTTAAATTATCACAGATTTATAGTTCAACCATTCATTTTAAAGGTATTGACGAGATCTTTCGAAAGATACCCATCTTCAAAATTTACCCCTCCCCCCGGGGGTACTTCCCCCCCGGGGGGAGGGGGGAGAGCGATACACCGATATGCACAGAAATTTTTTTCTAGTTAACTATTACTATTATCAACAACTCATTAATTTTACAATCACAAGTTAAAAATAACTCTCATTATGTACATTTATACGAAATTTTGTCCTATACTGCCATGTTAAAAATTTAGAAAACATGAGATCACAGCGCCACCTGTTGAGCGATTGATCCCCAAATTTAATCAGCACCAATTTATGTCAGGGACCAACTAAATACCAAGTTTGGTTAAATTTCGTTTAAAAAAAAAAAAAAAAATACGATTTTTTTTTCTAAGTTTTTTTTCGTTAAAAGTAAAAAAAAAAAATGATAACTTTGTTTTAAATTATCACAGATTTATGGTTCAACCATTCGTTTTAAAGGTATTGACGAGACCTTTCGAAAGATACCCATCTTGAAACTTTGCACCCCGGGGGGGGACTCCCCCCCAGGGGGGGAACCGATGCCCCAACATGCTCAGTTTTTTTTCCTAATTAACTACTACTATTATCAATAATTCATATTAATTTTACAATCACAAGTTTAAAATAAAATAACTCTCATTATGCCCATTATTACGAAATTTTGTCCTATACTGCCAGGTTAAAAGTTTGCATAAAATGCGATCTCAGCGCCACCTGTTGAGCAATTGATCCCCAAACCTAATCAGCACCAGTTTATGTCAGGGTGCAACTAAATACCAAGTTTGGTTAAATTTCATTCATTGGTTCGTGAGATACAGCGTCCACAAAAAAGTGATACAGACAGACAGACATTTTCTAAAAACTATTATTTCGTATTCTGGACATCTCAAAACGTGTAAGTCCATCAAAAAACGGAGGTCGAAAATTTTCACGAATCCAATACTTTCTCTACATTACATATCGAAGAAAGTAAAAATGAAACTGCAAAAACAAAGAAAAGCATTTTTAAAAAAATCGAAAAAAAAAAAAAAAAAAAAAAAAAAAAATCGTGAAAGTGCAACCCCGCATGGTTCAGACTTCTTTTCTATCAAGTTTAGTAGATCTGTGAGCTTTGTTGATTTGGAATCGAACAGTAGATTACAGAAATTTCTACCGCCAGATGGCGCTGTAATTTTTTTAAATTTCAATTTCCATTTAAGATTAAATTATTTTTAATACATCATTCGAAATATATTTTAAAGTTCTTTTACATTATCATCGAAAGTTTTCACCAGATTTACACGTTTTGAGGTATCCTGATTAGGTTTTCTTTTGCATCTCAGCTAATTGAATTAGACCGTTCAAAATTGGTATATGTAGGTTAAGTAGGAGGGGCTGAAAGGGTGGGGAAGAAAAAGGCGTGCACCGCGCGCGTATCCCCTAACTTGTGCGCTCGCAACGTGCACGGAACTGCGCTGCCGAAGGCAGTGGGGACCCGGTTCAACTTTTTAACCGATGGGAAATGATTTTTTTTTTTTTATTATTTCTTTTCTTAAGAATAAAAATTTGGTTTGAGAAGGAATATGTGCGTGCAGCGCTTGTATACCTTCACACGTGCGCGCGCAGCGCAGACCCGATATGAGTTTTTACCCGATCAGAAATGATTTTTTAGGGGGCACGAAAGGTCAGGGAAGGAATACGCGCACGGGACTGCGCTGCCGAAGGCAGTGGGGACCCGGTCCGACTTTGTACCCGATGAGAAATGATTTTTTTAATTTTCTTTTCTTAAGAATAAAAATTTGATTTGAGAAGGAATATGTTCGCGCAGCGCACGTATACCTTCACACGTACGCGCTCAGCGCGCATGGGTCTGCGCTGCCGAAGGCAGTGGGGACCCGGTGTGAGTATTTAGCCGATCAGAAATGATTTTTTTTAGGGGGCACGAAACGTCAGGGAAGGACACACGCGCATGTATCCCTTAACTTGTGCGCGCGCAGCGCGCACGGGACTGCACTGCCAAAGGTAGTGGAGACCCGGGGCAACTTTTTACCCAATCGGAAATGATTTTTTTTTTTTTTTTTTTTAATTTCTTTTCTAAACACTAAAAGTTACTGTTAGTGATTCATTAATTATAGTGATTCATCTGAAAATACTGACCCGCGTCTATTTCAAAAGCCGCCAGTTTGTCTATCACTTTACTGTCTTCCGCTGTTTTGATAAGTTAGAAATTGAAAATGGAAAAGTAAATCCCTGAAAGAGATGACATTAAATACATTTTTACTTTCTTCTATATGTAATATAGAGAAAGTATTGGAATCGTGAAAATTTTCGAACTACTTTTTTCGATGGCTTTACACGTTTTGGGATGTCCTGAACACGATTTGATAGTTTTTAGAAAATGTCTGTCTGTGTGTATCAAAAATTTTGTGGACGCTGTATCTCACGAACCAATGAACGAAATTTAACCAAACTTGGTATTTAGTTGGACCCTGACATAAACTGTGCTGATTAGATTTGGGGATCAATCGCTCAACAGATGGCGCTGTGATCGCATTTTTTCTAAATTTTTAATATGGCAATATAGGACAAAATTTCGTATAAATGTACATAATGAGAGTTGTTTTTAACTTGTGATTGTAAAGTTAATATGAATTATTGATAATAGTAGTAGTTAACTAGGAAAACAATTTTGTGCATGTTGGGGCATTGCTTCTCCCCAGGGGGGATTTAATTTTCAAGATGGGTATCTTTCGAAAGGTCTCGTCAATACCTTTAAAACGAATGGTTGAATTATAGATCTGTGATAATTGAAAAAAAAGTTACCGATTTTTTTTACTTCTAACGATTTATATATATATATATATATACATATATATATATATATATATATTGAGAATAAAATGGACTTTTTTTTTATATATATTTAGTGTTATACTACTTCTCTAATATGGAAATCGTCTGCATTATCATGGAAGGTAATTTTTTTAAATAACTATTTTAATAAATTATCTTTTCTGAGTGAATTTGTATAGGAAAATATAGATGAAAGCCATGCGATGGCCACAACATACTAATTGTTAGTAAAGTAATATTTTATTTCCATTATCTTGATAATAACAATCGCTTGTTATTAGAAATAAGCTAGAATGATGTGGTCATCAAAGAAATTTCTTGTATATTTTCTTATACAAATCATTTATTATTATTTTTTTTATCCATAATGAATGCAGAAGATTTTCATCTCAGATAGTGCTAGTACACTAAATGTCAACCGGAAGTGAATTTTTACCATGCAGATGACATCCTTCTCGTTTAAAAAAAAAAAAAAAAAATCTGCAATATTGCAGCCCCATTTGTCGGCGGATATGCTCTTAATTTAATCAGCATAATGTCTCATAATGGCCTTTTCATATATGAAGGTTTGTTTAACTATACGTTATAGAACTGAAGATAAAGCTTCCCTTAAATTGCATAAATCGCTGTATAACAACGCCACCCGTTGCGCGATTGGCACCAAAAGTTGATATGTCAAGGGGCATCTACATATATGCAATTCTGTTCACTAGTTCCTGAGCTATAGCTGAATCTGCGGAAATCGACGTATAGCAGCGCCATTTGTTGAGCGATTAGCACCAAAAGTTGAAAGGCACTAATTTATATCAAGATGCCGCTGCATATAAATTTTTATGCAATTCTGTGCAGTAATACTTGAGATACAGTTGCCACAAAATTTTTGTCACACACACAGGCAGACGGATATTTTCTAAACATGGTCAAATCATGTTCTGGACCTGTCAAAACATGTAAATCCATCTAAAACCGGAAGTCGAAAATTTTTACGAATCCAATGCTTAAAAAATTTTAATATTAATATTAATAACAATAATAATAAAACTTTTTGAACAATTGGCGGTACATAATTTCTGAAGTAGAATTTTGTGTAGGAGCCCATTTTATGTCACTATTTTGTGAAGGAGACTGAAACGGATCAGCTATTATCAGTATCGACCCCTGGTTATAAGTTACTGTCGCACAAACTGTCTATTTTACAAGAATATAATGAATTGTTGATTCTTTTACCCTTTTACGGTAACAGGGACATAAAGAAAGATTCTTTTCAATTTCGTCCTGTTGACACAAATTATTCGGAATGCGCTAATATAGCAAAACTTTACATACCATTGCGATCGAATCGGGTAGCAGAGTCATGTTATAAGATCATGCTTGCAAGGACAATATATATTTTCATGAGTGCAACAATTACATTCATTTTAGAAATAGAATTCTGATGCGATAGGTTTCATGGATTGAAATTATTTGAATTTCATTTCAATAATGGTAATTTGTAACTAAAATCAAAAACAAAACTGGTGTAGTTTACATTGTTTTTATTTAAGTGTGATAATTAAGGAAATAGTATGTGCGTATTTCTTATGATTTTTATTTTCTTCTATATGTATATATAGAGAAAGTATTGGATTCGTGAAAAATTTCGATGAATTTACACGTTTTGGGATGTCCTGAACACGATTTGACTGTTTTTAGAAAATGTCTGTCTGTCTGTCAGTCAGTCTGTCTGTGTGTGTTTATCATAAATTTTGTGGACGCTGTATCTCACGAGCCAATAAACGAAATTTTACCAAACTTGGTATTTAGTTCGACTCTGACATAAACTGGCGCTGATTAGATTTATGGAACAATTGCTCAACAGTTGGCGTTGTGATCGCATTTTTTTTTCTAAATTTTTAGCATGGCAGTATAGGACAAAATTTCGTATAAATGTACATAATGAGAGTTTTTTTAATCATGTGTTTGTAAAATTAATATGAATAATTGATAATAATAGTATTTAACCAGGAAAAAAATTTTGTGCATGTGGGAGCGTCGCTTTCCCCTTTCCCCCCGGGGGGGGGGGAGTAAATTTTCAATATGGGTATCTTTCGAAAGATCTCGTCAATACCTTTAAAACGAATGGTTGAACTGTAGATCTGTGATAATTTAAAACAAAGTTATCGATTTTTTTTTTATCTTTTAACAAACAAAAAAAAAAAAAAAAAAAAAAAAAATTCTCCTGATTTGCAAAAAATTGACATCTTTCGCCATTTAGTGATAATATAATACTGTCAGATAAAACCCGTCTGCATTTATAATGGAAAATAATTTGATAATTTAATAAATAATTTGCATTGAATAAATTTTGTGTAAAATTATATAGAAGAAAGTCATGTGGTGGCCACATCATACTAGTTTATTGACCTTTTAATTAAAATAAAAAACAGAATTAAAAATCTTCAAGGAAATTCAAAGAAAATCGGTTTGGGGGCATATGCATTAGGTTTGCAAAATTGATTCATTTTTTCCAAGTCCAGAAAAAGAAAATGGTTCAAATATTTAAAAATCTGTATCTTCCGTTTCAGTGCATACAGAATGCCATGCTAAACATCCTTTTAGAGGTTGTGAAGCATTCCTTCAAAAAATATATTTCTTTTATCCCCCCCCCCTCCCCGACCTCTCAGACGGTATTATTCCCTGTCACCACTTGGAGGGGAAAAGGACGCCAGTAACTCAAAATTTACAGTCGACAGAAAAACTATTGAAGCACACACTTACTTTTCTCATACATATTTTTTTTTAGTTTGGCTGCTAATTTTTATTACCAACTAACAGCATGTAAACTGCATAAGGCTAAGACCATGACTCGACAAATATTCAACTCGATTATATTACTCGAAAAAAATCGATAACTTGGTTTTAAATTAATTAACACAGACCATTTTAAAGGTATTCGGGAGTTCTTTTGAAAGATATCCATAATGAATATCTACACCAACTGGGATCTATTTCCCACCAGGGGGGTGTTCTAACGTGCACACACTTTTTCCCTAGTTTATTTCTACGATAATCAATAATTCCTGTTAATTTCACAATCATTTCATAAAATTAATTCTCATAATATACATATTTATACGAAATTTTGTCCTATGCTACACCCTAGCACACAGTCAGACAGACAGACATTCTCTAAAAATAGGGTGATCAAATTTTCAGATGCAGAACAACTATAGAAGCTTTTAATGTTTTTTAGAGTTAATATGAGTAGAAAAATACTTTTTTTCACCACATGACTTCTAAAACGAAAAAAAAAAAAAAATAAAGTAAAAGTAACAAAATTCTGAAAATTTAAGAATTTTTTTGAAAATTGGGGGACATTTGCATGGGGATAAACGACAGAAAATGTGGTCTTCAATCGCTGTTTTTGTTTTTGGGGACAGATGGTCAAAATTGAGGACAGTCCCCAGAAAATGGGGACGTTTGGTCACCCTGTCTAAAGAGGGGTCAAATCTTGTTAAGGAACTCACAAAACATGCAAATCCATTGAAAACCAAAATTTGAAAACTTTCACGAATCCATCATTTTCTTCTTAGGTATACAGAAGAAAGTATAAATACAGTTATATCATGCAATCATGCTCGAGATTATCAAAGCATGTGAATCCATCAAAAATCAAGAGTTGAAACTTTTTACCAATATTCTTTTGAATGTAGGAGAAAGTAAAAAAAAAAAAAAAAAAAAACTTAAAAAGTCTTTTGAAACATTATAAAATTAGTTTGTTATGGTGATCACAAAACTGTCTTTTATGTATTCCAGTACAAATTATAAAAGTATTACTTTTATAAATTATTTTCCTTCGAAATTGGAGACATTCCCCGGAAAATGGGGACATTTGTTCCCCGTGTATGATAAGCTAACCAAATGTTCACATTTTTTGGGGACAAATGGGGATTTTTTTTTTTAAAGGCATTTTTGTAAGTTTTAAGAAAGTAAATTATTAATCAATAATACTTTATTTTTAGTCCTTATTTATTAGGAATGAAAAATTGATAATTGTCGCAATTTTTAACGCTCTCTATTATAAAGGTACTTTGATCTCGTCAGCCTACCGTATGAATGACTGAAAAATATCTACTACGTCAAGAGCTTAAGCGAAATGACCTTGAATTAAAAAAATACCTTCCTCCATACAAATATTAATTGGTTTATCAAGCTATTATTTATCAAATTTACTTACGGCGTATAAAACCCATTCAATCTGAAGCTCAAAGATTTTTCATGGCAAATCTATTTCTTTTTTTAGTGGCAACGTAGCGTAGCACTGTTTTTGATTTGAAAGAGACATGGATTCTGCCGGCCCTGTTCGTTCTTCGTTAATCATGGATATTTTTCCATTTTAATTATGAAGGTAAGTTCATAAATATAATATTTGTTGTTGAATATCGCGGTACAACTATAGTATTTCCCCACAGCTGAATTTAGCGATTTTTCTTTGACGCCGATTTGAACGATGACGATGTCGTTCTGAACTGTTTGTGATATGCTATATGGCAGCCTGCATGCTATTTATTTTGGATTTTTGATTTATAATTTAGCTTATGATTTTATCATTTATGCTATATGATTTTTAGATTTATGAATTAGCCATAATCGCCAAATTCAGCTGTGGGAAAGTACTATAGTTGTTCCAATATCGCTAAATTTGTTTTGAATAAACTGGGTATCGTTGCTTTCACTGTTGATTCTGAATTTTGTTTACTTTTTAAATTTCATAAAGGGACTTTTACTTATTGAATGGTAATGTAATATTGGATCAATTGTTTCTTCCTGTGATACTTTACATTTTTTCTCTGACATCTGACATGTTTGAAAAAATACTTTTTAAATTTCATAAAGGGATTTTTACTTATTAAATGGTATTGTAATATTGGATCAATTTTTTCTTCCTGTGATACTTTACATTTTTTTTCTCTGACATGTTTGAAAAAATGTTCATAGTACATATATTTTTTTTGTAACATAGTTAATTGATTTTTAATTAAAAGTTTAGATGGAATTACTTTAAAAATTATATCAACATTCATAATAAAATATTCTAAAATGTAAGTAAGATTGCAGTGTAATTTAATTTTTCTAGTGTAAACAATGGCACTCATAAAATAATTTTTAATTATGTTTACAATTTGAAAAGCCAAAACCAAACTCAACAATTTCTGTTTAATTAATCAATATTGCTCTCTTAAAAATCAGCAATTACATTATAATGCAAAAAGGGTTGATTTTTAAATTAAATATTTTATGCAAAATGCATGATGTTGTATTACATTTGTTTTTTCTGATTAAATTTTTTAGTTTTATAAAATTTTACAAATTTGCAGGTAGCCGTCGAGTGCCCAACCTGATGCAGGACTGTGTGCGAGGCCAGTGAAACTTTTGAGGTAATATTTTTATTTTTTACTTTTCTTTAAAATTGTTAATATTGCATATCCTTTGCAATTTTTCATTTAATTTCACTTTAATACCTTTTTTTAAACATTTGATGTAGTACCTAAATGTCATTTCATTTTCATTTATTGAAGCCCCAGTGGCAGAAACACTGCGACATAGTCGTGGACACAGAAAAACGGCTTGTGGATAGTTTTAGTCTGTACTGATAAAAAAATTTGTCTGCAACTTTAGAATAACAATTCACTTAAAAAAATTTCTGAATCAAAACTAATACTTTTATTATTTTTAACTATTTATATTGTGTTGTGTCAAACATTGCTATAAAATATTTAATTGAATGAGATGAATTGAATGAATACACACAATTGCTTATACTACATTGTTCTGCAGTAAAATTGTATTCGTGTATTGTTGCACGAGATCACCACTGATGTTAAGCCCCCCCCCCCCCCCCCCCCAAATCAGCTTTCAGGCTTTTTGAGTGTAAGCCATTTTCACCCCTGATTGTGATACACACAAATTTTGCAGACAGATTATGAAATTTTAAAAGCCTGTCGCAGACAGCTACAAAACTTTCTGCCACTGGGATTGAAACTAGAAATCAGGGTTGTTCGTTTTTTTCCATAGTGGAAAAAACCTGGTTAAAACCGTCCCGGACAAAATACCGTTTTGTCCACTATTAATTATTTGCGAGTACTAAATTAAAAATCATCTCTATTCTTTCCATATATATAAAACAATTCTTTATCAATATGTGTATGTGCAGAGCTTGTAAAATACAATCACCTGGTCATCACTTGCAACCAATATTTTTTAACTAGCAATAATGTTTTCAACTTTATTTATTTATTTTTTTAATATATATATTTTGGTGAAAGAATTAGTCCCAGAATCTTGCTAACTTTCGCTGTTTTGATTCCTGCTTCTCTCACCACTTTTTGACACACTGCGTTGAATTAGGGGATTTACACATCTCCGTGCATGTATCATGACTTGTGTTAAGTTATTACACTGTTTCAAGGAATTGGTTTACACTGCTCCCATCTGTGCATGCTATCGACCTGGTGCTGAATCATTGTACCTGTGTAATGATGTATTAATGTAGATAGTGTATTGGTTTAATGAAAATAATAAAACCAGTTTCATGATGTTAAATTTAAACAGGTGTTTCCTGATGTAAAAAGAAGAAAGAAAAAAAAAAATCATTCAAGCCTAATTAAAAATTGGTTTTTATATATAGAATCTTAATTTCTATTATTCAAGTAAATTTTGAAACTGAAAAAAAAAAAAAAAAAAAAAAAGGTGGAGAATATTTTTTACAGGTTACCAGAATTTTTTGTTAGCGACCTTTTTTTTTTTTTTTTTACAAATTCCTGAACCCTGTGTATGTAAATATAATCAATCTAAATATTTCAAAATAGACATGAATGATTGAAATAGACATGCAAAGTTAACAATATTTAATAAATAAACATATCTATTTTCCTAAGAGTAGATTGGATGCAAAAGTGATGTAGTTTCAATTTTAATTCCTCTTTTTTCCCCCTACTGCTTTCAAATACATTGTCATCTCCTTTCTCATAGTCGTAAATACCTTTTAAAAATCTGTTATTAAGCATGATGAAATGAATGGTTCACATATCTTTCATGGAATTTTTTACTTTCTGAAAATACATAGGTAAGGAAAGTATTGTAATCATTAGGGCTGGATGATATATCGATATATCGCCAAATATCGATATCTAACACAAATCATGATAATCGATATTGATCAACCACAGGTCACGATATATCGGCTATGTATAGACAATATAATTTCTTATTTTCATCTTTTACCTAACAATAGGGATGAATAAAAATAGAAATTGCATGCATTAAAGATGAATTAAAGTTTTACATACATAGATTTCATGGTGAGGAGAACAGTTTTTATTTTTATTTATTTATTTATTTATTTTTTCAAGGGGAGCGGAGGGGTTGTTGTTCCTGTTTTTATCCAATTTTTGTAAATTTGGATGTTTTATGAAAAAATTAAAAATGACAGAAAATTACTAATGTTCTAAAAAAGTAGAATTAATTCTTATTAATTTATAGAATGCTAAAAAGGGAAAAAAAAAATACAATAATATTTTTGATGTCCATTTATCAGAACTTACTACATGTATTTTTATTCATTGATGAAATATTTAGGTTTGTTGTGCAATGATAATGATTTTATATTATATCATATATCACTGTTTTAGAAGCAATAAATTTTTTTCATTACCCTGCTGCTAAAATTGCCCTTAATAAAGATATATTACTTTGGGTGGAAATTTCAATTTTAACTTAAATGGATTAGAAACAAGATTTAAAAAAAAAAAAATGTAGTGCCTATTAAATTTAAAATGACAACCTTCCCGTTTTTGCAGAATATTGCTGTACCGCAGCGCCACCTATCGGCAGATATGCACCCAAATTGTATTATCATAATGGCCTTTTCATATATCTAGTTCAATTACACGCAATAGAACCTGAGATACAGCCCTCACTTATACTGCGGAAATCGCTGTATAGCAGCGCCATCTTTAGAGCGATTGGCATTAAAAGTTGACAGAAACTAATAAATGTCAAGGTGCATCTGCATATAAATTTATATGCAATTCTGTGCGGTAATTACTGAGATATAGCCTCCCCTGAAATAACAGAAATCGCTGTATAGCAGTGCCACCTGTTGGGCGGTTGACACCAAAAGTTGATAGGCACTAACATATGTTAAGGGGCATCTACATATAAATTTATTGCAATTCCATGCTGTAATTCCTGAAACAGCGGAAATCGCTGTATAGCAGCGCCACCTGTTGACCAATCGGCACCAAAAGTGGATAAACACTAATTTATGTTAAGGTGCATTTACATCATAAATTTATATTCAATTCGGTGCAGTAGTACTGTATATATATTCACCACAAAATTTTTGTCACACCCATTTTCTAAAAATGGTCAAACTGTGTTCTGGATCTCTCAAAACGTGTAAATCCATAGAAAACCGTAAGTCAAAAATTTTTATGAATCCCATACTTTCTTGTATTGAGTATAGAAGAAAGTAAAAAACGGCTCAAGCAAGCTCTGAGCATTAGTAAAGAGAAGATGTGGGATTTTATATTATCCAAATTTTCTTCGTTGATATTTTGAAGAAAAAAGTTGATTGAGGGTTAAAATATTATTATTTGTTCTAATAAAGCAAGCCTGCAGCAAATCTCATTCCTAAAACAGAAAAAAAAAAAAACTTGCTTTAGAGATCAATTTTTTTTTAACGATAGTCACACTTTAATATTGTTTCAATCAAAGAATCTATTCTTTCTTTTCAATCATTCAAGATTTATTTCACAATATTTCACTAAAAACTCAACATCATGTCCATATCGCATTCATAAATGAAATCGAAATATCAAAGTGCGTAATCATCCCCACTACTCATGAGTAAATCGAGTCGGCAATGGCAATACGCTTTATCATCGCAATCATATAATTGATTTCTGATTCCTTAATCAAATAAACTCATACATTCACTCACTAAATTACAGCGGCGACTCACATTCACTCACTCACAGCGGCGCGGGCAATATTCATGAATATAATCAGAAACATCACGATTGTGCAGAATAGCTGATAAACACTCAAGAAGGGAAAATACTCTTTGCTTACTCATATTACTGATGATGACGATCGCCAGAGATCATGATTGAATATTACAGGACGGCGGGGAACAAGCATGTTAAATTTTTATTGTTTGATTGGACTCATAATTTGATTATTATAATTGGTGGAAAGATTCAGATTGCCGATTTTTCGATATTAATAAATAAATGAATGATAAGTATTGAGTTACAATGAATCTTATATAAAGATTAAAGAGAGTAAATTAATAAAAATCTATCATTTTGTATCTGCAATAGTTTTTCTTTTTTCTTCTAAAAATATTTTTTAAAAGAAAAGGTTTACATGTATATAATTTAATTAATGGTATATTTCCAATGCTAATTAATTAATCTTGTCTAAATTTATTCTATAAATGAAATTTATAAACAGAATTCTTTGTTCTATATAATTATTAAAAAAAAAAAATTTTTAGTGATATACATAATTCATGATGCTAATTAATGATTGAATCATAAATGAATATATTAAAACTAGATGAACGATCGAAAATTTCTACAAACCAATCAGTATTTTATGGTCTGTTTTTGTTGAAATTCTTTTAAAATAAGCAATATTTAAATATATACTTTTTTTTTTTTTTTTGGTATTTATTAATT
Organism: Salticus scenicus; assembly: GCA_963930645.1. Taxonomy (NCBI): domain Eukaryota; kingdom Metazoa; phylum Arthropoda; class Arachnida; order Araneae; family Salticidae; genus Salticus; species Salticus scenicus. The sequence continues at coordinate 102,115,270 of OZ005649.1, forward strand.
TAAAATCTTCAATTTTTAAAATGACAAAGAGGCATAGCTACTATTGATTCTTTAGAATATTATCATTTGGTTTTGGTATCTAAATCAAAGACTAAAAGTCAGGTTTGGTCACTTTTGGCATACCTGCCAATGAGCATGGTACTGTTATTAACACTGATGTGGCAATTTATAAAATCTGCAAAAAATATGTATGTACAAAAGGAGGGAGTACAACAAACTTACTTTCTCATTTGAAAGTGCGCCATCCATTAAAATTTAGTGAGTACATTTCAAAGAAGCTATACGTACATACAGTGAAATGAATGATTCTGATAGTTCACCTGTAGAAAGTAGCGTTTATATCTGGTATACTAAATGATCGTTGCATTAAACAATTTTTCATTAGAAAATTTTATTTCATTGTTTACCAAGCTATGAGTTTAGTCGTAGTTTAACTATGAGTTATTTCGCAGCTTGTCAGTCAAGGTGTTAAAATATTTTCTGTATTTCTCTGCCTATATTTTAATAAATATGCCAATTTACAGAATTTTGCTTATTTATTAATTATAATTATTTAATAGCTAATTTAATAATTACTATAATGTTTTAATAACTATATAATATTTTATTTGAATTTGTCGTGATATCGATATATCAGAATATCGTGATATGAGGATGACGATATATCATGATATTAAATTCCTGACATCGTCCAGCCCTAGTAATCATGACAAAAATTTTATTTTGTGATGTTAGTGGTATCTATATGTTTTGAGATCCCATGAGTTCATTTTTGTTATTTTTACAATTATGTATGTATGTCTGAGTAGAGTGAACACAATATTGTCTAAATGCTTTGTTCAAATGAGCTAAAAATTAGTATATATGTTATAGGTTATCGTAGCACAAACTGTATACATCTTGGAGAATCCAGCACAGATTTTTTTCCTTTAACAGGACACAAAGATAAATTCTTTATCATTATAGCCTATGGGCTCAGATAATTTAAAGTGTGATAGCATCTAAATTCCTTAATTAATTCAACTGAAACTTTATATACATGTTATAGGTCACTGTTGAATGAATTGAATAGATTTATTTTGGTGAATCTAGCATTTATAATTTTTTTTTACAGGGAAATAACTAAAAATTCTGCAATAATATATAGTCTGAAAATTATTTAAAACATAATGGCGCCTGAATGCCTCATCTGATTATATACCACACAAACTATATACATTTTGGTGAAGCTAACACTATTAGTTCTTTTACAGAGATGCACAAAAGAATTTGGATACATACCATCCCATTAAACAATATACTATCTGGGAATCAAACACTTATTATAATTTTCTCGTTTGTTTATTTAATAACTTCTCTTACTTAATTTTATTTAAATAACAGTGAATTACTTAATGTTCCGAAATTCGACTGGACTCATTCAACATTTTTATTATTTCTCTTAAAGCTTCTGCATATTTATCAAATTGATTATATATATATATATATACATCTATATATACAGTCATATACATATGTCACATTTACATTATTAAAGACATTACTTTTGTGAAAAATAAGTTTTCTATGTGGAAGTAAAATTTAATTTTGTATATTTTTCATCTGGAATTTCTATTACCAAGTAATATTTTTTTTTTACAAAATTAAAATAAGAATATAAAATTATCAAATGATTAAGTATGTAAATTTGATCTTTTAAATTCTTGGATAAAAAAAAAGTGGCATGTTGGTATTGCAAATGAAATGTTATATAGAAATGAAAGCTTTGCTTTGAAAGGACTTGCGGACATAAATTCATAAAAACATTCTATTTACATTTATGAGATTTTTTTTTTTTTAAACCTAGTATAGAAATGTTAAATCAGATATTTCCATGTTAAGTACAAAATAACAAAGAAACAACTTAAATTATTTTTAAGATTATAATCGTCTATGTATTGTATTAATCAATCATGTCGTTTGTGAAAAACTTTAATATTGAAAATAGTCTCTTATCAGGGCCCGAAATTTCGACTCAGATTACACTCGCCGAAAAAATTTTTTACTCGCCAGAAAATATAGTTGTCACTTTTTTTTTTTTTTTGCATTTTGGGGTTTCCCCCCCCCCCCCCTAACTATTTGAAATGCTTTTACAAATATGCTTAAAATTATATATATCAAAAGTGTGTCGTTTATCATCATGTCTCATAATCATCTATGATTAAAAATCATTATAATGTATTGTGTTTGAGATTTGAAAAAGATTAAAATGTCTAATAACATAAATGTAAAGAGTCATTAAAGAAAAAAAAAACTCTTTGTTAAACAATATCCTGTGAAAAACTTTTTATTATGAAAGATTAAGCTTCCTTATTTACCTATTTATTTAACTTTTTACATCAGAAATGTCTTTTTTGTCCATTTTATTTTTGTAATCTGACGGAATGTCGATGTGTATAACTTGTTCATTGTTTTTATATGAAATAGCCATTTCGGAATAACGTTTTCGATAAAATCGTTGCTTACATGCCTACAAATCATTACAAGCGCAAATCCTTGGAGTTTCAGTAAAAAACTGGAAAATGTGAACTTTTATTATTATTATTATTTTTCAACAAAATAAACATAAGCAGTATTTTAAAAAAGGGCTCGGGTTCATTTTCAAGCTCCAATATGGCATAGGCAAACTTTCACGTTTCTCTTTTCTGGTATTGTGGGAGACGGGCAGAGAGGTCCTCTGCTTGGAGAAATCACAGTGAGAGAAACGAAACTGCCAAAGAGATTAAAACTTTTATGCATGCACTAAGCATTTTTTCTTTCCCAGGCTAGAATTAAATATGAGGTTATAATATGACAAATTTTTGCCATATTTAAATCTATAAAAAGACTGTTTTCTGTCATCATAACGTTTAAGAATTCTATCTATAACTAGACCAAATTTTTACTCGCCACAGTAAAAATTCCACTCGCCAATGGCGAGCTGGCGAGCGGAAATTTCGCGCCTTGCTCTTATTTTATTTTATTTTATTTTTTTTAATTGTCAACATTATGTACTGAAGATAACTCAACATTATGCATGAAATCTTTTTCTGTCTAAACAGCCATGTCTATTTATTTTGTTTTTAAAGATTTAGATATAGCATTAAATAACTTTTTTTTTCTCTTAATATCCAGTATGATATTATTATAATAGTCCACCACAACAGATTTACTTTGTTACATCTACAAACTGTACATAACCAATGTAATTAGCATTTTCTTCATGTTTTTTTTTAACATGATTAAAATTAAATGATACTTTTCATTAATTAAATTATTAATTTTTAATAAAATATTTCTATTGCTAAAAGTGCTAATTTAAAGTTAAAACTGCAATTTATTGTTTTAACAGAATACTTTTACGTACTGAACATGTACAGTTCAATGGATTTTATTTTGTCCAGTTCCGTGTGTTTTTTTCCAGTTTTGTCCGGCGTCCCGGACTTTTGACAAAAAAGTGGACAAAATAACAACCCTGCTAGAAATGTGGGTTTTCCGGAAAATTTACCGAAAATTTTCAGTCTCTAAATTACAAATGTTTTGTAAAATAAAACTAGCACATTAAAAGCTATGAGTAAACAAAAATATTCAAAGAAACATATGAATAATTATTCAGTTTAAAAATACATTAATAAACAAAACATAGAATTTAATAATTTTTAAATATGTATGAAACAAGAAAATTATTATAATTTTTAATGACTGTTTTGCATGTATGGGGGTTGAATAATCTACTTAAGAAGGTGCCTGTGTAAGTTTTCTAGCTCTCAGAGACTCTACATATCATTGCCAGCAGCTGAATACCATTTTATTATATAAGAAAAATTGTTATGAGAATTAATGATTTTATTTACTAGTATTCTGTTTTCATTTTTTAAAAATCTGGAATTTTCTGGAATCCATCCACAACAAAAATGCCAATATTAATTTTAAACTTACTTTATGATATTCTATAACCCATAAAGAAGAAGAATTGTGTTTAATATTTCTCACTCATGAACTACTTTTTAAACCCCATCCCCCTTTTCCCATTTTCCACCATCAGTCAATGTTATTAAATGTTGATTGCTAGCTAATGTTTTTTTTTTTTTTTTTTTTTTTTAAACACATGTTTTATTGTGCTGATATGTTATTCCACTTTTTACAAAATTTAAGATGGGCAATACTGGATAAGATTTGTAAAAAAGTGATCTTTACCGAAGCTCATCAATTTCAGGTGATACTGAGTGGACCAATATTGCTGTGTTATCTAGATCACTAGTCAATGAGGAGTGTTAATGTTAACTTAGAAATTTTTTTATTCATGTTAACCTTGAAAATTCATTTCAGATAAACTGGAGTGGAAGGTTGATTACCAACCTTCCACTCCAGTTTATCTGAGAAGTGTTAATTAAGCACAAGGGAGTATCTATTAAAAGACTTTCCATAACTTGTTGGACTTTGCTTATTATGTTGCTTGTGTATGTAAATATTACAGGGTTGGAAAATATCCCGTTTTTTTTTTTTTTTTTCAGATAAACAGGGTTTTATCGGGTTTAATAAGGGTTTTTTTTTTTCAGAGTATTTTTGGATTTTATCAGAGTTTTAAGGAATATTTTCATTGTTTCTTTTTTTAAATATTAAATATATCATTCATAATAACATAATGTAAAAAAAAATTATTTATTCATTAAAATTGAAATTTTAAAGATTTAATTTTAATTTTAAAATTTCTAAAGTCTTTTTATGATTAAGTTATAAAGAAATTTTAAGTATTAAATAATTGTACTTTAAATATTCTAAAAAAAATTTTATCTGCCTTTTACAACAAAAAATTGAATTTTAATAATGATTTCATGTTGCTTTATTGAACTTTTTGTAGTTAATCGATTTTCATAAAACGTTTTAAATTATTGTCCCTCTACATTACATGAGTGTTGCACTGTTAAATAAAGTTTTCAGAAATTTTTAAATTTTATTTATATTTATTTATATTTTACATTCCTTGAGTCCTATAGTTTTCTTTATACTGAAAAACAACCGTTTTTTCTTGCTTTTGTTTTTTTAATATAATTTTTTATTTTGTTTCAATAAGATAATTATATATATGTATATATATATATTTGCGGTGAATTTTTCAGGATTTTTTTCTATACAGCAGTTTGAGCATCTCTAATGTTTCTGAAAATTCTTTGTTCATGTCAGGGTTGTTATTTTGTCCACTTTTTTGTCAAAAGTCCGGGAACCTGGACAAAACTGGAAAAAAACACATGAAACTGGACAAAATAAAATCCATTCAACTGTACATATTCGCTGCATAAAAATATTCTGTTAAAGCAATAAATTGTACTTTTAACTTTGAATTAGCAATTTTAGCAATAGAAATATTTTATTAGAAACTAGTAATTTAATTAATGAAAAGTGTAATTTCATTTTAATCATGACCAATAAAAAAAAAAAAAAAAAAATCAAAGAAAATGATAATTATATTAGTTATGTATAGTTTGCAAATGTAACAAAGTAAATCTGTTTATTAACATTACCATATTGGATATTAAGAGAGAGAGAAAAAAAAAAGTTATTTAGAAACAAAACAAATAAAGGAAGCCGTAGCCAGAAAAAGATTTCATACATAATGTTGACAGTTAAAAATAAAGAATAACTTAACCCCCCAACACTGACCATTTTCAATATTAAAGTTTTTCACGATCAACGTGATTGATTATAATCATATATTATAATAATCTTAAAAATAATTCAAGTTATTTCTTTGTCATTTTGTACTTAACATGGAAATATCATATTTATTTAACACTAGCAGGCTACGCCCGCTTCGCTAGTCACTATTTTTAAATGAATCACAATAATTAATGAATTCTCAAAATTGCATTAATTTTTATCATGTGATAAAAAAAGAGAAAAAAAATTCTGATCGGGAAAAATGTCGCACCGGGTCCCCACTGCCTTTGGCAGCGTAGACCCGTGCGCTGCACGCACATATTCCTTCACCATCCTTATGACTTCTCAAAATTCCATGTTATTACTCATAAACTTTCATTCTTAAGAAAAGGAATTAAAAAATATATCATTTAGCATCGGGTAAAAACTCACACTGGGACCCCACTGCCTTCGGCCACGCAGACCCGTGCGCACGCAAATGTTAAGATATATGTGCGATGAGCGCACATATTTCTTCTGAAATCAAACTCTAAAGAAAAGAAAATTAAAATAATCATTTCTCATCAGGTAAATTGTCGGACTGGGTCCCCACTGCCTTCGGCATCGTAGTCTCGTGCGCGCTGCACGCCTATTCCTTCCCCCACCCTTCCAGCCCCTCCTAATTAACTTACATATACCAATTTTGAACGGTCTTACTCAATTAGCTGAGATGCAAAAGAAAACCTGATCAGGACACCTTAAAATTGTAAATCAGGTGAAATCTCGAATTCCACATTTGATAGTATAAAAGAACTTTAAAATATCTTTCGAATGATGTATTAGAAATAATTTAATCATAATTAGAATTTGAAATATTGCAATTAAAAAATATTACAGCGCCATCTGGCAGTAGAAATTTCTGTAATCTATTGTTCCATTCCAGATCAACACAGCTTTCAAATGATGTATTACTCATGAAATTATTTTAATTAGTAGCTGAGATACAAAAGAAAACTGATTCAGGAGATCACAAAATGTGTAAATCTGGTGAAAACTTTCAAAAATATAAAAGAACTTTAAAATATCTTTCGAATGATGTATTAAAAATAATTTAATCATAATTAGAAATTGAAATATTGAAGTTTTAAAATACTACAGCGCCATCTGGCGGTACACATTTCTGTATTCCACTGTTCGATTCCAAATCAAAAAAGCTTTCTAATGATGTATTACTTATGAAATTATTTTAATTAGTAGCTGAGATACAAAAGAAAACTTAATCAGGAGACCTTAAAACGTGTAAATCACGTGAAATCTCGAATTCCATTACTTACGGTAGTCAGTTAATGGAAAGAGACAGAAATTTGTGGCATCTACTCTTGAAATTCAAATCAAATAAGTTTCAAAATGACATATTACTTTTGAAATTATGCTAACTAGAAGCTGAGATACAAAAATGATATAAACACTATTATAAAACGATTTATGTCTGACTTTTTCGTGGTTTTCTCCGAAACTTGCGTAATTCCGGGCTAAATACTTTTAAAAATCCATAGTATGAAATGTGAAAGGAGTATCAGAATTCGAAACTCTGCAAAATATAAAAGAATAAAGGCGTTCTGGGTTTTCCGTTGTTTTCTCCGAAACAACCGTTCCTTTTCTATGTTTTTGCCCCTCCCCCCCTTTCCGTCCCTTCTAATAATTTTACACTTGAAAATATCCACAGTCGATTTATCTTTCCTTAAAACCTAATAATAACAATTTCGAATGCTGTAACTCTTTTTTTTTTTTTTTTTTTTTGCCCCTTCGCCCCCGCCCCCTCAAGCCCTTCCTAATAATTCTACACTTTCCAGTGGTGGATCCACAACTTGACTTTTGGGGGGGGGGGGGCTAAAATTTTTCAAAGTGTTATTCTAGACCAATAAAAAATTTACAAATGCAATATTCAATTGTAAATGTCAGATTTTTTTTTTTTTTTCGGGGTGGGGGGTGGGGGGGTGCTTCAGCTCCCTAGCACCCCCCTTAAATCTGACAATGACACTTTCAAAAATATTCAGAATCGAATTATCGTGCGTTAAAACCAAATATTACGAAATTTCAACGGCATATCTCAATTTAAAATAGTGTAAAATATAATACAAAATTTAATCTAATTTTTTTGTTTATCCACATATTTTCATGAAAATTGAACAGTAGCTTTATAATATGCTGTCTACGTTGAGTATTAATTCAAATGTAACGTAAATTAAAATTTGAAAAAATTTGAAAATTGCAATTTTTATCCCCACTGTAAACATCTTGATTGGTTACAATCATTTCCTTTCTCATGGCAGACGATAGTCTGGCATTTGAAATGATGTTGCCACAAAAATTCATACTTTAGTCAATTTTAAAAAATCTAATTGTTGTGCCGATAAGTCACTTGCACACTTAGATTCAGAAAAAATGCCCCTTTCATTTGGTATCGAAATCGTAACGATCGGACAAATATTTCTAATTTATTTTCCACTTTTTCTGCTTTTAACTCCGTTAAAATATCTTTTTACTTTCCGAACACTATAGTGAGGAAAGTATTGTAATCATGTCAAAAATCCGAATTCGAGATTTTGATGTTTCTATACGTTTTGAGGTCCCCTGAGTCCGTTTTCACTATTTTTACGATGATGTATGTATGTGTGTGTGTATGTGTGTATGTCTGTGAACACGCTAGCGTCTAAACGCTTCGTTCGATTAACCTGAAAGTTGGTACGCATATTGTAAGTCACCATAGTACGAACCCTATAGATTTTGGTGAATCTAGCACTTAAAGTTTTTACAGGGACACAAAGAAAAATTCTTTATCATTATGGCCTATGGGGCCAAATTTTTAAAAATGTGATAGTGTCTAAACGCCTTATTAATCCGAGCAAAAAAATTGTACACATGTTATAGATCACAGTTGAACTAACTGTATAGATTTTGGTGAATCTAGCACTTACAGTTTTTTTACAGGGACACAAAGAAAAATTCTTTATCATTATGGCCTATGGGACTAAATTTTTAAAAGTACGATAGCATCTAAACGCCTTATTGAATTCAGCTGAAAATTTATATGAGTATTATAAATCACTGTTGCACTAACTATAAGCATTTTGGTGAATCTAGCATTTATAGGTTTTTACAGGGACACAACGAAAATTTCTTTGTCATTATGATCTATGGGCTCAAAGTTCAGTAGCGTTAAATAAAACAACGTGTAATAGATGGAGAAAAATACTCAAACACTCTATTATGGTTTTCTCTCTTTTGTTTGTTTAACAACTACTCTTTCTTTACTTTATCTACAAAACTGTTAATTACTCAATGTTCGGAAAGTCGAGTGGAGTCACTCCAGATTTTTTTATGCAATAGCTGTGAATTCTCAATCATTGAGATCGCTTTTAGATTAGACATGAGTGGACATTTTAATTAATATCTCCACAACTAATTAAAATTTTTAAATTCTGTTTTCAGGAGCCCCTCGGGAAGGCTCCTGAGCATCCGTATGTCAATTTTTGTACTTCTGCGTTCAGTAGGGGCTGAACGTATAAAAAGAACAGACAGACGGACAGACAAACCTTTTCTTTTATTATTATAGATTTCTATACTAGATTAAAAAAAAAAAAAAAAAAATCTCATAAATGTAGATTTAATGTTTTTATCAATTTATGTCAGCAAGTCCTTTCAAAGTTAAGCTTTGAATTCTGTATAAAATTTTATTTGCAATACCAACATGCCATTTTCTTATCCAAGAATTTAAAAAATCAAATTTACATAATCATTTGATAATTTTATATTCTTATTTTAATTTTGTAAAAAAAAAAAAGTTATTAATTGGTAATAGAAATTCCAGATAAAAAAATACAAAACTAAAATTTTACTTCCAAATAAAAAAGTTATTTATTTTTTATTTATTTATTTTACAAAAGTAATGCCTATAATAATATAAATGTGCGCATATATACATATAAAACCAATTTAGTAAACATGCAGAAGCTTTAAGAGAAGAAATAATAAAAATGTCGATTGACTCCACTCGAATTTCTGAACATTAAGTAATTCACTGTTGTTTAAATGAAATAAAGTAAGAGAAGTCATTAAATAAATAAATGAGAAAATTATAATCAGTGTTTGATTGTTTTCTCCCAATTGGTATATTGTTTAACAAAATGGAATATATCCAAAAAATTTTATGTATCTTTGTAAAATAACTAATAGTGCTAGATTCACCAAAATGTATACAGTTTGTGTGACATAGACCTATAACATGTATATAAATTTAAAGCTCAATCAAATGAGGCATTTAGACGCTATCACATTTTAAATAATTTCAGACTATAGGCCATAATATTACAAAATTTTTCATTGTATCCCTGTAATAAAAGTATAAATTGTGAGATTCAAAATAAATCTGCACAATTCATTCGACGGTGACTTATAACATGTGTATAATGTTTCAGTTGAATCGAATAAGGAATTCAGATGCTATCACACTTTAAATTATTTGAGCCCCTAGGCTATAATAATAAAGAATTTATCTTTGTGTCCCAGTAAAAAAAAAAAAAAAAAAAAAACTATAAGTGCAAGATTTTTCAAGATGCATACAGTTTGTGCTACAGTAACCAGTAATATATTTACTAAATTTTAGCTGATTTGAACAAAGCATTTAGACAATATTATATTCACTCATACTCAGACATACATACATCATTGTAAAAATAGTAAAAATGAACTCATGGGACCTCAAAACATGTAGATACACCAACATTACAAAGTTATGCTTTCGTCATGATTACAATACTTTCCTTATCTGTATATTTTCAGAAAGTAAAAAATTCCATGAAAGATATGTGAGCCATTCAATTTTATCGTGCTTAATAACAAATTTTTAAAAGGTATTTATGACTTATGGGAGAAGAAATGACAATGTAGTTGAAAGCAGTGGGGAAAGAGAGGGGAATTAAAATTGAAACTATAAACTATCACGTTTGCATCCAGTCCACCATTAGAAAAATACAAATATATTTATTTATTGAATATTGTTAACTTTGCATGTCTATTTCATTCATATCTATTTTGAAGTATTTAAATTGATTATATACACAGTTCCAGGAATTTGTAAAAATATAGTCGCCAACAAAAATTTCTGGTAGTCCGTAAAAAATATCCTCGTCGTTTTCTTTCTTTCTTTTTTTTTTTTTTTTTTTTTTCCTTTTCAATTTTAAAATTTACTTGAATGTAGAAATCAAAATTCTATGCGTAAAAATCAATTATTTATTAGGCTATAATGATACATCAGGAAACACCTGTTTAAATTTAACATCATGAAACCAGTTTTATTATTTTCCTTAAAACAATACACCATCAACATTAATACATCATTACACCGGCACAACGATTCAGCATCAGGCCAATAGCATAGGCAAACAGGAGCAGTGTAAACCAATTCCATAAAACAGTGCAATAATTTAACACCGTGTTCTGTAACATTCAGGGAGATGTGTAAATCCCCTAATGGTGTATTGATTCAATAAAGTGTCTCAAAGTGGCGAGAGAAGCAGGAATGAAAACAGTAAGAGTTAGCCAACATCGAAAATAGAATCAGAGCCTAATTCTGAGACCAATTCTTTCACAAAAAAAAAAAGGGTTGAATTTTCAAGTTGAAAACATCGCCAGTTAAAAAATAATGGTCGCCGATGGCGATCAGGTGACTGTATTTCTTGAGCCCCACACTTATACACATATAATTAAAGAATTGTTTTATATATATATGGAAAGAATAAAGATAATTTTTAATTTAGTACTCGCAAATAATTAATAGTAGACAAAATGGTAATTTGTCCGGGATGGTTTTAACCAGGTTTTTTCCAGCGGTTATTTCCACTATGGAGAAAACCGAACAATCCTGGTTCATGTTCTAATAATGTATATAATATTTGGTTTATATTTGCATGCTTATTGTAAGGTAGACAGAAGTACAATTTTAAACAAGGATTTTGAAAAAACCCTCTTGGTTTTTTTTTTTTTTTTCAAGTGGGTTTTATTGAAAAAAGCCACTCGGGTTTTTTTCGGGTCGGGCAAAATCTAGCCAACCCTGAAATATTATAAAAAGTAGACAATAATTTAAAAAAATTTAAAGTTATGTTTCATTACTTTTTTTACTTCATTTTTCTTATTTCTTATTTATCTTTTCTATGAATAATATATTTCATGTTGCATTTTTTAATCTAATAGAGACATTTGAATATGTATATATATAAATAAGCAAACTGATGATTAATGAAAATTAATCCCAAAACACACAAGGGCCTTCTTCTGGGGAGCCCCTTAATGTAGGGAATGGAATATGAGAAGTTTCTGATGAAACATAAGCTATTCTTCCCCCCCCCCAAAAAAAAAAAAAAAAAACTTTTCTAACCCCCGACTTCTTAAAGATGAAAGCAAGACCATACAGCAAACAAATGAATACAAAGCATTAAAAAGCAATAAAATTCAAGTACAAAAGTTTACATCAATATAAAAATTCTAAAATATAAGTAAATACAAGAACAAACTTAAATAGCAAGTAGATTGAAAATATTTTAAAGATTGAACGTTCCCCCCTTTCCCCCCCCCTCCAAATCAGAAAGCTTCAGTTGGTAGGACCACTTACCAGTTCTTAATGTCACCCAAGATAGAGAAAAAACCTTAAGTTAGATTGTATTCAAGAAGATTGAAATATTTATCGAGTAGGAAAACAGGATAGTGGTTGACAGCTAAAATATTTTTGAGATTTTCAAGAGCTAAATTTAGGTCTAAATGGTTATTGCAAATCATTTTAATTATGTTAATTTGAGTAAACATAATGTTTTAAACTCTGTGACTAATATGGGAGAACTAATTCGTTAAATTACAAACTTTAAAGCTAAAATCGTGCCTTTTATCATAAATACCAATAAAACCACTTTTTTACCTATTTTTCGAATTTTTAAATCCAGGAAAGAAATTTTGTCTTCAGTGTCAGTACAGTTTAAGGTAAGGTCGGAGGGATAAATTTCAGCAGTATATTTCGCACAGTTTTTTGCTATTACATCATCAATATATCTATAAAACTTAATATCTTTAAATTTTCTCTCAAGCATAAATAGAAAAATGTTAGTGAAGGCACTCGAGTAACTGGTTTCCATCAGGATACTGTGAATTTATAAAAAAAGATAATCTACACTGCTAAACAAAGCATTTTGAAATATACAAAATTTAATAAGGTTTCCAATAAACTTTTTCACACTCAATTACATGACAAAATTCATCGTACATTTTTTCAAAAATTTCAAGGAGGATCTACTTGCTATTTATGTTTGTCGTTGTATTTACTTATATTTTTGTATTTTTATATTGATGTATTTACTTTTGTACTTTATTTATGAATTTAATTGCTTTTTATTAATTCAATTCATTTGCTATATGGTCTTGCTTTCATCTTTGAGAAGTCGGGGGCTAGAAATGTGTCTTTTTTGGGTAAATAGCTCACCTTTCGTCAGAAACTTCTCATATTCCATTTCCTACATGAGGGGGCTCCCCTGAAGAAGGCCCTTGTGTGTTTTGGGATTAATTTTCATTTATCATCAGTTTGCTTATTTTTTTATTATGGTTTTACTTATATAAAAAATTCAAGTTTTATTTCTTATAATTTTTAAGATTGATCTTAATGTATGTAAGGGGTGACACCACTTACGACTGCCCCATCATAGCTACACCACTGTATATATGTAATATGTTAATAAACTTTCTAGTAAAAGGAATTCCAAATGTATTTAAATAATGGAACTCAGGGATCAATCTAGGGAAAAATTGGGTCCCTTTTGTACCCCTTCACAAAATTCCATATCATAAAAAAGAGCAGTTTACAAAATTCCACATCATAAAAAGAGATCCTTTGCAAAATTCAAATTTATAAAAATGATCCTTTTTGTGAAATAATGTTTCCATGTTTTCAGTATTATTTTTAATCAATTTCTTCAAAATTCTATGAACTTGATATTTAACACTATATAGAATTACTTAAAATAGGAGGTTTTACAGTTTTTTTTTTTTTTTTCCATAAAAATATTTTATTTTTCACAATAAATAAAAATTTCACAAAGAAAGGGCCCAAAAATTAAAACCTGGATTGAACCCTGGAACTTAAAAGAAAATCCACCACCAAAAAAAAAGAAAAAGCTATTTTTAGTAAATATTGCTTTTCTATTTTTATTAAATGCCTGTGTCTCATTTAAAAATTAATCACTCCTTAATTCACTTTTAGTTACAAGATATAACTTCAATATCTATTATGGAAAACAGCAAATATTCAGGAGTTTACGCAACAGTAACATTACTTGAGATTGTTGTATTTAATATATTATTCATCTTAATTTCTAAGGCATTATTAGCATGTAAATATTATTATTATTTTGCATAATTATCTTTCATATTATAATTTTGTTTATTATTTTGTTAGAAATTAATAATGAATTCACTAACAGTTTTCTGTATTTTCAGATACACAGAATATATATTTTAAAAATAATTTGTGAAAATAAATTAGTTATTAATTAGAGTTGCACCAAATATTCGGTTACTTTTTGGTATTCGGCAAGTAACACCGAATGTTTGGTTTGGCCGAATATCTTAATATTCGGCGACCAAATAGTGGAGTTAAACTTCAAATTAAGTTTAAATATTGAAATTGGTAAAAATATTTTTTATTATATAAAATTTAAAGTTTTTTTTTTAACTGCTAATAATGTTAAACGATAACTTAAAAAATATTCTTCCCCCTTTATTTATATATATATATATATATATATATATATTTGTTAATAAGGTTTTACATTGGTTAAAAAAAAAAAGAAACTATCTATTAAAAAAGAAAAGTTGGATACGTCGATAGATCATGCATTTTTTTCTGTCAAGTCAGTAGATGCCCTGAATGAGAATATACTTTTGGAAATTTTTCATTTCATTGAATTTTCATTTTATTCAATTTATTCTAGAACTTATGAAGGGGTAGAATTGTTTAATATCTCCCATTCATGTAATTTTTTCTTCCCTCCCATCCCACTCCATTTTCTACTAGTGGTGAATGATCAAATGTCCTGCGAAGCACAATCTTTTTCCATTATTATCTTTCCATAGTATTCAGTGTATAATTTACCCATTTAAGAAGCTATTTGACAATAAAGGGCAAAACTGGGAAAATTTATTAGTGGCCAGTGGCGACAGTTTCATTAGTAGCCACTTTTTTAAGTTAGTGGCCACATTTCACATAAGACTATTTCTTTCAGACTGCAAAAAGCATTGTCACCATTTTGCGGTATAATCACCACAAGAAAAATATGAAAATAAGAAATACATATAATAATACAATTAACACGGGGACACAGAAATTGTAATTTGTAATTACGCTCATTTTAAAAATTCTAAATTGCACATCCTAAATTAAAATCTGCTTATGGCTGTAACAATAACAGCAAAAGTTTTTATTTTTCAGATAATTCAGTAGTACTTTTTTTTTTTTTTTTCAATTTATTTTTAAACAAATTGAAAAAAAAAAAAAAAAGCTTTCACTTAAAAGTGAAATAAGCTGTTATCATTCACAGTTCACATGGATATTTTCTAGTAAATGAATCAGCTGATTCATCATCATCACAACCTTTTACATGGTCATGTGTAAATACAGTTAGCAGTTTTATTATTTTTTCTTATTTCTAAAGACACACTTTTTTAAATGATTTTATTTCAATAGAGTTAAAATATTTCCTCTTAAAAAGTATAGATATGGAAACTTAGCTGCTTTATTAAACAAGACCTTCCGGCTTTTTCGGAAGGGTAGGTTGATTTCTTTTTCCTTATCAAGTAGCCGTCATTTTGTTTCAAAATGGCGGCTACAAATTATTAAAGCACTTGGTAGAAATATTGATGTAGGCTATGCACATATGGAGTTTTAAGCAAATCGATTCTTAAATACACTTTTATGTGAATTTAAAATTTTCAAGTGGCCGGCGCTAGGAAAAAAAATGGTGGGTTAAGTTGACAAATATATGAAATGCATTTGTGAAATAAGTCTACTATACACACATAGTTCGAATTAATTCAAAATCTCAAAAGTCATTGTGTTGAAAAATTAAGTGGCTCAGTGGCGGATCCAGAACTTACCTTTTGGGGGGGGCTAAGATTGTTCAAGGGGGAGATTCGAGATAAAAGAAAAGTTTAGAACTGTAATAATCAATTGTGAATGTCAGTACTTTTGGGGGGGGCTTCAGCCCCCTAGCCCCCCCCTTAAATCCGCCACTGAAGTGGCTGCCACTTCGATAAAAATGGCAGAGAAAGTTGCTCATCTAAGATATCGTTGCAAATTTGAAAATAATTTTTTTTTGGTAGAAATTCTTTCAAAGAGGCTTAGTAAGTCGATAAAATGTTAGTTTCCTGCATTTCTAGTTTGTTTTAGCATTAAAATAGTCTAATTTTACCTTAAAAACGCATTAAAAAGATCCAGTAACGCATGTAATGGATTTGGTGCCAAATTTGGCGACATTTCCCCTATGGCGACTTTTGGCGAGAAAATACTTATTATCGATATACCAAAGATGGACGCAATAACGTGATTGGTTCATGAGTTACGTGAATTTTCTAAATTTTTGTTGTTTGAATGATAAATCCATTTTTCAACTTTGATTTGAATTGATTAAGTATTTCTAAAGTTCCAGCAAACGCATCGAAGATATTTGAAGCATAGGTTACTGTCCAACTGTGGTTTAAATCAGTGCCGTGTTTCAAAAGTTATTATTATGGCAAATTTTCAAGTGGCAGTCTAAGTGGCTGCGACTTGTAAAACAAAATAGCAAAACAACTTGCCCATCGAAATCATCCAGTATATTTGTACGATAAGTTCATTGTCCAGTTCTAGTTTAAATTAAATCAGAATTTCAAAAAGTATAATCATGACAAATTTTCAGGTGGCACCACTTGTAAAAAAAAGTGGAGTGAGATGCCTAGCGAACTTATCTGAGATATTTGAATGATAAATCCACTACCCAAATTTCAAGCGAATTGATTCTGTCTTACTAAAGTTACCATAATGACATATTTTCAAGTGGCCGCCACTTGAAAATAAAATTGCGGATCAAGTCATCAAGTGAACTTATCCTAGATATTTGAACCAAAAGTTCACTAACCAGCTTTTATTTGAATCAGTTTAGTATTATAAAAGTTATCGTGATGGCATATTTTCAAGTGGCAGTGTGATTTCAAGTGGCTGGAACTTAGACACAAGATGTCGGGACAAGTTGCCTAGTGAAAACATTCAAGATAGTTATATGATAATATCACTGTCAAAATATGGTTCGATTTGAAGTATTATTTCAAAAGTTATCGAGATTTTAAATTTTCAAGTGGGAGCCTGATATGAAGTGACCGCGCTTAACTTAAGATATCTGCCACTTTATTAAAAATGGCGGATACAGTTTATTAATAAACTTCATTGAGATCCTTATGTGGTCTGTTTTTACATCAAAATTCAAACAATTTCGGAATACGCTTTTTACAATTTAAATTTGAAATTTTCAAGTTGTTTCCACTTGAAAACAAAATGGCGGAGCAACTTGGTTAACAAACTCATCCAAGATATTTATAAGATAAGTTAAGACACTATTCAAATTTGGTTCGATTTGGAGTATTCTTTCGGAAGTTATAGGGATTTAAAATTTTCAAGTGGTAGCCTGATTTCAAGTGGTCCCGCTAACTTAAGATATCTGCCACTTTATTAAAAATGGCGGACATAGTTTATTAATAAACTTCATTGAGATCCTTATGTGGTCTGTATTTACATCAAAATTCAAACAATTTCGGAATACGCTTTTTACAATTTAAATTTGAAATTTTCAAGTGGTCTCCACTTGAAAACAAAATGGCGGAGCAACTTGGTTAACAAACTCATCTAAGATATTTATATCATAAGTTAAGACACTGTTCAAATTTGGTTCCATTTGGAGTATTATTTCGGAAGTTATCATGGTTTTAAATTTTCAAGTGGTGGCCTAATTTCAAGTGGTCCCGCTTAACTTAAGATATCCGCCACTTTATTAAAAATGGCGGATAAAGTTCATTAATAAAGTTATTTGAGAAACTTGTGTAATGTATGTATACATCAAAATTAAAAAAAATTCGGAATACGCTTTTTACAATTTGAATTTGAAATTTTCAAGTGGTCTCCACTTGAAAACAAAATGGCGGAACAACTTGGTTAACAAACTCATCTAAGATATTTATAATATAAGTTAAGACACTGTTCAAATTTGGTTCGATTTGGAGTATTATTTTGGAAGTTATAGGGATTTTAAATTTTTAAGTGGTGGCCTGATTTCAAGTGGTCCCGCTTAACTTAAAATATCTGCCACTTTATTGAAAATGGCGGATAAACTTCATTAATAAACATCATTGAGACCCTCATGTGACCTGTATTTACAACAAAATTCAAGCAAATCTTGCTTTAAATATGCTTTTTACAATGTCGGTTTGAAATTTTCAAGTGGCTGCCACTTGAAAACAAAAGGTCGGAGCAACTTGGTTAACGAACTCATCTAAGATATTTATAAGATTAGTTCACTGTCCAAATTTGGTTCGATTTCGAGTATTATTTCGGGAGTTATCATGATGACAAAATTTTCATTATAGATAGATAGATATATATATATATATATATATATATATATAGATAAACAAAGTGATTGCAATAGGTCGATTTCTAAAGAAATCAACCTAAAATAATTTACTTAGCTGCCAAATTAGTAGCTTTAAAAATAGGGAGATTTCTACTTTAAAATGGGAAGGAAAAAGGAAGATTTCTACTCAAAAGAAAGCAAATACAAATTTTTTTGAAAAATACACATTTAAGCCAAATCAAATTTTGATACACACATTTGTCAAATATCTTAAATGGGTTAAATATACACTAAATACTATGGAGATAACAATGGAAAGAGATTGTGCTTTGCAGGACATTTGATCATTAACTGTTAGTTGAAATGGAGCACACATGTGTCTGTGTGTGTATGGGGGGGGGGATACATCTATATACTTCTTTATAGGTTCTAGAATCTAAACATTAAATTTTAAAATAAATATTTACATTTATATTATGGATGGAGAAAGATTGTAAACCACAAGGCTTCAGTGGAGCATGTGATTGCCAATCGTTGGAGGGGGGGGGGGGATTACAAGAATTATGAGTACGAGATATTAAACAATTCTATTTCTTTACAGATTCTAGAATCTAATAAAGTAAGTTTAAAATAGATATTTACATTTTTGTGGCAAATGGAGAATGATTAGAAATTATAAAGCTTTTTATAAGCTGTGTGATCACAGATCATTAGGGGGAGGGAAAGGGGGGGTCAAAAAATTATATGAGTGAGATATATATTGAACAATTCTACTTCTTTATAGGTTGTAGAATATAATAAAGCAAGATGAACATTGACATTTATGCCATGGATGGAAAAAGATTGGAAATCACAAGGCTTCGATTGCCTATCGTCGCTCGATTTTTAAAATCTTTTAATGATCACAAGAAGTGACGACTTTAGTGGCGATCGATGGATAATTTTTAATCGCCATCTTTTTTTATTTAGTCGCCATGTGTTTGCCCTTTATTTGACAAATGTGTGCTTCAAAATTTGATCTGGATTAAATGCATACATATATAGAGAGAGAGTTGTAAAATTCTCGAGAATAATCTTTCTGAGAAATATTCTCGAGAATATTCTCCTGGAAGAGAATAATCGAGAATTTTCTCACTGAAGCTATAATAATGGATAATTTTTAAATTTGTGCTCTGTATAAGTATTAATTTATGTGCAATAAGTTAAAAAATGTATGAAATTATTCTTTTAATAAAATAATCAGATTAATTAAATAATTAAATCTATTTAGCTGTATATATTAAAAAAATAATAATAAAATAAATCCTCTTCAAGGCTAAAAGGTGAAATCTTATAAATTATTGAAGATAAAATCTAGTGATATCTCAAGTAATAAAGGGACAAATCATTAAATTAGTTTTTTTTATTTCATTACAGACACTTATTTTTAAAGGGGACATTTATTGAAAAATATTTCTAATTATTTAATGTTTTTGCTTTAAAATGTTTTACACTTATCTGTATAAAATAAAAAAGGTTTTATTCAACATGTATTTAAAGGATAAACATTTTTATATGGAACTGTTCACAGTAAAAAAAAAAAAAATTGTTTTTCTATAAAGAGAAGTGACAAATTGACATGTGTGGTGCGCAATATAAATTATTAAAATAAAAACAGGAACAGTTGAATTTTTAAACAAAGTAATATCGATGACAAAGAACTGCATGGGTTGTCAGTATAAAGAAGGTAGCTTGAATGATCTGTTATCAAAAGATGAAACTAACTATTAACTTTGATTCTAAATTTTGTGTAACAAGTTAATTACAAAATAAAATTAATATCATTTTTAAGCTATTTGTTATTTTAGTTTTTAATTTAAATAGAACATACACTACCTTACCATAAATGACCCGACACTTTCGATTTCAAACTTTTTAAAAATATCTCAAAAAGTACTAAACAGATCGTCTAGAAACTTTAGGAGTGTAAAGAGCATGTTATACCTCATACGTTTCTGTTAAAGTTTTCTGCCAAAAATAAAAGGGGAACAAGTAAAAAATTAGAGAAAAATGAAAGTGTTTGGCATTACCCTGTAAAAGTATGGCTTGATATTCAATCTGGCTGCAGCATGCGGCTATGGGGCTCTTCTTTATTATCTATGAAAATTTTTATGTCTCTACCGCATGTAATCAAGGAGACATAAAGGTTTATTTTAAAAAATAGAAAAACAATTTTCACGTTTTTTGCTATAACATGCAAGGTAACCCAGAGCAAAGCTATTTTTAGGAAACTTGGCATACAATATTTGACACAGCAAACTGCAATCAAAATATAAAAAAAAATATTAAATATCTGATGTGATATGAGAATTTTTACAAAATTTTTAGCAATGCATGTGTGACATTTTGCAAAATTTCATTTGCATACTTTAATAACCAAACGTATTGAACTACTCATGTAAAAACCCCAGACAAGTGTTGTGTAAACTCAAGAAGTTCTACGCCATAGAATAAACTGCTATCCAGTTTCTTTCTACCCCAAAAAAACTCAACTATAAGGGGTTTTACTCACTTTTTTACCTTATCAATTTTTTGGGGGGAACAGCTGACATTCAGTTCGTTAAATGCCACAGAATTTTTTAAGTTCTGTTTGGGGTTTTGTAATACTTGTTTGAGTTTTTATGTAAGTAGCTCAATACATTTGGCTATTAAATTATGCGAGTAAAATTTTGCTAAATCTTACACATGTGCAGTTAAAAATTATTTAGTAAATACTTTGATATTTTATTAGATTTTTAATATTTCTTCAATTTGATTGCAGTATGCTGTGTCTAATATTGCATATCGGGTTTCCTGAAAATAGCTTTGCGGTAGGTTTAATACCTTGTATGTTATAGCTAAAAAAGTAAAAAAAAAATTGCAATTTTTTAAAACCTTTATCTCCCTGATTGCATGTGGTAGAGACATAAAAATTTATACAGCTAATAAAGAAGAGCCCCGTAATCACATGCTACAGCCAGATTGCATTTCAAGCCTTACTTTTTACAGGGTGATGCCAAACACTTTCATTTTTCTACAATTTTTTATTGGTGCCTCATTAACTTTCGGCACAAAACTTAAACTGAAATGTATGAGGTATAACACGTTCTTAATTTTTTAGAAAATCTTTATGAAAAGAATACTCTCTTTAAATGTCAAATTTTAGTGATGGTTTTGTTATAAATGCAAATCTATAGGCGTTAAAAAAAATTAAATTTGTATAATTATTTATTATTTGCTACTGAATGTTTTCTGTCATGGCATAAGTATTTAAGAATATTCTCGAGTATTCTCTGAATTTGGAGCTTCAGAGAATATTCTCACCTCACATCTCTCTCTATATATATATTAAATTCCTATTTGCTTTCTGTGGGTAGAAATCTTCCTATTTTTAAAGCTGCAAAGTTGCCAGCTATGTAATGTAGGTCATCTAAAGCTTTTGTATCTATATTTTTAAAGAGGAAATACTTTAACTCTATTGAAATAAAATTATTTTAAAAAGTATTTTATATTAAAATTGCTACTCTCATGATATAAAAAATAGCTATTAACTTAAAGTGGTTAGTGATAAAATTGATAGTACTGGCCACTGGCTACTAAAGAATTTTTCCAGTTTTGCCCTTTATCATTAAATATACTACCAAACTGAGTTTGAGTGATTTAAGTTTAGTTTTTTTTCTAAAGCATCCAAGACAACATCAAAATCAGACATGGCATGAGACATCAAATTTGAGAATGTCATTTCAATTTAATGGTGCATACAGTTATTTATTGTTTAAAATAGTTTTATTTATTCATATAGGAAAAAAATAATATGTTATTCTTATTTAACTTGCTAAAGTAAAATATTTCTTTACAGGTGTTTTCTAGGAATAAACCCAAATCAAGGGGCGAAAGTAAATCCAGAACTAAAAAAGAAAGAATGTATGAACTCTAAAATTTTGAATTTGAAGAAATCTGTGTTAGAATGGATAATTGATTGTGTTGATAATTTGTATTTTATGTGACTTGATGTACTATGTTGATGTAAATTTATATGCTAATTGTTTTTTTTTTTCCCGATCTGAATTGATGTATTCAGATGTTAATATTCATGCATTAATCAATATATTTTATTTGAATAAAAATGCTGTATTTATGAATTTGAATAAATATCTTAATTTTAATTGCTTGTTTTTTTTTTTTTTTGTTGTTGTTGTTGCTTTTAAATTCTGAATATATTGCTGATAAAATGTAGTTAAAATATATATATATATTGGCATGTTGGATTGCAGACAAATTTTGTTTTGCTGCAGATAAATACAGGAAGTTCTGCTTCTGGGGTTTAAGTGTAAATATGTTTTGGCATACAGTGCATTTGAAAATTATCGAGACAGGTGATTTTTTAGTAGTACCAGTTAAAAAACTTGAAGTAATAATCATGAAAAAAAATAAGTATATGGAATCGGTATATAAGTGTATTATAACAAAGAAACATAGCATAAGTTTTACAGAATTTTAAAAAAAATGCTGTCTCAAAAATATGAAAACTTTTCGAGTATTTGGTATTTAAATTCAAATTTTGGATCAGTTTCTTTTAATTATCTTAAGATTCTTATCAGACATGTTCAGGACAAGAAGTTGGAGAATGTGTGGCTGTAAGAAAAAGTTTTTGTCTATTTTTTTAAATAATAGATAAAGTTTGTGTCAGAAATTAAAACAAGTAGAGCAGAGTGTTGGTGCTAATTCAGCCATGCATTCTTTATACTCTAATTCTAAGCTTGCCTAATAGGATTTTCAAGATAATTCAAAGGAATAGATCCAAAATTTGAATTTAAATACCAAATAACTCAAAAAGTCTGTATTTTTAAGACAGAATTTGTGTTTTAATATTTTTAGAAAAATTCTATGAAACTATACTAAATTTCTTTGCTATGATACACTAATATTCTAATTCCATATGCTTATTATTTTTAGGATCTCCTTTCTCTTCATTTTTTTTTACTGTTATTTGAAAAAAATCATCTGCCTGTGGGACTTTGAGATGCACTGTAGTTTGAGTTTGACTTCATTTTGCTTCGTTTCTATTATACTTAGTTGTGAAACTTTTTAGGCATAAACTACAGCTTTAGCTAATTAATTTTTAAAAAGTATGGGCTTTTTACATTTCTAACAGTATGCCACTGAAAAAAAAAAAAAAAAATAATAATAAGGAGTGCATGTATAATTAACCCAATTAAAAAAAGGGTACTCCCATTTTTTTCCCTGTCACATTAAGTTAAAGAATATATATTTAAAAAAAAAAAATCATGTGGAAGAAATTTTAAATGTAGTGCCTATTGCTAAGAAACACAATAGTAATTACATGACTACTAGGTAAAAATTTCACTATTTTTTTTTTACATTTTTCTTACTTTAAATATTTTTACATTTTAAATCTTGATCATGTTAATGCACCGAACTTCTTTAACATAAATGATAAAAATATAATATTGTATAATTTACTACTATGCACCAAATTTTTTTAACATAAACGATAAAAATATAATGTTGTATAATTTATTACTAACATACTATGTTAATGTACTATATAATATATGTTCATTACTAATATGTATCCAAATACAGAGTCTTTTATAATTAATAACTGTTATTTAAATATTCTAAAATTCTGCTTATATGCCCTTTACAACAAAAAACTGGATTTTAATAATTGTTTAGTGTTGCTTTATTAAATTTTTTGTAGTCAATAGATTCTCATGAAATAGTTTTAATTATTGTCCCTCTACATTACTTAATAGTGTTGCAGTGTTAAAGTTTACAGAATTATTTTTTAAATTTGATTTTTATTTATATTTTACATTCCTTGAGTCACACAGTTTTTATTATATAAACAAACAACTCTTCTTTTGCTTTTATACATATAATTTTTTACACTGTTTTAAAAAGATAATTATAATTTTTTTCTATGGGGGATTTTTCAGGATTTTTTTTTTCTACAGAGTAGTTTTAGAACCTCCAATATTTCTCAAAATTCTTTGTTCATGTTCTAATAATGTATATAATATTTGTTATACACCGAAGAGTCATTACATTATGACCACCTTCCATCTGTAACAATGGGCTCACCCAGGAACAGAACTACTGTGCGTGTGCAGCTGATGTTGGAGTATATAAAGCGGCTATGCATTGTCTGTCCAAATATAGTGCGATTAGCAACATAATGAGAAAGCAGCTGATTTATAAGACTTCGATAAAGGTCAAATCATTATGGCTCGGCAACTGGGAACATCAAAATCGGAAACGGCATGTTTAGTGGGCTGTTCATGTTCAGTTGTTGTGAACACCAGACATGCCAAGTCTCCTGCTTTTGGCAGGAGTCTCCTGCTTTTTGCTTGTTTTTCTATGCTCCTGCTTTTCCACTCATTTCTCCTGCTTTTCTGATGTAATTTTTATCTATTCCTCTTCGCATAATTTATGCTTAAAATTTGTGGGATTGGGTAAAAAAAAATTTGAAAGAAAATTGAAGTTTATCTTGCCATGCAATTTATCAAGTTCAGTTTGAATGTGAATTACTTTACAATGCTTTGAAACTAATTTTTGCTAAGAATAAATTTTTAACTTCAATTTTTGCATTGAAAACTTAAAGAATTCAAATTTCAATAGAATATAGCTGATATTTTCATTTCTTTATTACCTTTTCTTTTACAAAGATAATTAAGATTCTTATTGTTTTATATTAGGAGCAAAATGATCAAATCCGTTTATTTTGACTTAAATTTGAAACAACTGTATGTCTGAGGTTTTTTTTTTTTTTTATAGTCTGTTTTACTGCAAGAAACATATATTATTAATTTAGTTTTAATACTGATGCTTTGTAAATACCTCCTAAGCTTATAAAGCTTTATTTAAAATTAAATTTGCATTATTTTACTCATTTTTCTTACAAACTTTCTTGTTGGAAAAAGTCTCGTGATTTCTGTTAAAAAATCTCCTGCTTTTTTGTCATTAGAAGTTGGCATCTCTGGAACACATATCGAAAGTACTGTATGGATGGTGAAATGACAAGTCGCCGGCCAGCAGTGTGTTGTCCATGGTGCATTGATTCCAGAGGAGAGCAGATATTGCTACGTATTGTTCACTGTGAACGAAGAGCTACAACAGCTGCAATCACCACCAGCTACAACAGTCGTGACCTAGACAGTGTTTCTCAACACATTGTGCAGCGTATATTGCTGTGTATGGGCCTACTCATGTCCCTGCACTGACGGAACGTCATCGCCAGTTGCGTCTGCAATGGGCCAAGAAACATCGGAATTGGACATTAGAAGAATGGATGAAAGTCGCGTAGTCTGGTGAATCTCGTTTTCTGGTCCATCACATTGTGTGCGAATACGCCAATTTCCAAAAGAAACCCTCACTCCCACATGCACAGTTGGATGGAGATAAGCCGGTGGTGGGGGTATTATGTGTGAGCTATGTTTTCATGGAGCACATTAGAACCCATAATCAACATAGAACAATCCCTGACGTCTGTGCACTACGTGAACATCGTTGCAGACCAGGTTCACCTATTCATGACAACAGTATTTCTGACAGGGGATAGTGTTTACCAACAGGATAATGCACCATGTCATAAGGGTCGAATCATCATGGAGTGGTTCGAGGTACATTCCAGTGACTTTCAAATCATGTCTTGGCCTCCAAATTCACCTGACATTAATCCAATAGAGCATTTGTGGTCCCACCTGGAAAACCTAATTCGTGCTGCCACTCTACCCCCTTGCAATGTGCAGGAATTGCAGGACCAGTTGGTGCACGCTTGGTACCAGATACATCAGACTACCTATCAGCACCTTGTAGAATCAGTCCTACACTTGGGTGATGGCAGTTTTGAGGGCTAAAGGTGCTCCTACATGTTATTAACAGGGTGGTCATAATGTAATGGCTCTTGGGTGTATATTTATATGTTTATTGTAAAGCAACTATCACACGGAAGATCCTACTCTCTGAACTGTACACTAATACCTCTATGAATAATCGAGCATCAGGTAGTAGGGTTATTTTGAAGACTAAAATTAATTCAAATAGGCGTTAACAATTGGCTACTAATCGCTCGCTATTTCATGTTTTAAACACACACTGATTTTCTCACACTCCGATTGGTTGAATACGAGCTAACATCTAGCATAGGAGATTTAGTCAGTCATAAGTTCATCATTGACAAAGGTAGGAGAGGGAAACTTATCACACGATGCGTTTTCGACCGTTTGTCTCTCGAAAAACCTGTTTCAGGTGGTTTCGGGAGAAAGTATTTGATACTGCTAATCGTATGAGAGTATGTGTGATAAGCAGCTTAAGTTAAATAAAAGTGGAATTTAAAATAAGGATTTTGAAAAAAAAAAACACGAGTTTTTTCAAGTGAGTTTTATTGAAAAATACCACTTAGGCCAGCTTGTTGACCTAAAAAGAATGCATAATCTTTGCTCCCACACACAGAAAAAAAAAAAACTGTCAGCCAGGATGCCAGTAAAAAATTGTATTCTTCACAGAAAAAATCTATTTTAAAAACTGGTTTTCTGTTTTTAAACAATCGTTGTTATACGTTATGTTTACAGATAACAACAGTTAAACTAATGAATATATTCTGTAAATGTACGGAAAAATCTATATCTATTTATGTAAAAAATACATGATTTCTCTGTAAAATTACAGAATATGACTCATTTTTAAAAACAATTTTTTCTGTGTCGCAAACAGATTTTTTTTTTTTTTTAAATAGTGAAATTCTGTTATGTTTGTAGGAAAGAGCTGTTATTTTAGCAGAAATACTCTGTAAGTTTTCGAAAAATCTCTCTCTTTTTTCTGTAAAAAATACATGTTTTCTCTGTAAGAAATTTAAAATAATTCTGTTAAAGTAACATTTTTTTCTGCAAATATAACAGAACGTCACTGTTTAAAAGACAAAAGAGATCTGTTTACTTCACAGAAAAAAAAAGTTTAAAAAAATGGGTTTTCTGTTTTTAAAACAGTCATAGTTCGTTGAATTCACAAAAGAATTACATTGTTTTAATAGAAGAATTACGTTGCTTTAACAGAAGTATTTACGGAAATATTTACAGATTTTCCCAATTTTTTTTTTAAACGCTTTTTTTCTGTGAAGAAAACGGGTTATGATTGGCGTCCTGGCTGACAATTTTTTTCTGTTTTTTCGACGAGTTTTTTTTTACAACCGAATGAGAGGTGAGATTGCCATTCTGTAATAACTTATTGGATTTTTGCGTATATAGGCCTAAATGTTGGGACTGTAATACTTTATACGGCTTCTCAAATGGCTGTGCATCTGCACCTATTAATTAAAATTGTAACGATATGCATATATAAAATTAAATTGAGAGAAAATATATTGAATTGTATATATATATATATATATATATATATATATATACATACTTGCCAACCATCTCATTATGAGCCGTGCAATTTTTCTTACCCACCTTTTTTTTCACACCAATAATTTTTTAGAGTAATTTTAGTCTTATTTAATCGTAACAACATTTGGAGAAAATAACTCTAAAAATATAGTGGCGTGAAAAAACGGGCGTTTTTTCAGGGGGTGTTAACAATTGTACGGTTATTAATGAGATGGTTGGCACGTATGTATATGCATACACACACACACACAGATATATATATATATATAACTGGCAAATGAGGATGTTAAATAAAATAATGCATATGAAAGATTTAAATTTGTGAAAATTTTCAATTTCCGGTATTTAATGATTTTATGCGTTTTCTGATGACCTCAACATGATTCGCCCGTTTTTAGAAAACGACTATGTGTTTATGTGTGTGTATTATGTATTGCCAAAATGTTTTATCTCTTGAACTAATGGATAGAATTAAATCACGACTGACAATTAATTTAAATTAACCTTTATTTAAATATGTGTCGATTAGCTGTATGAATATATCATCCAATAAGTGGCACTTCTGTGCTGTGATTCACCCCATTTACATGAAGGGTATATCTCAATCTCTATAGTGCAAAAATGCTGCAAACATAGCATATAAGATGGATTTCATATGAAACTATGGTGCTTTAATTTGGTGCTTATCGACCGAATACTGGCGCAGTTACGTTGCAATTAAATAGCGTTAAAGAAAAAATTTTGGCTTCTACGGTGCACTAAACTTGCCGTGTGAGACGTATAAAATATAAAAATATGCTAATTCAGTTTGTGTGCATATCGAACGAAAGGTTGCTCTGTAATTCTACAATTAAGTTCCATTCACAGAATGTGTATATCTCAGCTTTATGTTATATATGCAACAAACTCTATAAGTATTATTTATTTATTTTTAGGATGGAGTTTAAAAATATCCTTTACATGGGAACTTTGAATGTCTGTGCATAATATTTATATGTTTTCCTAAAAATATCGTCGAGTTCTGACCATTGGCTGTATTGGTTTCTTTGAAACCACAAACAATAGAAATATGTTCTATTACATTTCAAAATTTTTCATTTTTTAAATCTAAAAAAAAAAAAAAAAAAAAAAAAAAAAATGCATAACACCTTAAACAAAGTATCAAGGATAAAGTGTACATATTAACTTCATTAACATCTTTTAGTTTGATGGATACGTCTCACATTCTACGTCTCATCTCCAAATGACCTTGACTTTAGATATGTCTTTTGTAAATATTATTTCTGAACAAGCAATTTGCATACCATCATTTACTAAAGAACCAAATGAGCTCCTATTTAACAAATTCCAGAAGAAAAATTCGAATCATGAAACTCTTGAACAAATTTAGAGAAATACTTTTCAAGCGAGACTATTCCTTCACCTAGCTAAATTTCCATTCCACACACACTGAGAAAAAATTCTGTAACTGAGAACTAGAATCAAATTGTGGCTCTCGAAAAAAAAATAGTTTCATGTCATCTATATAAATTCTAGTCCCCTTTGAAAACGAGTTCTAGAAACATCAATCAGAATTCTAGAGCATCTGTCTATATTATCGAGGTCAAACTTTTAAAAATCTCTGCAAATAAATGAGAATACAAGAGGCATGTTTTAGAAACTATACTCTTGTTTTTTGACCCAAATCTAGAAAATCAAGCAAGAATTTCTCGCAATACAAAATATTCAGAACATTCAGAATATTCGGAAAATTGTTTCACCTTCTAGAAATGTATAGAATAGAAATTTTCGATCGTTTAGTCCATTCAGCTTATTGGCGTGCTTCATACGCATAGATCGGAAATCTATATTTCTAATTTAGGGATTTAGAAAATGATTACTTATTCATTTGAGATGAAGACGATATATTTTTTTTCTCAGTGCATAGTTGCCAATATTCATCCTAAATTTTTGAATCAAACCGTGAAATCGACCTCGAACACCAATTCCTTACAAATTTCCAAAATGTCTGTGAAATTAATAAGGCTACTTCCAATCTTCGACTGAATAAAACGGAAATTATAAGAAATATTAAGAAATATTTTATTCGAAATAGTGACGACGCCAACCAATTTAGAATTCAGAAAAGTACTCATAAACACTACTGAATCATCGATATACATAACGCAAAGTAAACTAAAGTATGTAATTTAAATACTTTATTTTATTTTTTTTAGAAAAAGCATTATATATGAAAATACCGCTTTAGCCTATTAAAAACTATTTGTGAAATATGTTTTAGAGTGACGTGTATAAAAATAAGAAATAAAAATTCGAAGAATCTTGACTCTATTTTAAATTTTGTATTAACGTCATACCAAAGGGAAATTTATAAGTATGTTTCATCCAATTTAATAAGTACAGGCTCGTGTTCTATTTGTTAACACTTTCAGTCGTGGTGTTAGCGCTAAGATGACACAAATTATTAAGTATCAACTGCAAAAAATCAACCCGGAATCTTTTTAGCAAAATCTTACTTTTATAACAAGGTAGAAAAGTCATTTATTTCTTTTATTTTAATTTTATTAGAAAAATCCAGTGACAGTGTAATTTAAATTAGAACAATTTCTTTGCACCGCAAAGGGTTAACTGCATAACTATGTTTTTTTTTCTCTTAATCACCAAATTAAATACTCTCACCTACATTATTAAATGTAGAATCTCACCTATCATAAATATTATTTGCATACAAAAAAGAAATTGCATGATCTCTAGAAAATTTAATAAATTGATAATAATATTTGTTTATTTATTTTTATTATTTTATTCTAATGGTGAGTAGTGTTACCATTGTTTAACACACACACACACACACACACACATATATATATATATATATATATCGTCACTCAGACCGCTTGTTTTTAATTCCTCTGTACAGTTAAAAGAAAATTTTAATTTTCGTATTAAAATTTTATTCCTTTAAATTAAATTGTATTTCTTTTTCATGATATACATAATGAAGAAATAACATACAAAATGTTTAAAAATAATGTTCGTCATAGTTTACATTTCAGTGTAACGTAAGATATGGACCGTGTCCCAAAATTTTATGTTGCCACTCACCGTAGTTTGGCTATAATGCGCCGACCTTGGCGCGCATCACGTGTTCACCTGCCTTCCCGCTTTTAGCGGTAGTTGTATTGTTTTTCGTCGTAATGGTAACTTTTACTCTTGTTCATGTTATTCGGTGATATGTGTGATGTTGAAAAAATCACATATCCCTTGTTAAAAAAAAATAATAATAACAATAAAAATTACATTTTATTTATTTATAGCACAAGCAAACATTATACTTCTTATTCTAAAATAATCTAATATAATTTTGTTTAACTCGCTTAAGCTATTTTATTTTTATCACTTTTGCATTAATATGTAATTTCATATAATTTATTGTTCCCAGCATTATAAACCGTAATTCTTTTCCCTGCTCTAAATCTCATCAAGTAATCTATAATAATATAATTAAATAAAATATCAAAGAAAGAAAAACCCATTTATTTTATTCTTTAAAACAGCAGACGATTTTTTTATTTTTTATTGTAGCACCCGGTCTCCTGTCAGACGTAAAAAAGATTCCGTTGAATCATAATAGCTGAAAATCATTTTTAATATTTTTATCAATTGGTTCAAGGAGATTTGGCGAAATAAATTATTTAGCTTGCTGTCTGTCATTCTGTAAAGATGTTATCCTTTTTATCATTGACGCTAAAGGTGTTCTTTTAGAAAAAAAATATCGTAATGGCTTCCATTTTTTTTTTTTTTTTTGAATGTATGTCTCGAAATAATAAAATGGAATTCTTCGTCGTGCATGTTGTCGAATCTACTCATTCCATTTTGTCCAAAAATGCCATTCATATATGTCTTATAAGAGTAATTAAAACATCTAATTTTCTAAATGGAAAATGAATCGATGCTATCTTCCTATTCCGGTCGTCACAGCGCAGACCTAGCCTCGGGTCACTATACGGATATGGCCGCTTCTTACTTTTGATATCTTCATCCCACCAATTCTTTATCTAAATATGGTTCACCTATTTTTATGGTTTGAGTTGGCTATGGTGTCAACATAGTTTGAAATACGCTAATAATATGTTATCTATTAATTGTAAATATGCACATAGTACATTAATTAAATAATTGTGAAGTAATGGCTTCAAGAATAGTAAATATTATAATGATATACAGTCCATTCATAAATTATCGTCAACATTTGGTCAGACCAAATGTTGGCATGACTAAGAGATTTTCGTGCCCAGGGCACTCGCAAACTTTCGTGCCCCAGCACATTGGTTGGTTGATTAATTGATGTACACTATAATTTGAATTCTATACTTTTTAAATACCCAATGACGGAACTAACAGGCAAAATACAACACTCATAACTTTTGACAGTGTATTAAGTGCAATTAGAATATTACTAATATATTTAAACACACATTATAGCCAGCCAGGGCTTAATAAATGTAGTATCAAATAATATATATATATATTTAATTAACTGTTGACAAAATGAAGATTTCATCACATAACATTAATTTAAAAACCTTAATCCTGCATTCAGGTTGCTTTTCCAGACACCTCCGCCTCATCATCAGCTAACTTGTTTGGACTGCCTTTGCCTTTCTGGAATGTTTATATTAGCATAGAGTGTATGGCGCCATTTGATAGTTATAGTTAAATGTTCTATGATATTACACGAATTAGGGGTTGAAAGATTTTCTTCCTGTTTCATGGAGTAATTGGTAGGATATGTGAATTTTTAAATATTTTTAAAGTCAATTTCCTATACTCCATGCTAATGCAAAAGCATTCAAGAAAGGCAGTCCAAACAAGTTAGCCGATGATGAGACGGAGGTTATGAAAAGCTTCCTGAATGAAGGATTAAGGTTTTCATACTACTGTAATACTTTTTTAATTAACGTACATTATCATTATGCTTAATGTTTCAATTCATAACAGAATTTCAATGCTATCATGCATCAAAAATGATAGCAAATGCATATAAGTAGGCATTTAAAATATATGAAATATTAAAAAGAAAGAAAGAAAAGTAAAGAGTATAAATGTAGTAAATATATATATATATATATATATATATATACATACAAAGTTTTAAGTAAGCTAAATTTGTTCCATAAAGCAAAATAAATATTAAGTCATTATAAGAATCTGATATAATAGTCACTTGTAACACAAATTTACAAATTTTATTATATTTTAGAAATATAGGTAGAAACAAATGATTTTATTTATTTTTCAGTCTATAAATTATTTTTTGCCCAAGCATAAAGTTAAGTTAAAATTTTAAGTACATATCTCTAAGACTTGAAACTTGCATAATATTAATTTTCTCATTAGATTCAGTTTCTAAAATGTCATTGTTAAATTAAATTTTATCTTAATTTTTACTTTAAAAACTTCAGTATAAATTTCATAGTTTACACTAGTTGTGAATGTGATGTGTGGATTACTGAAGTTTGTGGATTTCTGAGAGTCTACTGTATTTATCCAAATCTAGGTTAAAATTTAAAAATTAAAGATACACTGAATATTTACTGGACGAGAGAAAAATTTTTAATTATTTTTCATTTGAAACAAATATAATTTTAAAGTTAAAAAAAATAAATTTAAAATAAAATTTAAAAAAAACTGCAAATTTTTACAGATTGCAATAATACATGTAACATTCAGAAATGACAAAAATATTCATTTTTAGCATATATCTAAAGCAATTTAAATAAAATAAAAAAAATCTTTAAATATTTCACAAAATTCTGCTTCATGTTAAATTTCACAAGAAAATATTCAGCAACTGTAAAAGACATGAAGACTTGATTGCTTTCATTAAATAAAGCAGATTATAATAAAATAAAATCAAAATTTAAAAATAATTACAAGCAAGAATTTTTCTCTTAACCTTTTAGAAATTAAATCGCTTATAGCATCTTCAAAATCTAACTTCAGCAATTATACTGTTTTCAAAAGATAACATACTCAATAGATAAAACCGCATTAAAAGCAATCTGTAAAAGCAGAATAATCAATTTCTTTCTCACTATTCTAATATAATGATCACTTACTTACAAGAGATAGATTTTTTCCTTGACTTTTTAGAAATGAAATCACTTATCATATCTTCAAAATCTAATTTAGCAGTTATACTGTTTTCGTTAGATAAAATAAAATTGTGTACAGTAATCACAAGAAATATGAAATTTTATAAATACCGCAATCACTAAAACAGTGCTATGAGCATTTTGTATATGAAAAAATATATATATATATTAGATCCATGAAACTTGCTGTGCTGCAATCTCAAGAAATATGAAATTTCAAAAGTACTGTAATCATTAAATATTAAATTAACAGTAAAATGACATTTTTAAAAACAAAAGCAGTTTTTTTTCAATAATAAGTCTCTCTCCCCTCACCAATTAGTTAAATTATTTCACCATAAAAACAGAACAAAAAATCACAATAGTATACATTACTTACTTTCTGAATGATTATTATCCTATAAATATTTGCCACCGAGCAGGAGTTTCGTAAAGTCGTATTTTTCAGGGATCGCGAACCAGCTGGTCGCCGAAGGCGGCTAGTTATCCTATAAATATTTATTTACTCATGAGAGGTTTTTTTTCTCGCTTTTTGAGATGCAAAAGCATCAATAACATCTTCAAAGTCTAACTCGGCAGTTATGCTGCTTTCAATGGACAAAATAACGATGAAAGATTATTTTGCTTAACTGCAGATCTCAATCTATTTTGATAAGATGAATGAAAAAAAGCACAACAATTTCAAGCATAATAATGAAAATAGACTAATAGAACATAAGCAAACGTAAATAAGAACGCGCTTTAAAAACTATAAACAAACACCACATTTCTATCACGATGTTGCCACTAATCGATAGAAAAGATCCGTAGAAAAGAACATGAAGAATCAGTTAAAACCATGGAGCTAAAACATTGGCGACACTGACACTCAATAAGTTACCTTATTTGGAAAGTAGCAATAAAAAAAAAATCCAGTTCAAGTAATTCTGGATAATGGAAATGAATGTAACATTTTAGAGAGATATATCGCTAATTTATTGAATTTGCGAAAAAAGAAATGCGATATTCATATTTCAGGAATTAACGGTAAAATGACAAACGTTAAATCCTCAGTACGTACCATTATTTCAATCAAAGATGATTCATTTCGTAAACCAATGGAATTTTTAATTATGCCTAAAATAACAGAATTAATTCCTTCACATAATATAAACTTAAGAAACGTAAACCTGCCACATGACCTTGAATTACCTGATAGTGAATTTTGGAAAAAATAAATAAAGTAAGGTAAATGCTTTAGTTGGAGCTGAATTTTTCAATGAAATATTAAAGGCATATAAATTTAAAATAGGACAATTCACCTTTCAGAATAGCGTTTTTGGGCATATTGTTGCAGGTACCATTGATAATAATGTATTTGAAAATACCTTTTGCGGTTTTTCTGCATGCAATGATTATCTTGATGAAAATATTCAAAAAATCTGGAAAATAGAAGCTCCTAAAATTGACTTACGTCCAATTAGTCAGGAAGAACAATTGTGTCAAAATCATTTTTTAGGAACTTTTGGATAGATAAATCGGGAAGATTTATGGTAGCCATGCCTTTGAAGGAAGATATTAGTGCTCTTAGGGATTCTAAATCTATCGCAGAAAAAAGGGTTAAGCAGTTATGGAATCGTTCAGAAAAGAATCCAACAATGCGAAATCTTTATTGTGATTTTATTAAAGAACACACTAATTTAAACCATATTACAAAGATTGTTGATTAAACGAGTCTAGCTGTTATTACCTTCACATCATGACATTTATAGACCCGAAAAATCTACTACGAAGCTTCGCGTTGTATTTAATGCTTCGAGTCCGACAACTAGTGGAATATTAATAAATGATATTATGTATAAAGGTGTAGTTAATGAAGATTTGTATCAAATCATGCTAAGCTTTCGACAACACCGATTTATGTTTTTGGCAGACATTCATAAAATGTATCGCCAAATAATGATTACCGAGGATCAGAGAAAATTATTAAGAATTCTATGGAAACAAAGTGTTAACTCTGAAATTGAATCCTATGAGCTTAATACTAAAACATACGGTACCGCTTGTGCTCCTTTTTTAGCTATTAGAACCTTAAAACAATTAGCCCTTGAAGAAGCGGAAAACTATCCCAAAACATCCGAAATTATGTTATATGATACTTATATGAATGACATTATTAGCGGGGAAGAAAAGCTGGAATCTACTAGGGGGCTTCAAAAACAATTTATACACTTGTTAAAAGGCGCTGGAATGAATTTATATAAATGGAATGCAAATCATATTTCCTTACTCGGCTTTTCTAATGAGACATTAAATGATAACACATTCTCGGATAAGGAAACCAAAGCACTAGGATTGCTTGGAAACACTATTTAGATGTTTTCACTCTTCAAAATAAATTTTAGTCAATTAAAGTCTATGGCAAAAAGAACTATTTTATGAGACATTGCTCGTATTTTCGATCCATTGAGTCTCATAGGTCCTGTTATTGTCAAAGCCAAGTTGTTCATGCAAGAACTATGGAAATTAAAATTAGACTGGAATGACTCCATTCCAAACCCTACTGCTCAAAATTGGCTAGAATTCGCCACTTTGTTTAAGGATCTCGAACAGCTTAGAATAAATCGCTATGTTTTACTTCCTGAAGCACAACTAATAAATTTACACGGATTCGTCGACGCATCGTCATCAGCTTTTGGAGCAGCCGTGTATATCCAGTCTATTCATAATTCTGAAATTGTCTCCAATTTGGTTAGCAGCAAATCTCAAGTTGCCCCACTAAAAACTGTCTCTATTCCTCGACTCCAGTTATCTGGTTGTGTTTCATTATCCAAAGTAATTGTGAATTTTGAAATTTCTGAGATTACAAATCAATAATATTTATCTCTATACAGACTCTCGAATAGCTCTTGCCTGGATCCAAACCGAGCCCTGGAAACTGAAAACATTTGTTGGCAACCGGGTTGCTAAAATTCAAGAACTTTCTAAAAACTTTCAGTGGAACCATGTTTCTTCTGCTGAAAATCCAGCGGACTTAATTTCTCGAGGTCTAACTGCCACCGATTTAATGGGAAATCAGTTGTGGTGGCATGGGCCAGACTTTCTAATTGAATCCAATAATATTATAAACAATGACTTTGATTGTCTGTCCCCCAGTGAATAATAGTGTTGTGTTAGGTGAAATGAAAAATAATCCCCAGTGTGACTCTAACCTTGCAATATTTTTTGGACTAATCCGATCTACGGATTCCTCTCATAATAATTTGTTTTGAATCAGAAATATTTGTTGTAAATTAATTAGAATATGTAGTTTATTTTTAGATTTATTAGGAATGCAAGAGCAAAGGTAACTAGAGTGATTGGACCACTCCGCAGCGCTTAATTAAACGACGCAGAATTGCATTTGATTAAACAGGTACAGTATACACAGTTTGCAGCATAATTGATCTGCCTAGAGAAAAAGAAGTCCGTAACAGGTAAATTAAATTGTTTTAATCCAATTTTAGATTCTCAGGGACACCTAAGACTGGGAGGAAGGCTTGGAAATGCTAATTTAAATTTTGATAGTAAACATCCCCACGACCATAAATTATCTTCCATGATTATGGAACATTTTCATAAAATATTTCTTCATGTAGGACCTCAAGCCTTGCTACACCACGTTAGAAAAAAATATTCGATAGTTAGTGGGAGATCTTTAGCTCGGAAAATAATTCGTAACTGTATTACGTGCTATAAACGTAAACCTTTAAGGGTCAGTCAATTTATGTAAAATTTGCCAAAGGAACGAGTCAATGTTACTCATCCATTTTATTGTACAGGTATAGATTTCTGCGACCTTTTTTCAATTAAATATCGGGATCAAAGAAAAGGAATCTATAACAACATTTTTCTTTGTATTTTTATTTACATGCCTACTAAAGCAGTGCATATAGAGGTAGTTAGCGATTTAACAACCGAAGCTTTTATCGCAAATTTAAAAAGAGTTTTTGCTAGACGAGGCAAAGCCCAAACATTGTTCAGTGATAACGCCAAAAATTTTGTTACTACAAATAATGAATTAGAAAGGTTGCATAGATTGACTTCTGAGCCTGATGAAAACCTTGGTATTTTTTTTAATTCAGAGAGTAATTATTGGAAATTTCTGCCACCCTATGCCCCAAATTTTTGGAGGGCTATGGGAGGCAGGTGTAAAATCGTTTAAGTATCATTTGAAACGCGCAGTAGGAAACGCTAAATTGACATATGAGGAATTCTTAACAGTTGTTTGTCAAATTGAGGGCATCCTTAATTCTCGACCCCTTACCCTCCTTTCAAATGATATTGAAGATTTGGAAGTTTTGACTCCGGGCCATTTTTCAGTTGGTCGACCCATCACACCGGTGATTGAACCTCAGTTCTCTGGCATTCCAGATAATAGATTAGATATCTGGCAAAAAATAGCTAAAATAGTTCAATGGATATGGAAAAAATGCCAAACTCATTATTTAAATACGTTACAACAAACAAACAAATGCAGAATTGAAACGGATAACATTAAAAATGGGGATATGGTGTTATTAAAGAAGGAAACTTGCCCATATGTAGTTGGATTTTGGGTAGAATAGTAGAAATTATTCCAGGAAAGGATAAAAAATAAAAGTAGTTTCTGTTAAAACAAACAATGGGACATAAAAACGACCCATTTCAAAAATTGCTCTTTTACCTTTAGAAAAGTATTAAACAAAAAAAAAAAAAAAAGTTTGAAAATGAATAACGTATTTAGTTAAAATTTAGTTTTATTATTCAAATTGCATATGTAATATTTTCATATAATTAATTGTAATTATTGTATCAGAACTCTAATTTTGAAACAATGTTTCAAGGTGTGCCGGTATGTTGCCGCTCACTATAGTTTGGCTATAATGCGCCGACCTTGGCACGCATCTCGTGTTCACCTGCCTTCCCGCTTTTAGCAGTAGTTGTAATGTTTTTCGTCGTAATGGTAACTTTTACTCTTGTTCATCATCTTCGGTGATATGGTTCACCTTTTTTTATGGTTTGAGTTGAAAATGGTGTCAACATAGTTTGAAATACGTTAATGATACGTCATATATTAATTGTAAATATGTATATAATACTTTAATTAAATGTTTTGTCGAGTAATAGCTTCAAGAATAGTAATTATTATAATGATATAGAATCCATTCATAAAGTATCGTCAACAATTTAGACATTCAAAAAAATTTGCATTAACATAAAAAGTAATAAGGTATAATCGAAATTCGTGCGATAGGTACTAATTAAAAACTGTTTTGCTGATATACACATAGAAATTATGATGAGAGGTTTGAAATTATAAAATGTAGTACATTAAACTATATAAAAATGTGTTGTCCCAAAAGTATAGACACCTGTAAGTGTTTTTGGTTTTACATTTATAAAAGCAACTAAAAACTTACTGTTAATATTGAATTGTATTGCCACGACACTTTACAACATCAAATACACATTGTTCCATAGAATTAATTAAGCATTGCATTACCGAAGGAGATATTTCATACAACGCTTTGTCAATTTCTGTTTTTAAGTCATTTACACATGTATTTCCATTTTCATATGTTGTACGAGATACGATCCCCCATATTTCCTCCATGGTATTCAAATCCGTTCTAAGTGCTGGCCAGTCTAATAGTGTGATATTGTTTTGCATAAACCACGTTTTCGTTGATCTGGAGGTTTGAAAGGATGCCCTATCTTGTCGGAAAATCTCAGTCCGGTCCTGCTTGCAAATCCATAAATGGCAGTAAATTGGTACGTAAAATAACCTGATAATCCTCTGATTTCATTTTTCTATCCATAAATCCTAGAAATGTTTACCCGTTGAAACAAAACCCTCCCCAGGTCATTACGGATCCTCCGCCCTGTTGTTTGCTGAAAAAGTTCTTCGGTTCTTTGCTTAGGTCATACTAGTAAAATTTATAACTGTCAGGGCCGGCCAAATTCCATTTCTTTTCGTTACTGAAGATGACAGAAAGCCACATTTCATCGTATGACACATGCTTTCTAGCCCACTTTAGACGAGCATCTTTATGTCTCTACATTATGCATGGTTTTGCTTTCATTCTGCTGTAAACAATATGTTTTGAAACTTTAATTATTTTGTGTACAGTACTTTTTTTGAAATTCTAGAAGTTGATTCAATTGCACGCACAGATAAATTATCTATCAACTGAAGCCTTTTTTAATAACATTCTATCATCACAAAACGTTGATTTCTTTGGTCTTCCAACTTACTTTCGAGTATTCCATGTACCACCTGATCTCAAAACTTTATAAATACTGCTCAAGGATCTCTTTATTCTTCTGCGATATTTGTACAGGATTTTGCCCTTGCTCCTTTAACTGTAAAATCTTAATAATTTCATTTTTATAAATTTCTTTAGAACGTGGCATTTTTATCACAATACGCTGGAAACCTCACTTCCGAATTACAAACAAAACAATAAATTAAACTGATTAAATTATTATGCTAAATATATAGCAGACGATACTTTAATTAAAGGGAAAATATATTCTGCATATTTACAAGCAGGTGAAAATAAAAATATTTTATTCTGTGAACAAAAATGCAAAAGAAAACATGTAATGTTGTTTTGTGTCTATACTTTTGGGACAGCACATTTTTTATATAATTTAATGTACATTTTATAATTTCAAACCTTTAATCATAACTTATATGTTTTAGAATTCACAGAAGAAACTTTTATCAAATATTTAAATTCAAGATTTATATGGTAAGTAAAATGCACTTACCCTGTATATGAGTATCCTATGAGGCTTGCAGAACCAGATGAATTTATTCCATGTATGAAAAGAAGAACCAATTTCTATTTTCTTTTATAAACATCTTTTCTGCTAAGCTATTCAAAAGATAATTTCAAATATATAAATAATGATGTTTCAATTTAATTAAACCAGCCTCATTTAGCTTTGTTTGTGTATTAGGAAATTATATATTATTTTATGTTGCATTCTTTTTGTGGGAATAAAAATGAACCCACGTATTATCCTTTTAATCACATCTTTTATTATAAAAAACTGAACATCGAAGAAGGAGAAAAAAAAAAAAAAAACGAAAAATACATTATTACATGTACATAGAAACACAGACGGCCAATCAGAAAAACAAATGCGTCATAGCGTCGTCACAATGTAGATGTATATATGCATGAAGAAATAAAAGAGTCAAATGAAATGTTTTTAGAATAATATGAAAATGAAAGTTTTTGTAATTATTGAAAGAATGTCATTTTGAGTTTATTTCTCACCAACACCCCTGCGTAAACTCGATGACATTTAATCACAGTTCAACAAGGAAATTCGCAATTTTCGAAAAGAATGTCTCGGCAGAGGCTTCGTGAGCACATCGGCGATCATATTTTCCGTGCTTACATACTCAATCTTTATTGTGCCCTGCTCAACAAGGTCTCGAATCAGATGATACCTTAGTTCGATATGCTTAGTTTTCTGTCGAAACTTGTCGTTTTCCGCTAATTTAATGCAAGAAAGGTTGTCTTCATAGAGTGTAATAGGACAATTTTGTTGCATATCAATTTCTTCAAAAAGGTTTATAAGCCATTTTACTTAGTGCGCGGCACTTGCTGCAGAAATATATTCCGCTTCTGCTGATGACATTGATACAGATTTTTGTTTTTTGCTTGTCCAGTATACAGTATTTGCTCCTATGCAGAACAAATTTCCTGTTGTAGACTTACGATCACTGGGATCGTTTGCCCAGTCGGAATCTGCATATACCCTCAAGACAGGCTCTTCTATATTATTATATGTCAATTTAAGATTAATTGTACTTTTTAAATATCTCATTAATCTTTTTACCGCTTCCCAATCTTTTGCTCTTGGGCGCTCATTTCTTCTACTCAAAATATTTACCGCGGCGCTAATATCCGGACGTGACACGGTTGAAATATATAACAATGCGCCTACAGCCTGTCTATATTGTGTATTTTCTGGTAAAAGGTTTTCCTCGTCATTTAATTTTATGTAACCTGTGTCCATAGGAGTGTCTGTAGGTTTTGAATTTTCTAAACCGTATTTGACTATAAGTTCTTGTATTTTGTGTGTTTGA
Source organism: Salticus scenicus (assembly GCA_963930645.1). Lineage (NCBI taxonomy): Eukaryota > Metazoa > Arthropoda > Arachnida > Araneae > Salticidae > Salticus > Salticus scenicus. Next base: position 102,157,319 of record OZ005649.1, read on the forward strand.
TCAAGAGTCATTGTATTTTCATTAGGGCGATTAATATTTATCCCAAGATATTGTTTTGCTTCTCCCAAGTCTGTTAACGGGTATTCTTGTTTTAGTTTGTTTACAATTTCATTTATTTGTTGATCATTCCCCGCTATTAACAAATCATCGACATACACAAGTACATAAGTAGTTACATCGTTTTGTTTACGTTTATAAAGACACTTGTCGAATTGACTTTGAATAAAGCCTAAGTTAAGTAATGACTCATTCAATTTTAAATTCCATGCTCTCGCGGCCTGCTTTAGCCCGTATATTGCCTTTTTTAATTTGCACACCTTATGTTCTTCCCCGGATACCACGTATCCTTCTGGCTGATGCATATAAACATCTTCACTCAATTTACCGTGTAAAAATGCAGTCTTGATATCAATATGTCTAAGACTTAAATTCTTATAAAGACTCATTGCCAAAAAACTTCTCAAGGTTGTGTGAGACGCCACTGGGGCGAAAGTCTCATCGTAGTCTATTCCATATTTTTGTGAAAAGCCCTTCGCAACCAGCCTAGCTTTGTATTTTTCAACACGGCCCTGACTGTTATATTTTGCTTTGAATGCCCATTTGCACCCTACTATTTTCATCCCTTGTGAAACCTCAACTAAATCCCAGGTGTCATTCTGCTTGAGTGAATTTATTTCATCTAATGTAGCATTGATCCAATTTTCCTTTTCTACAGGGTTTTCCATACTTATTATATCATCCCAGCATTTTGGTTCACTTATTCTTTCATTGTGTAATGTGAATGCGAATCTATCTGGTGGTACCCCTTTATTAGATCTTTGTGATCTACGTGGAGTATTTTGAGAATTATCTGACACAACACTATCATTAGTTTCATCTATCTCTGAGTCTATTATTTGCAAATTTGGTGATGGATTTTTATTATCACTTTTCTCATCATTGTTTTGTGATGTGTCATATTTAAGTATCGCTTGTTTTTCATTTTCTACAAATTTTACGGTTCGACTAATAATTATGTTTTTGCCATTTGTACAGATCCTATATCCTTTACTTCTATTGTCGTACCCTACGAATATGCCTTCCTGTGCCGTATTATCTAATTTTCCTCTGTGTACCTTTTGTACGTATGCATAGGCACGACAACCAAATGGTTTTAACATTGATAAGTCAGGTTTTCGACCTGTCCATAATTCATAAGGTGTCAATTCACACGAAGATGTTGGGAGTCTATTTTGCAAGTAAACTGCGGTATTTATTGCCTCCCCCCAGAAAGAATTTGGTAAATTGCCATCTTTTAATAAACAACGTGCCATTTCAACTAAGGTACGATTTTTACGTTCAGCAGTTCCATTTTGAGAAGCTGAATAGGGAACAGTGAATTGGTGGTCTATACCTAATTTTGTTAAGTATTCATTTAATTCTGTCCCGGTATACTCTCCTCCGTTGTCGGAGCGGATTGCATGCAAAGTTCGTCCGAATTTATTTGATGTCATTGCGATATATTCCCTCAATTTTGCAAAAACTTCATCCTTTTTTCTCAGTAGGTATATTACTGTAAATCGACTAAAATCGTCTATAAAAGTTAAAAAATAGTATTTTCCACCGACCGTGGGGGTTGTCATTGGTCCACACAAGTCAGTGTGTACCAACTCTAGTGCTTTAGTTGCCCTAAACTGAGCCTTTTTGGGATAAGGATTGTCCGTTAATTTAGTTAATATGCAAGTTTCACATGCATTATCATGTTTGCAGTTGTCTAGTTTTATCCCAACTGCCATGTTGTTGTTTACCAATCGTTTTATATGACTAATGTTTCTATGGCCTAATTTAATGTGCCATTTATCAATGCAATTTGTATTTTCACATATTTTTACCATGTTTATAGTGTGTGTTGTATCATAGTTAACTTTGCATTCGTATAAATTGTTGTTAATGTAACCTTCAATGCATGTTTCTCCTTCATGCATTATTTTGCATGATTTGTTTTCAAATATTGCTACACAACCATTTTCAGTAGCTTCTTTTACAGATATGAGGTTTGTCTCTATCTCTGGTACATATAAAACATTTTTCAATATTATAGTATTATGTGTGTTATTGGAATTTATGGTGTTTAATTTCACAGACCCATGACCCAGGGATTCTATCTCCTGTCCATTCGCGATTGTTACGCGTGAATTATTATGATTAAATTCATGAAATTTATTCCTATCATTGCATACATGCGTTGAACAACCTGAGTCTACATACCAATTGTTAGATTTCTCACCGATAAATAGAGTGAATATTTTATCGTTAGGTTTTTTATTTTCACTCTCAGCAATAAGAGCCCTATCCGCGTTATGTCTGTCTTGAGAGTACATACCAGATTTGAAAGTTGATCTGGCATTGCTGGCTTTTGTTTGTTTCAGAGTCTTTTCTTTATTTTTATTTTTAAGATGCCAGCATTCTTCAATTGTATGCGATTTTTTTTTACAATAACGGCAGAACTTTGAATTTTCTGGTTTCGGTTTAAATTTAACCTTTAACACTGAATTATTTTCAGATTTGTTTTCTTTTCTTTTAGAAAATTCATCAATCAATTTCGAGCGTATAAACTCTGGTACAAGATCCTTTTCATCACGCGATTCTAAAGCGGTAATTAATACATCATAACTTGGAGGTAAGGAACAGAGCATCAGGGCTGAAAGGTGCCTGTCATTTATTTCTTCTCCGAGCGATACTAACTTATCTCGCAATTGATAGATGTTAGTTAAGTGGTCTATCATATCGCCACCTTCAGTTAATTTCGTAGAGTAAAGCTTTCTAAGCAAAAATAGTTTACTGCTGAGGGTTGAACGCTCATGTACAGCTTTTAAGGCGTTCCAGCATTCTTTAGCGGTCTCAAGATTTTTGACATGGATTATTTGATTATCCTCTATTAAGAGGTTTATAATGGCTCGTGCTTTCCTATTTTTGTTATTCCATGTGTCCGTAATAGGATTCGGAGCATCGTTAAGAACCACGGAATATAAATCTTCCTTTTGGAGAAACATTTCTAATTTAAATTTCCACACATCATAATTTTGTGCGTTAAGTTTTTCAATTATAGTGTCCTTGAGGATACTCATTTTAATATTTCAATTTTGTTTTCTTTCTAGTTTATAATAACTACAATTTTATATTTAATCATTCATATGTTTATTTTAAACATTCTTTTATTTCTATACTTTCGTTTTCAAGAAACAAAAAGAAAACATATTTATTTATTTTCGCTTACATTTTTTTATCATTATTATTAGCAAAATAATATTATTTTAAATGAAGCAAATGTTTCTTCAAATATGCAAAGAAAAAAAACTGTCAAGAATAAATTCAAAGTTTCGATTTAGCGCGTCAGTAGCATAATCTTTTAGAATTCACAGAAGAAACTTTTATCAAATATTTAAATTCAAGATTTATATGGTAAGTAAAATGCACTTACCCTGTATATGAGTATCCTATGAGGCTTGCAGAACCAGATGAATTTATTCCATGTATGAAAAGAAGAACCAATTTCTATTTTCTTTTATAAACATCTTTTCTGCTAAGCTATTCAAAAGATAATTTCAAATACATAAATAATGATGTTTCAATTTAATTAAACCAGCCTCATTTAGCTTGGTTTGTGTATTAGGAAATTATATATTATTTTATGTTGCATTCTTTTTGTGGGAATAAAAATGAACCCACGTATTATCCTTTTAATCACATCTTTTATTATAAAAAACTGAACATCGAAGAAGGAGAAAAAAAAAAAATAAACGAAAAATACATTATTACATGTACATAGAAACACAGACGGCCAATCAGAAAAACAAATGCGTCATAGCGTCGTCACAATGTAGATGTATATATGCATGAAGAAATAAAAGAGTCAAATGAAATGTTTTTAGAATAATATGAAAATGAAAGTTTTTGTAATTATTGAAAGAATGTCATTTTGAGTTTATTTCTCACCAACAATATGTGCATATCAACAAAACAGTTTTTCGTTATTACCTATCTCACAAATATTAATTTACCTTATTACTTTTTATGTTAATGCAAATTTTATTGATTGTCTAAACTTTTGGAAAACAACATCCATACACGAAACCTATAACTATAAACCTATTGCGAGAAAAATACTTTATTATTATTATTATTATTATTACTATTTTATTTCGTATATCTTACATATACATATATACATTTAAAAAAAAAATCCAGTGAAATTTATTATAATAATATTGTATCTATTTTACTATGCATTTGCATTACATTCATATGAATTTTAAAAATATTCAGAATTTGTTACGCAAAAAGTTTAAGTTTATTGTATTATTATTACATCAATCTAGACAGTGGAATAGCTATTGTGTCTCGTTTCGCAAAAACCTAAATCGAAATTTTTTTTTTCATTTCATAAAAAATGTCGACATTTTATGTAAAAGAAAGCCATTCATATGTAAGATATATCGATATATTGAATTTAATTGTTGCATAAAAAATACTGTTTTTTGTATGAATTCGCAAAAATTTAAAAACGTTCAGTTTTACAGTGAAATAAATGAAAGGGAATGTTAGGAAAATGGATCAAGAATTTTTATTTTATTTTATTTTTCATTTAGTTTATTAAATGTCATTGAAAATTCTTAATTTCATTAATTTTAAACATTATTTGATTTAATATGTGTTTTATTTATTTATTTAATTATGTATTTTTTATTTTTTTTCTCCGGATTTAAGCAGTAATTCGACTTATGATAGGAAATCACTTGTAAGAATGTGTAAAAATTGTATTCCGCCAGTCACAAAATTTATTTTTATTCATGTATTCTTTTTCATAAGAATTTGTATTTTTCGTTTCTCAACATACTGTAGGTATGGGAGAATTAGGTAAACGTAAAAAAATTTCGACCACCATTTTTACTTTCCGAACACTATAGTGAGGAAATTATTGTAATCATGTCAAAAATCCGAATTCGAGATTTTGATGTTTCTATACGTTTTGAGGTCCCCTGAGTCCGTTTTCACTATTTTTACGATGATGTATGTATGTGTGTGTGTGTGTGTGTATGTGTGTATGTGTGTATGTGTGTATGTCTGTGAACACGCTAGCGTCTAAAGGCTTTGTTCGATTAACCTGAAAGTTGGTACGTATATTGTAAGTCACCATAGTACGAACCCTATAGATTTTGGTGAATCTAGCACTTATAGTTTTTTTACAGGGACACAAAGAAAAATTCTTTATCATTATGGCCTATGGGACCAAAATCTTAAAAGTGCGATAGCATCTAAACGCCTTATTCAATTGAGCAAAATTTTTATACCCATATTATAGGTCACAGATACTCAATCTGTATAGATTTTGGAGAATCTAGCACTTATAGTTTTTTTACAGGGACACAAAGAAAAATTCTTTATCATTAAGGCCAATGGGGCCAAATTTTTAAAAGTGTGATAGCGTCTAAACGCCTTATTAATCTGAGCAAAAAAATTGTACACATGTTATAGGTCGCATTTGCACCAACTGTATAGATTTTGGTGAATCTAGCACAACAGTTTTTTTACAGGGACACAAAGAAAAATTCTTTATCATTATGGCCTATGAGACCAAATTTTTAAAAGTGCGATAGCATCTAAACGCCTTATTCAATTGAGCTGAAAATTTGTATGAATATTATAAATCACTGTTGCACTAACTATAAGCATTTTGGTGAATCTAGCATCTATACATTTTTACAGGGACAAAACGAAAAATTCTTTATCATTATGATCAAAGGGCTCAAAGTTCAGTAGCGTTAAATAAAACCTCGTGTGATATATGGAGAAAAAAAACACTCTATTATGGTTTTCTCTCTTTTGTTTGTTTAGCAATTCCTCTTTCTTTATTTTATCTACAAAACTGTTAGTTACTCAATGTTCGGAAAGTCGAGTGGAGTCACTCCAGATTTTTTTTTTACTTTTTTACACATATTCAGGTGATGGTGTTGGGAATCCAAACAAACAAATAGTCGCAAAGAGATCAGACTGGTTAAATTTCGTTAAAAAATTTCGTAAAAGTTTTTTTTTTTTTTTTTTAAGTAAAAAAAAAACAACTCGATAACTTTGTTTTAAATTATCACAGATTTATGGTTCAACCATTCGTTTTTAAGGTACTGACGAGACCTTTCGAAAGATACCCATCTTGAAACTTTGCCCCCCCTCGGGGGGTTACTTCCTCCCGGGCAGAAAATTTTGTGCCCCCACATGCACATTTTTTTCCCAGTTAACTATTACTATTATCAACGATACCTTTCGAAAGATACCCATCTTGAAAGTTTACTTCCCCGGGGGTGTCCTTCCCCCCCCCACATGCACAAAATTTTTTTCCTAGTTAACTACTACTATTATCAATAATTCATATCGATTTTACAATCTCAAGTTTAAAATAACGCTCATTATGTACATTTATACGAAATTTTGTCCTATACTGCCAAGTTCAAAGTTTACATAAAATGCGATCACAGCGTCATCTGCTGGGCGATTGATCCCAAAATCTAATCAGCACTATTCCATGTCAGGGTCCAACTATATACCAAGTTTGGTTCAATTTCATTCATTGGTTCGTGAGATACGGTGAAAAATAAGAAATTTTGCGGTCACAGCGCCACCTGCTGGGCGATTGATCCCCAAATCTAATCAGCACCATGCCCCGTCAGGTTCCAACTATATACCAAGTTTGGTTGAATTTCATACATTGGTTCGGGAGATACGGTGAAAAATACAAAATTTTGTTCTATACAGCCATGTTAAAAGTTTACATAAAATGCGATCACAGCGCCACCTGCTGGGCGATTTATCCCCATTTCCAATCAGCACAATGCCCCGCCAGGGTCCAACTATATACCAAGTTTGGTTGAATTTCATTCATTGGTTCGTGAGATACGGTGAAAAAAAGAAACCACAGACACACAGACATAGAGACAAACACAGAGACAGACAGACATTTTAAAAAAACTATCAATTCGTGTTCAGGACATCCCAAAACGTGTAGATCCGTCAAAAAACGGAGGTCGAAAATTTTCGCGAATCCAATACTTTTTCTTTATTACATATAGAAGAAAGTAAAAAATCGTACGTCAGTGAAAATGTAGAATTTTTTAACATGAGAGAATCGGGCAGTTTTTCACTTAAACATGCAATAGAAGAAATATTTTGATGTCAGAGTAGCTTTAAAATATGAGCTATGATGCTGGCACGAACATAATTAACTATGAAAATTCTAGTTTGAAAGCTTCATAAGTTTTTTAAAATTTACAAACTTCTTAACATGGCAAAATAGGGCAAAACTTCACGTTAACGTCCATTTTAAGGGATGTTTTCATTATAAAGATGTTAGACCACTTTTAAAATACCCTTTATGATAATGTACTGAGCATCATTGTCTACGAATATTCTAATTTGAAAATTTAGTAAGTTATTCGACATTTAAGACTTTTCTTAACAGAGCATATTAAAGCAATATTTAAACTTAAACATTATTATAAAGTTTTAAAAACGCTTAATACAAATGAAAATGCAACTACTTAAATTTCTAATTATTGATCTTAATGTATATGAATATTTTTGCATGACACTATAAATCTTAATGCTAATCATAGAAAACCATCAATGCGATAGATTTTTTTTTTTTTTTTTTTTTTTTTTTTTTTTTTATGCGCATATGAATGATAAATATAAATTTCATTATAATTTTTGCAAGAAAAATGTATTGAAGTATGCTTTAACTCTCATGGAACGTAATGATTTAGAATTATGTCGAATGTACCTGTACACAAACCCTTTGCAGAATTTACTTCATTTGCTGGCAAACAAACCTGAACAGTAGCAGCTCTTGCCCAACGAGCTACTAGGTATCAATACCTACATTCATTGTTGCGAAATCTAGCGACATTTTTATTCATTAATCTTGAATAATTTGGAGGAGTGAAGTTTCATATAGATGTTAGACAATTAATCTTTGATGTGGTTAGAAAAACATTTTAATTAATGATTAATGTTAGACGTAGACTAAAAAAGTCACTAAAATAGGCAACGCTGACAACATTAATTATCTAGTATGTACGGAAAGACGTTATACTTTTAAAAAGGAAACTTAGTGCTCAAGCGATCATATCAGTTATTTTTTTGTATAAAATAAATCAAAGAAAAACGATTTTTGATTCTATTTGTTAAGTTCAGACAAAACTAAATGTTAAAGCGAAAGTGGTATTTACGTAGTAAAATACTTAATTATATAGCATGAATATTATTCACACATCCAATTACTACAAAATTAAGTACCATTTTCCAGTACTTTCATTCATTATCGTAGTATTTTCCGTAGATTTACACACTTCTAAGCAAAGTAAATAATTTATCTACTCATATAAATGTAACTACGTGTCGTTAAATTGTAAATATACAATTAGTAGGGCGTGGTTCTTATCATTTGTGCAAAGTTCAGAAAATGTCCTTTTAAATACAGGCATGAGCGTAAACTTGTAAGCTTTTAATATTTCATATATTATTTGAAATATCTATCGATTTTGTTTTATGCTTAGTAATTAGGCAATGTTGTACATTATATAAAATCAGAAGACACTTTTAAAGTATTATAATATTCATATTTTTGAGAATGAAGTAAACAAACGAATCTAATAAATATTTTATTTACAAAAATATTGTTGAAAAGAGTGTATTAAAAAATTGTTTTAAAAAAGCATGTTAAAGTACGATAATACGTAACATTTAAACGGTAAATTAATAGAGATTTTGTATATAAATTACTCTATTAAAATAAATCTAAACGTACTAAGTAAATTCAGTAGAGATCAGATAGCTATATTTTTTGAAATATTTATAAACAACACGTTTCAAAATGAAATAAAGTTTAAAGAAAATAATTTTTGAAGACAAAATTTGCAAAATTTAATATAATTTATTACATTAAATTCTGAAAAGACATGAATTTATGATTTTCTGCTCTTATCACCTACGACGGATAATTTATTTTAAAAAAAAAAAAAAAAAAAGATTTTTATTCACAATATCTAATACACGGGCAAATTTTAATTGATTATTTATTTTAATTTTATTTACTTACGTATCTTTCTTAAATTTTTGTTACGAGCACTAATTTTACATTTTTATCCAAAGTATATATTCTACAGTATCTAAAAAAACCGCTGCATTTTTCAAAGCAAGCAAGATATAGAAATAACATATCAGAAAACATCTCGATTTTCAAAATATATATTATCGTTGCCACTTTTTTAGAAATATTTCACATTAACAAAGACGAATTTTTATTGTTAGAAATTAGGATTATGAATTACACTTAAGCATTTTCACAGACATTTTGAGCCATTTAATAGTATTGTTATTGCAATTCTATGCACTTCACATTTTACTTAAAAAAAAAAAAAAAAAAAAACATAAAACACGTATGCATTAAAAAAATCTGGAGTTACTCCTCTAGTTAGTTACTCCTCCTGTATAGTTACTCCTCCCTGGAGTTACTCACCCTCATCCCCGTTACTCTCCTCTAAAGTTACTTCCCTTTACTTTCAAAACGTTTAGTAGTAAGCGGTTAATTAGTTAAACTGGAATTAAAAAAAAAAAAAAATGTTAAATATACAAAAGGGAAAGTCATAGTGGCTTGTTTGAGAATTTCTGACCAAGTTGAATGTCGTATAATGGATCGTGATGTATACAATTACCTTGTAAAAGAAATATAAAAACCACAATATCAAATATTTATCTATTGTTAATGTTTTAAATAATTTGATATTACTTAAGCATACTTTAAATTAATTGAGTCATTAGAACACAATGCATAAATATTCTACATTGTATACCGTTATGTAAACTATAAGTTATACGTTCATATAAATCAACACGATTGATGCAATACGATATCATGCATACCAGCTTCTATCTTAATCGAATATAGAGTTTGGACGCTAGAGAACTTTAAAGAATTTTAGTTTATATTCCGCAAAAATAAAGAATTGGTTTTGTGTCCCTGTAAAAGAACTGGAAGTGATAGATTCGCCGAAATCTATACAGTTGTTGCAATGATAACCTATAACATGTATCATGAATATAAATTTAAAGCTCAATGACTTAGGCATATAGAGTATCTTTATATAATCTCATCCTTTCGGCCATAATAATAAAGAATTTTTGAATGTGTACTTGTAAAATAACGACGAGTGGCAACTAGATTTACCAAAATTTATTCCTTTTTTGCTACGGAGACCTGTAACGTGTACATGAAATTTCAGTTCATTTCAATAAGTACTTTACTCAATGTAACACTTTGAATAAGTTCAGCCAATATGCCATAATGATAAAGGATATATGTTTGTGTATCCATAAAAATAAATAAAAATAAGCTTTGTATAGGCAAAGCTGTAATAATGGTATAGAAACACAAACATTTGTACTGTTCGTGTGATGGTGACAGATATTTCGGGTGATAGATATTTAGCTCTATCGAATCAGTTATTTAGATTTTTTTTTAACTTTATATAATTTGAACTCATTTTACATAACGCCAAAAAGTTGTTTTTTGTGTCCCTGTAAAAAAAAAAAAATATATATCAGTGTTAAATTCACCAAAGTCTAAACAGATTGTGTTACGGTAACCTATAACATTTGTACCAACTTTCAGTTCAATCAATGAAAGCATTTAGACGTTATCGTATTTATTCTCATAGATACACATACAAGCATACCGCTACGCATACATACACACGCACACAAATCACTGTAAAAATAGCAAAAAATAAACTAAAAGAAACTAAAAGTGTCGTAGGTAGACTAAATTCTTATAATCGGATTTTTGTCATGATTATAATACTTTCCTTACTTTTGTATGTTCAGAAAGTAAAAATGGGATTATATATCAAATAACGTATTGATTTAATAAAACTACAGTTTTTAGATTAATCCATACATATTTCATATATTTCTTGTGATTAAACACTTTTACGTCGCAGTTTTGAGTAAAATTTAAACAACATTTAAAATGAGACATTTATGTACAATAAAATGTATATATATATACATTAATATTAAATAGAAGAAATATTTTTCAACTGTAAATAGACCCGTCCTAACACGCCACAAGCATAACAATTACATTCCAGTAAAAAAAAAAAATATATATATTTCCACATTGTGAAGGCACCGTTTTAGCTTCTTTCAAATGAGATGTTTGTAGCTTAATAAAGTCTTTCTCTAGAAAACACCATAAGGTGTGTGTGGGGAGGGATGGGGGTAAGACCTTAAAAAAAAAAAAAAAAAAAAAAAAAAAAAAAACGTTATTCAAGATCACCAGATTTATATGCGTACACGTTCAGGATGAACTGGTGATAACAGAATTAACAAGCATAAACGCGCTAATCAATTTAGTGACGTTAAATCTAAATTCGTTATTCACAATTTAGATGCTAGATGTGTTGCTGACTTCGCAAATGTCAAGGTCTTTTCTTTAGGTTTAAACATATATGACTACAAGGCGTCTTTACGAACCTACATCTCACTCCTTTTGATGAATTGAAAAATCTACCACCAGAATATCTAATTCTCTTTTGACGTTTTTATTACTAAAGTGTGACTGTTGTATTTTTGTTGGTTTGACACTCATGAGAGTTGATTTACAGCCGAAAAGTCTTGTTTTTAATGCTCTTAAATTGGGCCTTTGTATATGATCTTTTGTAAAAAGTACCTTATTTTAAATATTTCGTTTAATTTAATTTTAAAAAATGCAGAACATATACACACGAAAAAAAAAAAAAAAAACTGAGGCTGAATGTTAGGTATTAATAATAAACACTAGGAATTATTTAAATTAGCTTAATTAATACATATAGAATTCGTGTTACATAGGTCGGTCGTGTTATATAGGTCTTTATTTTTAAGTTTGAAAAATGAAAAGCATTTTCAAGCTCTCTCTTTTCATATCTTAGTAGAAAATTGTGTTTTAATGATATACAAATATATACCATTACACTTTTTCTATGCATTTTTTTTTTTTGAATATTTTATATATTTTTTATGTTTTTACTAATCGGTTTAGTAATAATAAAAGTATTCCTTTAAATAAAAATAAAATAACGCTAAGTTCGGAGGATAAAATTTAAGCAATATGTTTATTTATTGTAAAAAAAGATTTTTTTTTTCTTTTAAACAAAGTAAAAATTAAAGTTAGCATCATAGATTGAGTTTTTCTGCTTTAATTTGTAGTATTTGAAGTTATTTTTTGCTATATATTATATATATATATATATATATATATATATATATATACACACCTTCTCATAATTATAAGGACACCCGTTTTCCTATATTAACTAAACACTGAATACTATTATTTAAACAAATATACTTTTTATTAATTTGAATTTCATTAATAGACTATATTTAAAAGGTTTTATCGTTTTTCTAGCTTAAAAAACTTTAAATACGGTAAAAACACGATTTTTCAGGCGTTCACGATTATAAGGACAGCTTGAATTTTAGTAATTTTTTTCAGTTATTCTTTAAATTAATATTTTATGGTGTTTCTTCTTAGGGTTAAACAGTCAGACATTCTCTCTGGTATATATATATATATATATATATATATATATATATATATATATACATTTTTGTTTAATATTCAGTTTCAATACCCTTTCATATAGCATATATGATATTCTTAATACATTTAAACTATTTAAAATTGCTTTCCACGTGCATGCACTTTTCTAATATCATAAGTTAAGGTTTTTTCAACTTTTAGGCCATGGGAAAGGCAACAATACAGACGTTTCTTTCTTCAAACTATTTCCTATTGCTCTAAAAATAGAGCAAAAATGTAAGTCTTGTTGAAAAAAAATATTATTACCCCCAAAAATCTAACAGAAATCTGATAATTCCACGTTTAAAATTTGCGGATATTCTCTTGCTGTTCATAATAATAGAAAAAATTACGAAATTCATTCTGCCTTCAGTAGAAGCAGCTCCACAAAGCACCATAGATCCACCTTTAAAGTGCCCGATTCATATCTGCCTTTAAAAAATCTGCTCTGTTTTTCGCTATCTTCAGATCGTGCCAGTAACTATTAAAACCATTTGGTTAATCAAGAATAAAATGTTTTTCATCCGAAAATGCAACATTTTACCATTTAATAATGTCTTTATTCAACTTTAACACAGATGTTCTTTCCCCCATTAAATGCTGATTGATTATTAAAGGTTTTTTATTCCTTTTAACATATTAATTATTTTAAACATGCATAAATGTGGACACTAACCTTTCGTTAAAAATTACGAGCAAATTCCAGCAGCAGTCATTATGAGTAGAACAGTAAGAGGAATTATGAGTTTTCGATCTCTGTAAAACAACTCTGATTTTGCATCAGATCTCTCCTATCGAACCAGCAGTTCAACGTTTGATCAAATTTCCTTCAGCAATCTTAGACCTTCGAATTTCAGTAGAAATTCGGCGGATTAAAATTATCCTTTCACTTAAAAAACATATTTATCATACTTCACTACTTGAACGTTCTTTTTTTTTTCGAGGAATTATCAGTAATGTCCGTCCAAGAAAAATTGAAGGCTTATATATTAATTAATCTAGCCCAGTAGTTAACAAATTCGCATGTCAACTGTATTTTATCCGCTAGTAAGTTAAATAAAACGAAAAAATCTGGATTGTCCCTATAATTATGAACATCTAAAAACTCGGAGAAAAAAGATTTTGCATTATTGTTTATTAATTTTGTTTTATATTTAAAAAAAATATAACAGTTTTAGTTTATAGATACTATACATATTATACTATATATATTAAGTGCACTTAGTATAATCTTGTTTACAATTATTTTTACATTAGTTATTTCAAAATATAAAGTGTCCTTATAAATATGATAAGGGGTGTATATATATATATATATATATATATATATATATATATAGGAATATATAAATGTAGAAATATATAAATTGTACAAATTGTAGAAATTGTAATTCTCCTTTTGGTTTTTCTAATCTGTAAAACTTATATATTCATAAATTCATGTCAATAGTTTTCTATATATATATATATATATATATATATATATATATATATATATATATATATATATATATATATATATATATATATATATATATATAATCTACGTATTCTTTTATTTTTTTAGTTATTTTTTCAATTGTTAAATCTCAAATGGTATATATAAGGCCTAGGTACTTGTAAACAATGAGCATTTGCTTACAATACATAGGCATATACACCTTTTGCATACAATATAAATTATAGACCTCTGATGAAGTATTGTACTGTTGTCTGTCTTTAACATAAACGTTTTTCATTAATTTTTCTTTTCAAATTGTTCATCATCTCCAGGTGAATCAGGTGATGCCATTTCATTTTTTACAATGTATGAAAGTGTATTTATAATATATATATATATATAAAGAAAAAATAAAAGTAATTGAATTACAATGTTTAAAATAATTTAATCAAGCGAAAATTATTTATATATATATATATATATATATATATATATAAGCAGATCGTAGCGCATGAGGATCATATGTATACAATGTTCTGCATATTAGAATCAATTCTGTAATTAAAAGGAAGCTTAAAAAGTGAAAGAAAATAAAGAAATAAAATATGTTTTTCATAAAATTAAACATCAGGATAAGATTAAACTGTGCATTCATTCAAAAAGGTTATTCTTTTAGTTTTTCTAAATTGTTTTTCTTTTTTTTTATGAAAACGTAATATCATATTAATTTAAGTTAAGTTTTTGTGTAGAACTTTAATTAAAGATAAGGAAAGTTATTTTTCATATTACTTAAAATCATTCATGTAGAAAATAGATCGTTTTGCAGGTAAGTTCAGTGAAGAATAAAATATCGATTCAAAAAAGTAATTATTAATCGTAGAAAAAAAAAAGTTACAAAGACTAAAATTGAGATGTTAGAATGTGTGCTTGAAATTGCAAATTTTAACACAGTATTTGTTCATTTTTCTACTACTTTAAAGAAAATTCAAAAAAAACGTTATGAAATTTACAAAATAATTTTACACAACGTTCATAAATATTGTGAAAGAAATAATTTAAACAATATTTTACTCCATGATTATTCAATGTTTTTATAAAAAAACAACTAAATTATTATATCGATTTTTATATTATTTCAAAATATTATTTTGATTTACACAACAACTTATGTTTATTTATATATATATATATATATCTAAAATAGAATATTAGAGAATTTATTCCAGAATTCATATGTTTGTACAATGAAACGTAATGTATTCGAATTAGTTTATGTCTCTTTGTAAAGTAGTGTAAATGGTGACTACATTTTCCAACAGCGATTATTTTGTGTGAAAGCTATAAACATGCATCAGTTTCAGTATTTTATAAATGTATTTTAGATAATTATCCTGATTAAAACGTCATAAGGTATATTTTTTCAAACATTTTTGTAAAGTATCGTTAAGCAATACGAACATCATTTTACATAACAAATATTCATTAATAAACCACTGTAAAATTTATCACATTTTATTTTCTCCTACCTTTATAATGGCATAAAAAATATTCTTATTGAGTAAATATTCGAAAACGAGATTTCGCTATATTTACACGTTCTGAGTTTCCCTCAATCATAAAATCTGAATTTTAGCCTTTTTATTGTCGTTTTTCTTTACTTCATTTCTCAAGAACAATTTCTATTAGGAAATACAAACTCAATATTCTAAATATGTTTTATATGAGGATGTTATACTAAATTTTCCATTATGATGAAGCGTATGTTTAATACAAATGGTCATACAAGAAAATTCAAGTACATTGCATTTATTGGCGAAACGTCTGTTAGGCACAGTTTAAAATCTTCCGACTGCAATAATCAAAATTAAATCAACCATGTTTAACTATGCATAAATGCATGTTTAGTTTACGATAGGATATTGAAACCATTTATTGTTTTTTACAGGGCCAAAAAAAAAAAATCAGATATAATCGGACTATTCACTTAAATTGCTGTATTTCATTATTAAGTCGTAAAGGGTTTCCCAATAGGCATGATACGATTTGAAATGGTTAGAATGACAACACTGCGTATTATTTTTTAACATTTCTTGTCTCATTTGTGTTTCGTATGCTACGCCATTTAATCATGAAAAGATACACGCTGGAACAAAATTTCGAAATTAATAAATTGTTTTATGAAAATCAGCGTTCATATGTGAATTCTGAGAGAAATTCATGGACGACATTATTCAGTTAGTCGTCTAGATCGACTGTGATTTTTTTCTTTGGGGATATGCTAAATCACGAGTTTATGCTAATAATCCAATTGCAATTTAGCAATTAAAAACCAACATTGAAAGTGTTATTCGTGAGATGACAAAATGCGGTATGTACAGAGAACTCGTCGTGCTCACATGGACGATATTATTTTCATACTTAATAGCATAATGTAAGCTTTAAAAAAAATGTTTATCACTGAATAATGTTTTTATTTATTTATTTATTATATTACTCCTTAATGGAAAACACTTTCGTATGTGTTTTTCATACTGGTATGAATTTATATACACAATCAAGTGTGTATTTAATTTATAAATGATATAAGGTCCCACAATTTTTTGTTAATTTATTTCCCGCTACTAAATAAATTAATGGAAGTTCTTTACTAAATTTAAAATATTTAAGGAAAGTATTTAGGAAAAATAATTATATTATCATACCTATATCTTAGCCAGAGTGCCTTATTTAGTCTAATATTCAAAGTTAAATTATTGCTGTATTAAAAAAAGAAAAAGAAAAAAAAAAGTTGAATTCTAATTCAAAAAAATTGAGAAACATTTCGGCATCTATAGTTTAAAGATGGTGCCGCAAAAGACAAAATGCCTGGTAAGTGACATTATTATCTAATATATTTCGAAAAAAATATATAGTAATACTTACGTAAACTACTCATTATTTGTTTGTAAAAATCATTCAGTTATTTATAGTATATTTATATATTTTCTAATTTATGTAATTTTATTTTTATTATTATTATTACTGCTTAAGTAATAATTATTTTTTAAATGTAAGACATTAACAAATAAATTCAATCAAAATATATTTCGTCTCAATATCTCCTACCAAAACTTAATACTTTCGTTCAAATATGTTCAAGTAAAGATAAAATCGCCATAAATCTTCACAATACAATTTTTTTTTTTTTTTTTTGTATTATCAATTGTGCAAATAAAATCATCATAAATGCTAAAGAAATGATATTTATTTGATGCATTGTATATTTAAATAATTTGATATATAATTTTTAGCATAAAAAAAAGTAACAAAACTCATTAAATGAAGTTTCATGCTTTAAATTCTATGCCATTAGTTTTACATATCAGACAAATTTTTAAAATTCCTTCATGCATCATCTTTTACAATTATATTTATTTAACTAGCTGGCTTTGCCCGCTTCGCAGAGCACTATACTTAAATGAGTTATCAAAATTCCATTACATTATTAATAATCTAAGTTAAACTTTCCTCTGTATTCCGTAGAGGTTTTTCACGCTCGCAACGTGAGGATTCCGGGTCCACACTGCCTTCGGCAGCAACTTACCCGCTTCTTACTTCCCCTTCCCCAGCGGCTAAGTTAGGAGTTTTGCGAAATCTGACCAAAGTACATAATGCGTACACATAGTCAACATATAGACACCAAAACGCATCATTCTAAGATAATGTAATGCGAATTCAAACAGAATAACGTGTTTTTACGCGTGTTTATTGCCCCCCCACCCGACCCCAAGAGTGTAAATGGCTGAATTTCGTAAAATCGTGTTACAAAAAGTGTCAGATACATATAAACAATTTGCGCACCAAATTTCGTGACCGCAGATCCCATAGATTTCCCAAGACAAATTTAGCGCTAAGGGGGGGTGGGGGTGTCCTGAATTTGCAACTCCCCCCCTTCAAAAAACAATGGAAAATTACAAAAAAAAAAAAAAAAAAAAAAAAAAAAAATGTGTTTTTGAAAATATTCTAAAGAAGACACGTGGCTATTTTCAATATCTTTGTAATATTTTTAGTAGAGCTCTACTAAAAAATCTGGAATTTCTTAAATTTCCCCCTCGAAAAACGACTTTTTCCCCTCCTTTAAGAATCAAGAATTCTAAAATCGTACATAATGTTCTTATTATACTCAAGTCTAGTCTTATCATGTGCAACTTCTTCATCGTGATGTAATTTGGGGCCTAGTTATGCTTACAAAAGGTTTTTTGCTTCCTGTCCCGCTGGGGTCAAGAGGGTATTTCGATAAATCCCGTTTCTGTAGGTGCCGGATGCATATAAAAAATCCAAGCACCAAACTTCGTGACCGCTGTCTCGAGATTGCCCTTTGTAACACATACCCCCCCTCCCCTCATAAAAAAAGAAAAAAAATGGCAGATCACAAAAAATCAAAAATGTGCTTTAGGAAATATCCTAAAAAAGTCGCATAGGCTTTTTTCGACATCTGATTTTTGGTAGATTTCGGCTCAAATCATGAATTTTCAAAATTTCCCGCCAAAAATCTATTTTCTCCCTTCCTTCCTTTAAAAATCGAAAATTCCTAAATCGCATATAATGATTTATTTGTACTCATGTCTAGTTTCTCCATGTGGAACTTCTTTATTGTGAAGTAATCAGGAGGGAGCGGGGGGGGGGGGTGGGGAATGAATTTCGGAATAGTTCATAGATATAATTTTAAGTTCAGTAAAGACCTAAGTTTCTGCCAAGCGCTGGTGAATTCCTTCCAGCTGTTCTCAAGTGATACCCGGAAAAACGTGTTTTTGTCTTTTGCCAGCCAAAGGGGAATGGGGGGGGGAAGTTCTGAAAAGTTGATACATATAATTTTAAGTTTAGTTAAGGCCTAAGTTTCTACCAAGCGCTGTTGAAATCAGTCCAGCCGTTCTCAGGTGATGCACGGACAAACGTGTTTTTGTCTTTCCCCACCCTAAGGGGGAACGGGAGATATCTGAAAATTTGATAGATATAATTTTAAGTTGGGTAAAGATCTAAGTTTCTGCCAAACGCTGTTGAATTCAGTCCTGCCGTTCTCATATGATGCCCGGACAAACGTGTTTTTTTCTTTTGCCCCCCTGGGGGAAACGGGGGGGGGGGAATTTCTAAAAAGTTGATAAATATAATTTTAAGTTGGATAAAGATCTAAGTTTCTTCCAAGTGCTTTTGAATTCAGTCGAGCCGTTCTCAAATGATGCCCGGACAATCGTGTTTTTGTCTTTTGCCTCCTAGGAGGGAACGGGGGGAATTTCTGAAAAGTTAATAGTTATAATTTTAAGTTGGGCAAAGCTCTAAGTTTCTGCCAAGCGCCGTCGAATTCCGTCCAGCCGTTCTCAAGTGATGCCCGGACACAAAAAGCAACATATAAACACGATGACACACACACAGGCAAAATTTTCTGAAGTCATTTTCGGCTTTGATGGTGTGTGAAACGTGAAGATATCGCAAAATTTTTCGATTCTGACAAATTTACAGACAAAACCCTGATTTTATTAATAAAGATTAATTGTCTATAAAATTTTTAATGTATGTATAGAGAATATTGTTAAAAAAATTATTTAGGTCATATTTCATAATATTAATATTATGTGTAGTAAGTTGTCGTAGCAGAAGAAATGAATAGTATAAATACACTAAAATCTATTTTTTCTCCTGATTTTAATACATTTCTTAAAGAATTATTTTTTTTTTCTATTCATTGAGCATTGAGTTTTATATGAATGAATATTTTTTAAATGCAGTACATAAAAATGAAAATAAATAACTAAATAATATTAGAATTTAATTTAATCACTAAATTAAATTCATTGTTAAGTACTTTGAGACTACAAAAAAGCGTCGTTAGAGGTGGACTTTTAAACACTCCTTGTAAAAAAAAAAAAAAAAAAAAAAAAAATACACACAATATCTTCTCATATCATATACAACAACTGATAAGAAATCATATTGTTATTTGGTCACATTCAGATTAAGGCACATACTCGCAGTATGCCATTAAATTCTGCTTTACTTTATTCAGTCGATAGTTTCATAAATTATTAAATGCAATATAATGAAACATCAGCCATACTGATTTAATATTTAGTTATGGCAGCTAGAGATGTGTAACGTTTTTTGATTCGAGCACAGTTATGGAAAAAAAGTTTTTGGAGTTAATTGGAAAGGATATATATATGCATATATATAAAGAAAAAATAATAAAAAAAAGAGTAAAAATACTCAAAAATAAGTAAATTTGTATGTGTTTCAATCTTAAAAAAGCTACGAGGCAAATATACTCAAATTAAAAAACCCCATGGGTTTATTACTGAGTGTATTAACATGCGCAAAAATTGGTATCGAGCATCGTGAGTCTTAATATTCCAAACATATATTCTTATTAATGTTTTTTTTTTCCTAAACCAGTATGAAACTTTCACGAAATATAGTTCTGGAGAAGTGAGAGAAAAACTTTTGTATTAAAACTTTTTTTGTTTAAATTTCTAGAAATTCTGATAAGTTAGTTCTGCATATTTATGAGAAATTATGAAGTGAACATATATTAATTTGAAAAATCGCGGTATATCGGTATTTCATAAACAAGATAAGCACGTTTTCCTATTTGAAACAAAATTACTCAATTCGAAAAATGAGTATGTCCATTTATATATTCTTGAGAACTTCATTTTAAATAGTGTGCGTATGTATTTAATATAGAAATATATATATATATATATATATATATATATATATATATATATATATATATATATATATATATATATATATATATATATATATATATAAAGCAATTAATCCTTCTTCTGAAACTTATTAATTTTGCTTGGTTTATTTTAATTGTGCGTGTGCTGTTTAATATGTACATTGAATTCAGTGCCTCTGAATCAAATTTGAAAACAAAATTACAAGTTTATGCAGTCGTGTCATAAATAAGAGTATATATTTTGTTACATCGAAACTATAGGTTATCACAATCATATGCCGTCAGTTGAAAATCGTGACACTAATGAATGGTGACTGTTCCTAACGTCACAGTATTGAGAGTGATTCAACGGTTACACCCGAAAATCAGTAGTTTCTCTGGTGATTGATGATCATAGTTTGTACAATGAAAATGATCAATGTGATTATGACACTAAAAATACTTACTGATATATAATTTATCGACTATTTAACTGCAGAAATTAAATATACTTTCAAATATCATCATCTTACAATATTTTTAGTAAAATGAAAACTAGTTGTCATAGGTGGACTCTGGTCAGTCCCCCATAATATATATATATATGTATGTGTGTGTGTGTCTTCATACATTTCCAATGGAGGACATATTGTAGTCATGTTAAGAAACATGAATTTGACCAAACGCTTGACGCAGTGGCAAAATGAAATTCACGGCTAATAGGCTATCCGTTCACTTCGATATATTTTTCCTATTCCAATCTATTATTTTTTTTTATTAGGGTAAGTTTCGTAGGTTAGTTTTCCTGTTACTATTTCCAATGCAACAATCCTTAAAATGCATATTGGTCTGGAATAGAGTCCAATTTTGCTATGTTGATAAAATTTTAAATTACGAATAAATTACGAAATTTTCCTATTAGAATTTTTGTAGTCAATCATGTTCAAACAAGTATCATAAATTTTAATTTGAAGTTGTCTGACATATTTACGATCCTCAAAATGGACGTCTGTGCTTACTTTTGCCCTATTCCGCCATGAGAAGTAAATAGTAAATTCAAAATAGTCAGGTATATTCATGCCAGTATACTAAATGATATTTTAAAAGTGTTATGATATATTTCCGATAAAAATATCCCTCAAAATGGAATTCATGCGAAATTTTGCCTTAATCTGCCATATTAATAAATTTTAAATATTCAATGATTTACGAAAATTTTAAATTGGAAAATTCATAGTCAAGGATCTTTATACCATTATCTTATATAATAATTTAAAAGTAGTCTGACAAATTTACGATGAAAATATCCCTCAAAAGGAACATTTATGTGAAATTTTGCCATTCTCTGTCATGTTAAGAAATTCGTAAATTCCGAATAATTTGCGAAATTTTCAAAGTAGCATGTTTGAAGTTAATGATGCTCATTCCGACATGAAGACTAATATATAAAAGCTGTTCTTACATCTTTACGATAAAAATATTTATTTTCATGCACTTTAATAGGGTTCTTGCCAGTGTCATAAATAATATTTTAAAACTTCTTTGATATATCTGTGATCATTTGTTCGTGCGATATCGTGTACAGAGACTAGCATACTAACACACCACCGGGATGACACACTAACAAACTAACAGACTCCCTACAGACAGACACCATACACATTTTGATATTTCTGGACTCCTCACACCTGAAAACGTGCAAAAAAGTAATATATATATATATATATATATATATATTCTCAATGTACGGTTTAGCAGAGAGAGTAATATATTTGTTTTTTTCAAAAGGCCAGGTTTCTTAAACAGTGGATATATATATATATATACTAGCAGGCGTTGCCCGCTTGGCTGGACGTTAAACTTAAATGATTTGTCAAAATGCCATATCTTTATTAATAACCTAAGTTCTCGCTGTGATTGGTAGAGGTTCTCTCGCTCCCAATGTTAGGAGTCTGGGTCCCCACTGTCTTCTGCACAACTTACCCACTTCTTAATTCCCCACCCTCAGCGGGTGAGTTCGAAGTTTTGCAAAATCCCACTAATATACATAATGCGTACACTTAATCAATATCCACACACCAAAATTCGCCATTCTAAGATAATTCAAAGCGAATTCAAACGGAAAAAAATGTTTTTACACATGTTTATTGCCCTCCGACTCCGAGAAGGGGGGGGGGGATTTCGAATTTCGTGAAATGCAGTTACAATAAGTGCCGGATGCATACAAACAATTTACGCACCAAATTTCGTGACCACATAAGTCTTTAATAGACAGTATTATAAATAAATAAATACAAAAAGCACAGCTTAAGTATCGGAGCCCTTTGGTGACTTTAAATATTTTAAGCCATTTTTGCGATGAACTGAATTGGCTATGTCAATTGTGCAATTAAAGATCTTGGCGAGAAACGTCTGAGCTACTTCGGTGCCGAATTTCAAATTTTGCCAAAGGGATCTAATACTAAAGCTGTTCCATATCGAATCTGGGTTGAAAACGGAAAAAGGGTAAAATAAATTAGAAATATGACACCTATATTTATAAATTTGATACCGAATGAAAGGGGCGATTTTGCTGAATCCAGGGGTTCAAACAGTTTTTCGATGCGACAATTAGATTTTTAAAAAATAACTAAAGTATGAAATTTAAGTGGCAACGGAAAAACGGATAAAGGGAAAAATGAATTAGAAATATCAGACCTATCATTACAAATTCAGTACCAAATGAAAGAGGTGATTTTTCTGAATCCTGGGGTGTAAACAGTTTTTCGATACGACAATTAGATTTTTTAAAAATTAACTAAAGTATGAAACTTAGATGGCAACACTTCATTTCAATCTTTTCATAATTTGTAGTGCGAATCACGCGAATACAAAAGTCTTTAACTTAAAAAATTATTTTTATTTTTTATTTTTTCATTCAAAGCATTTTAGTGAAAAAATATTTATGGCGCATGCGCAGGCGTTTTTTACACGCAATTTAAACACTAATCATAATTTTGAAAATTTCTATAGATATAATTTCAAGTTGGGTGAAGACCTAAGTTTCTGCCAAGCGCCGTTGAATACCGTCCAGCCGTTCTCGAGTGATGCCCGGACAAACGTGTTTTAGTCTTTTACCCCCTAGGGGGGGGGGACGGGGGGAATTTCTGAAAAGTTGATAGATATAATTTTAAGTTGGGTGAAGACCAAAATTCCAGCCAAGCACCGTTGAATTCCGTCCAGCCGTTCTCAAGTGATGCCCGGACAAAAAAAGCGACATTCGGATACGAGGACACACACACAGACACTCTCACACACACACACACACACAGGCAAAATTTTCTGAAGTTATTTTCGGCTTTCATGGGGTGTAAAACGTGAAGATATCGCAAAATTTTTCGATTCCGACAAATTTACAGAGAAAACTCTGATTTTATTAATATAGATATATTCTCAATGTACGGCTTAGTAGAGAGAGTAATACATTTGTTCTTTTCAAAAGGCCAGGTTTCTTAAAGAGTGGATGCATTGCTAATTTGTTTATTGAACATGGTTTAATTACGAGTTATGCATTAAGTATTTATAAGATTTCAAACAAATTGGTTCATTATTAAGGTTTTAATGAGATTTTGTAATTTTTTAATGAAAACAATTTTAAAATACCGGACAAGTTTTTAAATTGTAAGATTAGTTCACTGTCCAGCTTTTGTTATTAAATGAAATTAATATTTCAGAAGTTAAAGTGTTGAAAAAGATCGCATTATGCATAGAGGGAGAGACAGATAAACATATAGACTGTTAAATAAGCTGAATTATTTGAGTAAGTCAACATATAAGGATTTTAACCAAAATCTCGTGCTTTCTCATTTAGTTATCTATCTGATTCCATCTGGAACTTCAGAAAAAAGAAGAAAAAAAAAAAAAAAACAACAATTCATAAATACATTTTATTCTCTAAATGTACAGTTGCTGTTTCTCAAAGCGAAAACAATTGATATAGTTTAATAAGTGCTAAAAAGTTTCTTTATGTTTTATAATAAAACACTATTTTCCCCGTGAGTTAATATTATTAAGAAAATGCAATATTTTGATTTATCAATTTGAAAAATTCGATTTGAAATGGAGTTTTTAGTTGTTCAAATGCAAAACACTGTAAAATGCGTTGAAAGGTGTATAACGTATAGATTATCTTTATTTCTTTTTCTTTTAAGTTCCCCATCATACTATAGGTGTGGGAAACTTACGTAATCGTGAAAATTTTCGACCTCGGTTTTTTTACTTTTTTACACGTTTTCAGGTGTGAGGAATCGGAAAATGACAAAATTTGTATGGTGACTGTCTGTAGGGTGTCTGTTAGTGTGTCAGTCCGTTAGTGTGTTAGCTCGTTAGTGTGTTGGTCCGTCAGTTTCTTAGCTTGTTTACACGATATCTCTCGAACAAATGATCGCAGAGAAGTCAGACCAGTTTTAAAATATTACTTTTGACACTGGCAAGAACCCTGTTTATTTGCAATATTAGAATTAAAAAACTTCGTAAGTTATTTAAAAATTTAGGATTTTCTTAACATGGGAGAATAGGACAAAATTTCACTTACACTTACAGTATATTAAAATTTTGCTATGAAAATGTGAGACCAGTTTTAAAAGACCAGTTTTCATGTCGGAATGAACATCAGTTACTATAAACATGCTACTTTAAAAATTTCGCAAGTTATTGGATATTTACGAATTTCTTAACATGGCAGAATAGGACAAAATTTCACATAAACGTCAATTTTGAGGGATTTTTTCATTTTAAAGGTGTCAGACTATTTTAGAAATATTATTTAGAATACTAGCAGGAATATTATTGGCTATCAATTTTCCAATATAAAAATTTCGTAAGTTATTAGAATTTTACGAATTTCTAATCAGAACAGAATAGGGCAAAATTTTACACAAACGTCAATCTTGAGGGATATTTTCAATATAAAGATGTCAGAGCACTTTTGAAATATTATTTAGAATACTGACATGAAAACCACACAGTATGAATTTTCCAATTTGAAAATTCTTAAGTTATTTGGAATTTACGATTTATTTAAAATGGCAGAATAAGGGAAAATCGAGCATAAACGTCCATTTTGAGGATCATAAATATATTAGACAATTTCAAAATAACATTTATGATACTTGTGTGGACATGATATACTACAAATATTCTAATAGAAAATTTTGGAAATTCGAAATTTAAGATTTTATCAACATAGCAAAATGGGGCGATATATCATATAAATATGCATTTTGGGGAAAGTTGCATTGAAAATAGTAGCATGAAAATAAACTACGAAATTGATCCCAATAAAATAAATTAGTAGATTAGAATAGGATAAATATATCGAACTGAATGTTGGGTAGCCTATAAGGCGAGGATTTCGTTCTGTCACTGTATCAAACGTTTGATCAAATTCATTTCTCTTAACATGAATATAATATGTCCTGTGCAAGAAATTTATGAGAACATACGTATGATGGGAAACTGAGCAGAGTCCACCTATGCCAACTAGTTTTAGATGTCTTTGAAAAATACTTCTATAGTCAATGAGTTCCAATATTTAATTTTTCATAATGAGAATTAAAAAACAAAATTGCTATTTAAATTTAATTGTGAGTAATAGATTATATTTCTTTTTAACTAATAGTCATTCCCCATCAATTTATTTAAATAGTTAAATTGTTGCTTTCTTCCTCTATTATTTATTTTTTACTTTTATTTAATTTTATTTACTTATATATTTTTCCTTGCATATAACAGTACTTTTATAAATTCATTATTTTTCCTTAGCAGATATATCAAAAATGCACAAATAAAAGAGAAAACAGATAGCTCAGTTTAATTCCATAAAATTTTATAATCCATCATTTTGCAAATACCATGACAGATTAAAGATATATTTAGAAATTATAAGATTTTTTGTATTTAATTATACTCTTATATAAAAAGCATAAAAATAATATAACAGTAACTGTGGATTTAATTTCATTCAGTAAAAAGTTCTTATTACTTTGAAACAACAAATCTCACATTTCTTAGACATATATACACTATGTAACATTGTTTTTTGCTCTTTCTAAATCAGATGATATCACTCCGTATTAACAGACAAAAGTAAAACTAACTAGAAGTGATACTGTGGATACTGTTTATAGAAAGAAATTGCGCTTTTAATATAATATATTGCGCTCCTAAAATATAAATTTCTTTTTTTTTTCTGACTGATTATATTTTTTTTTAGATGTTTGGTAATAAAATGTACGAGAAAATTTTTATAATATAAAATGCTAATCTATCTATCTATCTATCTTTATATATATATATATATATATATATATATATATATATATATATATATATATATATATATATATAAGTATGATGCTATGTATATGTTTTGAGCAAATTCGAAACAGTGTTTAATAAATATAAAAACAAATCTATAAGCATTTGTACTCATTTATTTATTCATATTATTTAACTAGAAACGTGAACATTGTTATTATTATTATTATTTTTGTTATTACAAGAAGTAAATTTAGTACACATGGGTATATGTATGTATTAAAAACTGAAAAAAAAAATAATAACAGTACTTTTTTCTTTTGTGTTTGTCAATTTATGACAAGAAAAGGACAAGGTTGACTTATCAGTAAATACCAGATGGTTTTAAATGTTTTCTGAGTAAATTTAAGCATTAATAGAAAAAAAAAAAAAAAAAAAAAAAAAAAAAAACTAAGTAGAGTATTTTACATTTTATGCCATATACAATGCTGGCTATTAAAATGGCAACATAAAGGAGGAATATGAATATAAAAGCGATATTTATTGGGCACATACATTAAAGTTGGAAGAACAATTAAATAAAATTTCAGGAAGTTTTGATACATCATGAGAAAACAATACATAAAGCAGCGACCTCTGCGAGCAATAACTGCACATGACATTGTCGTTTAAAGTGCTTCATGAAGCTTTAACGCAAGACCACAGTCTATCGATCAGAGTTACTGGGGAGTTGTGGCGTGCCTTTTCAATGATTAAACAGTCATTTTCATTAGTGCGAGATCAGGAGAACGCGCTGGCCAGAGTAACAGTCGAACACATTCTGAATCAAGGAAGGTCCGGATAATATGGACATCTCGCGGTCGTGCATTGTCCTACTTAAAAGTTTTGTTACGGATGCTTTGCAGATAGGGCAGAGATTACGCTAGCTAAGAGAGAATATATATGAGGCATGAAAAAGCATTAATTTTAAATTAGATTGTTAATGTTATTTTGGTAATTAGTATATACAATTACATTTAATAATAATTAATAATTATTAATCATTTTTTAATAATTATAATTAAATAGCCCTGAATTACTATTCATTAATGCTAATTAAATTAATTCAAAATCATATTACTCATGTTTGCTCACATCAATTTATTTCTTTTACTTTTATGATTTAACTTATTATTTTTGAAAAAAAAAATATGTAATTGTACTAATGTTTCTAACATTCAACTACATAACATAGTGAACAACACAATAGTGAAAAATATAATTAATAGAAAGTGAAAAAATATATAGAGAGATACATAAAGAGAGTGAATGCAAAAACTTTTTTTTTTTTTTTTTTCCCTGTAAATTTGTACTCAACATCCAGTCCAACTAACCATCCAAACAACGCTCCACTTCCTCCAGTATCAAACATACGTCCACCCATCCTTAAAATTTTTATTGCATTCTATTATTTTGTTTTGTTTTATTTATTTATTTATTTACTTATTGTAAGATACAGTGAAATGTACTTTTTTAAGAGACACGCCTATTGACACATGTATAGCAAAATTTTGGGAAAACCCATTTTATCTGTAGGGAATAGTTTAGTAAGATTCTTGTTTTTATATTTTGATTTTTTTTTTTTTCTTGAATGCTAAACAAGGGGTTAGTGATTTTTCTGTTCTCTGAAAAATGCAAACAAAACTTAAAATATGTAAACAATATTATCTGAAATTGAAAATCTTGAAGTTTTTCATAAATATCAGTATAGATTTTACTACAATTAAAATTAATTCTTACATCTAAAAAGTTGATTGATTGATTATTAAAAGTATTTTTGAGTTAACTTTAGATTAGATAGGTAATTTAATGAAAATGAATTGGGTGATTTATTATTATCAGAAAATGTAATAATGTCCCCTATATAATTAAATGGGATAACATAATCATAAAAAGAAAAAAAAAAATGCTTCTTGTAAGAATTAAAGAATACGTAAATCAAGATAATTGAACTACAATCTCATTGTGGGATTCTCCCTTTCTGTAAATAGAAGTTTTATTATGGATATTAAAATTATTATGAATAATGAAATTAAGAAGATATCGGAAATTTTCTGCTTTAAGGTTGTGACGAAAATTGAAAAAGATTTATAACTATTAAAAATACTATACATAATGTCAGATAGATCAGATTAATTAATATTATTAAAAATCTTAAAATTAAAAATTCACAATCTCATCAATATTATCGACTGTTTTAATAAACTTAATCAGTTGATAGCTATTTTTAATGCAGTGTAAATTATAAACTGTGCAAATACAATTGTATATTTGTTCACATTTTATATGAAAACTAGCAGGCTTTGCCCGCTTTGCTGAGCACTATACTTAAATGAGTAGACAAAATTCCAAATCATTATTAATAATCTATGTTAAAGTTTCCTCTGTATTCCGTAGAGCTTTTTTCCGATCGCAACGTGAAGATTCCGAGACCACACTGCCTTCGGCAGCAAATTACCCGCTTCTTACTTCCCCTTCCCGAGCGGCTAAGTTAGAAGTTTTGCGAAATCTCACCAAAGCACATAATGCGTGCACCTAATCAACATCCACACACCAAAACGCATCATTCTAAGAAAAATTAAATTGAATTCAAACAGAATAACGTGTTTTTACGCGTGTTTATTGCAATCCCTCCCGACCCCAAGGGGGGTAAGTGGGTGAATATCGTAAAATCTCGTTAAAATAAGTGTCAGATACATATAAACAATTTACGCACCAAATTTCGTGACCGCAGATCCCATAGCTTTCCCGAGACAAATTTAGCGCTAAAGGGGGGGGGGGGGCGTGAATTTGCAACTCCCCCCCCCACTCCAAAAATGAAAATCACAAATAAACGAAAATGTGTTTTTGAAAAGATTCTAAAGAAGACACGTGGCTATTTTCAATACCTTTGTAATATCTTTATTAGAGCTCTACTAAAAAATCTGGAATTTCTTAAATTTCTCCCTCGAAAAACGATTTTTCCCCTCCTTTAAGAATCAAGAATTCTAAAATCGTACATAGTGTTTTATTTATACTCAAGTCTAGTCTCATCATGTGCAATTTCATCACCGTGATGTAATCGTACGCCAAGTTATGCTTACAAACGCTTTTTTCCTTCCTGTCCCGCTGGGGGGAAGGGGGTATTTCGATAAATCCCATTACTTTAAGTGCCGGTTCCATATAAAAAATCCAAGCACCAAACTTCTTGACCGCAGCTCTCATAAATTTTCCAGGACAAATTTAGCGCTAAAAAGTGTGTCTCGAAGTTGCCTTTAGTAACACATACCCCCCCCCCCCCAAAGAAAAAACAATAGCAGATCACAAAAAATCAAAAATTAGTTTTAGGAAATATCCTAAGAAAGTCGCATAGCATTTTTCCAAACATGTTTATTCCATTTGTGGTAGAGTTCGACTCAAATCAGGAATTTTCAAAATTTCCCTAAAAAATCGATTTTCTCCCTTCATTCCTTTAAAAATCGAAAATTCCTAAATCGCAGATAATGTTTTATTTGAACTCATGTCTAGTCTCCTCATGTGGAATTTCTTTATTGTGAAGTAATTAGGAGCCGAGTTATACTTACAAACGTGTTTTTGTCTTTTTCTCCCGCAGGGGGGAACGGGTGGAAAGAATTTCAGGAAAGTTGATAGATATAATTTTAAATTGAGTAAAGACTAAAATTCCTTTCAAACGCCGTGGAATTCCGTCCAGCCGTTCTCAATTGATGCCCGGACAAACGTGTTTTTGTCTTTTGCCTCCCAGGTGGGAACAGGGGGAATTTCTGAAAAGTTGCTAGGTATAATTTTAAGTTTAATAAAGATCTAAGTTTCTGCTGAGCGCTGTTGAATTCAGTCCAACCGTTCTCAAGTGATGCCCGGACAAACGTGTTTTTTGTATTTTGCACCCCATGGGAGAACGGGGGGGGGGGGATTTCTGAAAAGATGATATATATAATTTTAAGTTTGATAAAGATCTAAGTTTCTGCCAAGCGCTGTGGAATTTAGTCCAGCCGTTCTCAAATGATGCCCGGACAAACGTGTTTTTGTCTTTGGCCCCCCAGGGGGGAACGGGGGAAATTTCTGAAAAGTTGATTGTTATAATTTTAAGTTGGGTAAAATTCTAAGTTTCTGCCAAGCGCCGTTGAATTCCGTCCAGCCGTTCTCAAGTGATGCTCGGATAAAAAAAGCGACATACAGACGCAATCACACAGACACACAGGCAAATTTTTTTTAAGTCATTTTCGGCTTTCATGGTGTGTGAAACGTAAAGATATCGCAAAATTTTTCGATTATGAAAAATTTACAGACAAAACTCTGATTTTATTAATATAGATATAACAGCACCAACAATTCTTATTTATTTGGTAGCACTGCTAGTACTCAACCACTTTCTTTTTTCAAGAGCAATTTCTTTCTTATTTAACTGTATTTACTCCATTGAAGAAAAATATTCTACGAAAAATGTGGTGTAAAAAGAAAGGGTTTCTATCTATGTTACGGAATTAGAAATGTTTCCAGTTCTCGATAAATAGAAAAAAATAAATAAGTAATTACATAACATTAAATGTCATGAACTAAATGCATTGTATGTTAATTAGAATAAAAAAAATAGTATAATTTTGCAGTACCACAGCTAAAAAAAATCTATAGAAAAATCTGTATATAATCTGAAAATATTTTAACAAAAATCATAAATCCTGCAGAATAACTGCAGTTAAATTTTGGCTGATCTTTAGGTTTTTTGGTGTGCTGAAACCGAAAAGTAAGCCAGTCTTTCTCTATCATGTTAGTCTTTCTCTATCATATTTTTGCCAATACAGGGTGCCTGACAGTACAATTTCTTCCCTTACTCTTCCACCAATATAATTATATGGTAAGTTTTATAGTATGTTTCCATGATTAATTAATCATATATACCTATTTTTAGTTCCCCATCATACTATAGGTATGGGGAACTTAGGTAATCGTGAAAATTACCTCGGTTTTTTTACCTTTTTTACACGTTTTCAGGTGTGAGGAATCCGAAAATGACAAAATTTCTATGGTGTCTGTCTGTAGGGTGTCTGTTAGTCTGTTACTCCGTTAGTTTGTTAGTCTGTGTACACGATATCTCAAGAACAAATTGTCGCAGAGAGGTCAGATCAGTTTTAAAATATTACTTTCGACACTGGCAAGAACCCTATTCATTTGTAACATTCGATTTTAAAAACTTCGCAAGTTATTAGAAATTTACGATTTTCTTAACATGGGAGAATAGGACAAAAATTCACTTAAACGTGCATTAAATGGGAACTTTTAACTGTAAAAATGTAAGACCAGTTTTAAAATATCCGTTTCGATGCCGGAATGAACATCAGTAACTATAAATATGCTACTTTGAAAATTTCGCAAGTTACTGGAAATTTACGAATTTCTTAACATGGCAGTATAGTGCAAAATTTCACATAAACGTCAATTTTGAGCGCTATATTCGTCGTAAAGATGTCAGACTACTTTTGAAATATTATTTAGGACACTGGCATGAATATTAATGACTATGAATTCTCAAATATAAAAATGTCGTAAGTTATTGGAAATTTACGAATTTCTTAACATGGCAAAATAGAGCAAAATTTCACATAAACGTCAATTTTGAGGGATGTGTTCATCGTAAAGCCGTCAAACCACTTTCGAAATATTATTTAGGATGCAGCCATGAATATCATAAACTATGATTTTTCCAATTTAAAAAATCCGTAAGTTATTTGGAATTTACGATTTACTTAACATGTCAGAATAAGGCAAAATGGAGCATAAACTTCCATTTTAAGGATCCTAAATACATTAGACAACTTCAAAATTACGTTTATGATATTTGTTTGAACATGCTTGAATACAAATATTCTAATAGGAAAATTTCGTAAATTATTCGTAATTTACGATTTTATCAACATAGCGAAATTGTAAATTTTTCATATAAATATGAATTTTGACGATTATTGCATTGGAAATAGTAGCATGAAAACTAAACAACAGAATTGAACCCGATAAAATAAATTAATAGATTAGAATAAGATAAATATATCGAAGTGAACGGTGGATAGCCTCGGCGGGGATTTCATTCTGTCTCTATATCAAGCTTTGGTCAAATTCATTTCTTTTAACATGATTATTATTGTCTCGCACTAGAAATTTCTGAGAACATAAATATGATGGGGAACTGAGCAGAGTCCACCTATGCCAAATAGTTGCAATTCTGAGGCAATACGATTCAACAATTAAGTACATTTGGAAAGTGTTTATAATCAACACGTACCGCATGATTTTTCGTTCTTGTTTACAGCTTGTGTCACTCATAACACAGGTCGACATGCAAAATTTTGATTTCATATTTTTGATTGATCTTTATGTTTTTTGATGTTTTGAAACCGATAATGCAGCAAGTTTTTCTCTATCACGTATAAAGTTTTGTCAATACAGAGTATCTACCTACACAATTTCTTCCATTACTCTTCCACCAATATACTTATATGGTAAGTTTTATAGTATGTCTCCCTGATTAATTATTCATGGATAACTAGTTTTAATTGCTCAGCACTAGTGCGATTTAAAACCATATCATCAAACCAACAAACCGATTGTTATGATGGTATATGTAGGATATCGTGTCGGTAAACAACCTGTATTGACAAAAATCTATAAGTGATAGAGAAAAATGGGCTGCATTTTCGGTTTTAGCATATCGAAAAACATAAAGATTAGCTGAAATCCTCAAATTAAATTTTGTCAATTTCTTTTTTGTAGGCCTGTGTAATTGTTTCCCCCATACACATTTTACTGTTCCAAACACCTTCAGATTAGATTTTATGTAGTTTTGTGAAGTTTTTTCTGCAATTTATTTTAGCTGAGACATAAATATTGCACAAGCATGTAATAATAAATTTTCGTATAATGGCGTATCTACTTTTTCATATATATAATAACTCTTTTTCTTTTTTCGTAAAATATACCAGTTATAATAACAAGTTTTCTACACACAGAACAATTATCAATGATTATATTTTTATATTATTTTAATACATATATAGAATTTTTAAACGTTTGTATATTTTTTAAAATGACACATTAATAAATATTTACTACAAAAATTTAAAATTTGATATACGTCAATAAAAAATAAAGTTTCTAAAGCAATTTAATAAAATGTTGGACTTTATCTGTTATATTATAAAACATATAGATCAATAGGAAAGAATGTAAAGATAATACTATTCTAGTAATTATCTATGGTAAAAAGTAGAAAAATCTTTGAGCTTTAGAATAAAAGACATACGAATTAAACAAGTGCACTGATATACATATATATTTTTTAATTCCGTACTAAAACAAAACAAAAGATTCTTTTAAACAAAAATTGACTTCGTTAATGGAAATATTTAGTTTTTATCCCATCTATCTGATTCAAACCACTATACAGAAGTAAATTAAAGAAATGCATAATTAGATTTCCAATTCCTTGCATTGAATAAAGTGCTTTCCTCTAATTTATATTCAGAGTACTTCGTATAAAAAGAAAAATAAACGCTAAACTTTATCTAAAAGGAGCGTATGCATTTTCCTTTTAAATTATTTTTTTTAAGTTTCTGATAAACTAGTTGTAGAAATTTTATTATAAAAAGAAATGTAATATATACACATATATATAAATGAATTATATATATATATATATATATATATATATATATATATATATATATATATATATATATGTATGTATATATATATATGGGAGAGTGGGAATGAATGGGACAATAGCAAAATGTTTATGTTTTGCAAGCACTAGAAACTTGACAATTTTTCTGATATATGGCAGTACTGAGGTCATTCATGAAGTGTGGTTTCAGAATTGTTCTATCTATTGAAGGGCGGAAAAGAAATTAAAGTGTCTCTTTCTGCTGTCAGAGTAAGTTTTTACTGATTCAATTAGATAGTAGTTAAACATAAACTATTTGCTTAAAGTTAATATAACTCGTTTATGCTGATAAGGCATAATCGTTTATTGTGTTTATGATATATAAGGAGAATACTGACATTTGTTGATTAGGCCTATTTCGTGTGTTATATGTTCATGTGGTGGTGGGGATGAATGGGACATTCACTATGTGCTAATTTAAAATTGTACACAAGAATTATATTAAAACAAATCGTAAATGGATTTTCAATATTTTTATAACCTGTAGCTCAATAGTTATAACATAGAATTATAAAAGTAGCATGGATTTAGACAAAAATAGATTGATATTAAATTTTCTGATTTTTGTTTATAATAATTATGAGTAAAAAAAAAAAAAAATATATATATATATATAATTTAGAATATTCAATGCAACTTAAATCAATAATATCAATAATTTATAAAATAAATAAATAAACTAATAATAATTGGATTAAACTCACCATTTCAATCAAGCTAATTAAATAAAATCTGGTGATTATTAATGTGATGCAGAATAGAATGCTTATTTTCCCCGATCAGTCGGAAATAAAAATTTATCTGGATAATTTGTAATTTATTATAATGATTTATATCTTTATAGTGTCTTATTTATTTATTTATTTTTAGATCTTATTAGATTAATTAACCAAAGCATAGAGCACTAGGAAATTTGCGAACCAAAAGACTTTTGCCTTTTGAAGTTAATTTAGTCAATACATCAGTTTATGTTAAGTTCAGTAATTTCATAGTGTGTAATAAAATCACATAAACCAATTTAACTTTAAAAATGTATTTACTTTCCATTTTGTTTTCTTTTCTTTGTTAAATCCGGTCCTGTCCCATTCATCCACACCTAAGGGGATGAATGGGACAATGCACATGCATGTATATATATATATATATATATATATATATATATATATACATACAGGGTGATTAAAAAAACGTGGACAAAATGACATGGTAGATCAGTCATACAACAAGGATAAAAAATCGCATAGGAACAGAGGGTCGCAACGGCGATCCGGAGCCGCTACAGGGCGCCTAAAATATCACATAACACAAAGAGAAGAAACAAATCCATTCAAAGATACCAGATGTATCTCGAACACATCCTGTTGCCACAAAAATTCTTCCTACCAAGTCTTCCGGCGTTGAAACAGGTGTTTCATACACAAGCTCTTTTAAAAATCTCCATAAGAAAAAATCCAAGGGAGACAGGCCTGGTGATCGTGGTGGCCCTTCGATTGGACAACCGCGTCCAATCCAGCCGCCAGGAAAAGTAGCCTGCACATATACTCTGACGTCTGTGCTGTAATGGACAGGAGCTTCGTCGCGTTGAAATCGAATGAGTTGGCGAATAGGCATTGGAACATCATTCAGCATTTCTGGCAGACCTCTTGCAAGAATCTTAGATAAATGGGGCCGTTAAGTCTTTCTGGGAGAATGTACGAACCAAGTAAACAGTCTCCTACAATGCCAGTCTACACGTTAATGGAAAATTTTCGTTGTGCTCCGATCGGACATGTAGAATGCGGGTTTTTATCCGCCCACGTATGCAAGCTGTGAAAGTTCATCACACCCTCTAATGAGAACACAGCCTCATCCGTGAAGAGAACACTTGCTGCAATGTTTCGGTCTGCAGCAATTTTTGCAAAAACCACAGCTCAAAATCAATACGATTGTTGTAGTCTCCCGGTTCCAGTGCCTGGACGTGTTGTAAATGATAAGGATGTAGTCCTTCGTCGTGTGCAATGCGCCATACAGTAGCTTGAGGGATATGGATCTTTCGGGATACAACTCATGTACTCGTTGTAGGATTACGCTGGCGTTCTTGGACAAACCTTTCTTCAGCATCAACTGTCCCAATTATTTGTTGGCGACCAGCATCCGTCTTGTGCACGTCGAACGAGCCTGTTCCACAGGATCATCGATGGAGAGTGGCAAATAATGAGCGTCTAGGCACCTTTCTACCAGGATATTTCTCACGATACATTCGCAAGGCTTCTCGTCCATTGCAGTTGGCCATGCCGTAAATTAAATGCATGCCAGCCATTTCGCGGTGCGTGTAACTAGCCATGTTACGCCCAACGCATCCACGGCTCGGATGAAGACAATCTCCGTTTGCTCAGCTCATGTTTGTATCGCAACGCCCTCCCGTGGCTCTAGCTCCTTCTACAGGCGTTTGCGACCCTCTGTTCCTATGCGATTTTTGATCCTTGTTGTATGACTGATCTGCCATATTATTTTGTCCACTTTTTTTTTTAATCACCCTATATATATATATTATTAATTAAAAATTATAACTTTTTATTAAAGTTAGTGTGTTTATATGTAACTTATTACTCAAGAGCTTATGAGCAATGTTATAATATACTTATGAGCAATGTTATAAAATTATGAGTTACATATGGTGAACGCTATTAATAAAAACATGAAAAATGTCCCATTCATCCCCACTCTCCCCTATATACTATCAACCAATAAGTATTTGAACCCTTTCGAATAGAGATGTTTCTTTCAAAGTATTGTGTAGGTATTATCATGAAAATTTGGGAGCATAAAGAACATGTTATACTTCATATATTTCAGCAAATCATTTGTACTGAAAGAGGAGCAGTAAAAATTAAACAATAGTCAAAATATTTTGGATCACCCTCTAAAAGTAATGATTAAAATGCGTTTTGGCTGTGTCATGTGATTATGAGCATACTTCTAATCATCAATATATATTTTTTTTTAAGATACTACCACATACATTCATGGATATATATATATATAAAGTTCAAATATGTTTTAAAAGGTCAAACATTTATGATCTCACGCTGCATTCAGTGCAAAGATACTAAAATGCAATAAGAAAATATATGAAATTACAAGATGAATTTTTCATAATTATTAATTTTCTCGTAAGTTCTTCTTTAGTTATTTTTGTTACTTATTTACAACTATTATGACTGAAAACATATATTATAATTTCATATATATATATATATATAATAAAAAAAAGACAATTTTTCATTATAACACGCAGGGTATTTGACACAGTGCAAAGCCAGTTTACGGAATCTTGTCATACTACGTTAGATATAGCATTCTACAATGAGAATGTAAAAATTTTAGATATCTTAAGAAATATGAGTTGTTTTACTATATAATTTTTAACTCCACATACGCAAACTTTTAAATGCGTAATTAAGTGTTGAACTAATTGTATGAAAGCCCCAAACAAATACTGAGCATAAATCGTGTAACTTTTAAAAAGATATGAGGGATAGACTGAAGAAAATTTCTATTCCTCTCAAGAAAATGGAAGATGGTAGGGGATAGTTTCAATATTCATTTTCAACCAGCGGCCTTATTATCACCACTAGGCATTGGCTGTATGAAAATAAAAATGTATGTAAAACCACTTATTGTTCAGCTTGTATTTTGAGAGGAAATAAAATTCTGTTCATTCTCTCTTAACCTAGCTTTCTGAATTCACAGGATATATCTTTGGAGCGTTCACACAAATAACTCAATATTTTAGGCTATTAAATAATGCAAATGATTTTTTTAAATGCTTACAAATGCGTAGTTAAAAATTATTTAGTAAAAATATTCATATTTTTTTAGATATTCAAAATTTTTCATTCTGATTGCAGTATGTTTTACTTACTGCAGTATGCCAAGTTTCCCGAAAATAGCTTTGCACTGCACCTAATATCCTACGTGTTATCATTGAAAAAATGATAAGGGATAAATAAAAAATTATAGGAACCTTTGTCCAAAAAAGTGATCTTAGCTCCTCAAAGGTATTTTTTAACAGATATGGGCGTGACTTTTAAATTTTAAATTTTGATAAACATTTCTTTCGTTAAATGATTCCATAATAAGATATACCTAGACATATTTCTGTATCTAAATGATGTATTTAAAACATTATTTGTATTAATGCGAATATTGTGCATGATTCTGTGAAATGTTGGATTACACGACATTTTAAATTTAGGAATGTAGGGTTAGTTAGAAATAACCAAAAACTGGACTACTCAAGAGCAGTCGACAAAATCGTACATGGTGGTAACTGTTAAAAAAGAGCAGAATATATATACTCCTTAAAAGAATTAATATGATGTTTGCGGTCATTTACTGCTTTGTACTCCTCATTTCTTAAGCTGTTACCTAAATTCTCTTAAAACTAGAATATATTTGAATTTGTACTGCTCCCATCTGTTAAAAAATACCTCAAAACACTCTGTTGTTAAAAGGATGACATTTAAGAATGTGGGTTCTTATGAAATTCTGAATCCTTACGAAATGCAATTACTCTTTTTAAAGTTTGTCACTGTGATTTTGGAACACCGTGTATATATACAGCGGAACCCCGATATAAGCTAACTTTTCGTAAGGATTGCCGATTAGGAATTCTGTGTTATGATTTATCAGATATATGACCAGGTGTAGAATATCGTAATCGTATAAAAGTTCACTTTTGTCTGATTTTCTGTGGGCGATTTCTTTGTCATTTTTGATCATCTCAAAGTTTTATCAGATATCTAAGAGTAGAATAGCTTAAATATAGAACAATAGATTTTCCGTGACTCAGGTATGTATATTTGTACTGATTCAAAAAACAATTTACAGCCGTATACCTCACTGTAAAAAACTCTAATGTGTAAAATAAAATTAAACGTAGATTACAATTTTAAAACTTAGGTAAAGGAATATGTTCTTTTATCGGAGAAAGACGATTCCTTCTTTCTTACAATACACATACAGGGTCTGAATCGTTAGAACTGTGGCCTTTATTTCCAAAGTGTCGGTTTCAATTCATGGTCTACACATGGGTATTGAAGTAATTTGGAATCTCTTGAAAGCCGTGGGTCCTGGTTTAATGAGATGTAATGTTCAAAACATGACTTAAGAGCAACAAACCCCAACCACCAAAAATTCTGACTTTTTGCATTCTCTTCCTATCAGTTCTTTGAAGGAGCATAACATTCTACACAAAGTGGAAACAAATTTCGTAATAAACCATGTGTCCGTATATTGCGTTTAAGTGTTGTGTTTTGGGATATAAAGACGATTATCTACTTTAAGGACAACAATTAAAATTATTACTTGATAAACTAATGTTTGCATGCTTATGTGTACTTATTTGTAAATGAACTTCCTTATTCACTATTTCATGTACAGGCTTACTTATTGTCAAACTCCCATCAGCCGGTTATAAGGCTACTCCGCTGTAAAGAATAAGCTGCTATCAGACAGAAGAATGTTTTTCCTGGAGAATAAGATATTGTCACTCAAAAGCTATCATACAACTTTCTCTGGATTTAGGTAATGTTGTTTTTATGCGTAAACGAAATCCACAAATATACACTGATGGAAAAAA
Source organism: Salticus scenicus (assembly GCA_963930645.1). NCBI lineage: Eukaryota > Metazoa > Arthropoda > Arachnida > Araneae > Salticidae > Salticus > Salticus scenicus. Next base: position 102,197,785 of record OZ005649.1, read on the forward strand.
AAAATCCCAACACCAAGAAAAAATTATTGTACAGTAATGAAATTTCAGCAATACATTTGTCTAGGTAACATATTTAATTGATTAAAGTTTCAAGATCACAGGTAGAGCCATTGGCGAGAAGAGCCATTTCAAATGTGAAATGTTGGTACATTAGTAACCGGTGTAACCGCCAGAATTTTGAATGCAAGCATGCAAACGTGCATGCATTGTGTCGTACAGGTGTCGGATATCAGTTTGAGGGATGGAGTTCCATGCCTGTTGCACTTAGGCGGTCAATGCAGGGACGGTTAATGCTGGTTGTGGATGACGCTGGAGTTGTCCAGTGATGTCCCATACGTGCTCGATTGGAGAAAGATCTGGTGATCTAGCAGACCAAGGCAACATGTCGACACTCTGTAGAGCATGTTGGGTTACAACAGCGGTATGAGGGCGAGCGTTATCCTGTTTGAAAACACCCCCTTGAATGCTGTTCATGAATGGCAGCACAACAGGTTGTATCACTAGACTGACGTACAAATTTGCAGTCAGGGTGCGTGGGATAACCACGAGAGTGCTCCTGCTGTCATACGAAATTGCTCCCCAAACCATAACTCCAGGAGTAGGCCCTGTGTGTCTAGGCCGCAGACAGGTCGCTAGCAGGCGTTCGCCTGGCCTCCTTCTAACCAACACACGGCTATCACTGCGACCAAGGCAGAACCGGCTTTCATCAGAAAACACAACAAATCTCCACTCCGTCCTCCAATGAGCTCTAGCTTGACACCACTCACGTCGCAAACGACAGTGGTTTGGAGTCAGTGGAATGCACGCTACAGGGGGTCTGGCTCGGAGCTCTCCTTGAAGTAACCGATTTGTAACAGTTCGTTGTGTTACTGTGGTGCCAACTGCAGCTCGAATTTCAGCTGCAGACGCAGTACGATTAGCCACAGCCATACGCCGATCACGGCGGTCCTCCCTCTCAGTAGTTCCACGTGGCCGCCCGGAACCCGGTCTTCTTGAGGCAGTACCTTCCCTTGACCACTGCTGCCAACACTCATGCACAGTGGATACATTCCTGCCAAGTCTTTCTGCAATATCGCGGAAAGAAAACCCACCTTCTCGTAGCCCTACTACACGACCTCGTTCAAACTCAGTGAGCTGTTGATAATGGCTTCTTCGTCTTCTTAGAGGCATTCTTGACTAACATTAACCCACTACGTCAAATCTCAACTGTAAATAACGATCACGAACCTTACAGCGCTTATTTAAAGCAAACCTCATTTGCATGTTCATAGTGCCGCTACTAGCGCCACACTTATGCGCGTAGCTCGAAATTTGAATCGACGTCATCTTTCAGATGTATAAACACGCCTACCAAATTTCGTTTGTTTAGCACAGCTCCTTCCTGGTGTTGGGATTTTTTTTTCCATCAGTGTATGTAGATAACGGACCAAACATTTGGCGATTATTCACCTAAAGGATGTTTAAAAGGGGAAACAATAGAGGATATTCTGTAATTTCGATTATCTGATTGGAGGAGTTCATGCTGATTACTACTGTATGTCATTAAAACAGCCGAAAACGAGTGATTGACGAATAAACGTGAGGGAAGTTGTATCAATCGGGAAAATTTTGTCCGTTTTCCTCATGAAAAACCTGTTTGTGTGGTAGTATGTGCTAATGACTTCCGTATGGCTCTTCGTCTGATAGCGGCTTTAGTTTTATATCAAGTTCTGGTTGATTTATCTCACTCTCTCTCTGTATATATATATATATATATATATATTCCATCTACTGTAAAATTATAAATTATCTATATTTAACTATAAATACACTGACATTTTTCATATAGCATTTTCAAAATATCAATCACTGATATTTATAATGTTCAAGATATTTTCAAAAAATAGAATATTTAAATGATTTAATGTCGATTAAATATTTTAGTAATGTTCTTTAATTATTTTAATAATACTGATTAATTGTCTAAAAATGTAGAAACGCAAAACAATCCAATAAAATAAAACGCCTAATAAAATAAATCGAAATATCGAAAATTGCTCTTATCAAAACGATAATTTTAATTAGAAAATATTAGTATAGTTAAAAACAAGGGTTTAGAAGATAAACTGAAAATAAATTTAATTCCCTTAGTGTATTTCTAAATAGGCTAAAACCATACAGTAATTGACCATTTAGTGAACATTTCTTAAATTTTTAATAGAATCATTTACAATATTTTTGGAAAATTCATCTTTAAAAAAAAATATTTATAAATGAGAATTAGTAATTGAAAATAAATTTTTTGTTCTCTTTTATGCATTTTTTTTTTCAATATCACTCTCAAAGTGAGATTTTTCTAGAGATTGATTGCTAACAGTCAGTTATATTTGTAAGTTGTATCAGTTTTAAAATTTGTTTAAATTAAAAAAAAAAAAAAAAAAAAAAAAAAAAAACTTTATAAAAAAATATACATAAATTATGTTTAAATATAAAGATGTATACTAAATTAATGTAATATTAATCAACTTCAATCGACTTAGTAATAAATACCCTTTACTTTAGGAAATAAATATTTTTTAAACTATAAAATCATAAACTTAGCAAACTAGAAGCAATCAAAAGCTCGGAAATCATATTCGAAAACTTAAACGAGATGCTTACACATTGAATAACTGTCTACATTGATCGATTTCTGATTTAAAAAAAAAAAAAAAAAAAAAAAAAAAAAAAAGATCAATCTGGTCATGTATTAGTATTGGTAATACTTTAGATATCTAGTAACTGATCACCCTTAACTTCAATAAAAATAATTAGTTTATTAATAAATAAATATACATTTATTTAAAATAAACCTAAATTGCATACGTAAACAGTAAAAAATTTCAAAGGTTCAAATTCAACTTAGTGCTTTAAGATTATTTTAACGATTTATGGCATGTGAATCATACCAGGAGTATTTTATTAACAGTTTTGTTGTAACTTTGTGTTTTTCTCCCATTAACATAGAAACAAAGCATCAGCTAAAATTGGATATTGTAACAGAAAATTTAATTCGATCTCAATTACATAGTCTAACAATCCGATTAAGAGCTTCCCACAATAATCCTTGTTTTCTGGATTTTTATATTTAATTTATCAGTTACTGTGATCAATTACTAACAAATCCCCAAACCATCCTATGTGAAAAATAATACAAGTACTTCAGTACCCCTTTTGAAACATATTTAATAATTTTAAATCAATGATAACTCTAGTTGCAAATGTGATTATCCTTTTGTTCGATGCAAATGAATTATACTTTCTATCGTAATCATATGATACTTAAAAATATTTTCAAATAAATTATTGTGAAAAATAATGTTTCAGTTGGAATTTTGTATCTTCTCGTATGTATAACAGTAACGTATATTTAAATATTGTTTAAAAATACTTGTATAAAAAATCGATGGTTATAATATTATCTATAGCAATGCATATAACTAAGAAGAGTTTTATCTTGAAAAAATTTGTAAAATAAATAATTTCATCTGAAAAAAAAAAAATAAATAAGACATTATAAAAAAAATTAATGCTTAAAAAATAACATTTGAACATTTATTTTAGTATGAAAATATCTTTTAAAATTTTTGTTCGGGAACAGGATTGTTTCGTGAGAATTTAATAATTTATACTGTCAGTAATAATTAAGTATGTAAAAGCAATTAAAGTAAATCATGTTTTAGCATGATTTTTGACGAACGCGTTTAACTGTTAAAAAAAAAAAAAAAAAAAAAAAAAGTTACAAATATACATATATATATTTATAAAAAATGCATTTTAAAATAAAAAATATGGAATTTCGTAATAAACAAGAATAATTTGCGTGAAAATCAACCCCCACAGCCACTTACATTCATAAGACATCTGTAAACATGTATAAAATAGAAAAAATGTTCATTAAACATCTAGAAATATCCAACGACATTATTTATTAGCACGACAAATGTCACTCTTTTTTACATCCCTTAGATTTTTGTTACATATCCAATAAATATCCAAATATCCAATAACTGGACTTATTAGATCTAATAGATATTAAAAATATCTAAATCAGGGCCTATTAGTCACAATCTGGGATTTTTGCGTTGTCGTTTTCGATAGTTGGACATTTGTCGAAATCTAAAATTTATCGAAAATATAATTGAATAATTTGAAAGCGATGTTATAATTTGAAAAAAGAAAAAGAAAAAAAAAAAAAAAAACGAATAGTCCTCCGTCCTAAACAAAATTCTGCTTTTGCCAGAATTTCATCAAAATTTTTATTATTATTATTATTATTATTATTATTATTATTGAAAGAAAAACAAAAGAAAATTAATAATAATCAGTATCGTTACAAACGATATCGAAAAAGTTTTTTTTTTTTTTTTTTTTTTTTTCTATTTTATAATTTTGAATTAGGAAATAAGAAGTGCGCGAGCAACAGGAAATAAAAATAAGTAAAAAAAATGAATTTAATGGTTTAATTTTTATATAAAACAAGATCGCGTGCTATCTTAAAAAGTAGATGTAAAATTTAAAGTTTATTTATTTTATTATTATTTTTTTATCTACCATGCTACATCTATTAGACATCAAAAAAGGCACGTCAAAATTACGTCTATATTTAAACATCTAATAGATAACTATAACACACATCGGCATGTAAAATTTTGATATTATAATTTTGACTGATCTTTATGTTTTTGGTGTGCTGAAACCGAATATGAAGTCAGTTTTTCTGTATCCCGTATAGAATTTTGCGAATACAATACAGGGTGCCTACCTATATAATTTCTTCCATTATTCTTCCACCAAGATAATTATATGGTAAGTTTTCATGATAAATTAATCATGGATACATATTGTTGTAATAGCGCAGTACTAGTGCGACGTAAAACCATACAAACCAACCAAGCAACGTTGTGATGGTATATGTACGAAAATATGTCGGTAGGCATCCTGTATTGGTAAAAATCTATACATGATAGAGAAAAATGGGCTGAATTTTCAGTTTCAGCACATCGAAAAACATAAAATTATCAAATCAAATTTTATCAACTTCAATTTTGTAAGCCTGTGTAATTAGTACAGAATATCCAGGACATTTAATGGACATCCTTAGGATATTTTGTACTTTTTATGTATTTAAAAAGCATTTAATAGGATCGTGTATACATTTTCTTGAACGTAAGCAGTTTAAACACAAAATAAAGAAAATATTTCTTTTTTTATTGAAATCTTAAAATAATTTACTGCTTCTGTTAATTACGACGCTAGCAAAGAATAATAAAGGAAAATAAAAAAGAGCTTTCAGTGGATTTCAGAATAATTAAATGTTAAGGTATTTTCCTTATTTTAAGAGATGAGAAAGATTACAATGTATTTTAAGGAAAACTTATCTTGACAAAAAGTAATTTGGCTGAAAAATATTTCATCTAGAGTTTTTAAATTAATACTCTTGCATTTATAGCTTATGTTATTAAATAAATAATAATAATAATAATAATAGAAAAGTATTTAAATGATTTTTCTGTTTTATTTTAAACGATTCCTTTAAAAATAGATTCTTGATTAAAATTTTTTAATTTTACTTTGTGCAATCGATTTCTGAAAACAATAACTAATTAAAATCACACAATTAACTGATTGTGAGAAAATCATATTTTATTGAAATTTTATTTTTCCGACTGAGTGAAAATAATGCCTGGACCGGGAGTCGAACCCCGGATCTTTGACTTACAAGGTCAAGGCTCTACCAATTGAGCTATCCAGGTCAACAAACCGGTCGGCATTACTCACTCAGACAACATTTAGGCAGAAAACATCTGGTCTATCATTTAGATAGCTCAACAGAAATAAGTCGCAGGTAAAGGAAAACACCATTATACAATGGGAAATAAATACAATTTTAATTAAAATCACACAATTAACTGATTGTAAGAAAATCATATTTTATTAGTCGGAAAAATAAAATTTCAATAACTAATTAGCTGTTTTTTTTTTTCATAAAAAAAAAAAAAAAAAAGTTTAATTTTTTTTTTTCTAAAAGTCATGTTCCCATCGTCATACGAAACTTAAATTAAGTCTGTATTACTTTTTTTAAAGTATATTACACAGCAAAAAAGTATAACAAGAATTCATGACAAGAATGAATTTATAACAAGAATTCATGTTTAAAGTATATTACAGTGTAACGAAGTTTTAGTAGTATTTTTTTTAGCATTATGTGAAGAAAGGGTAAAATAAATAATCTAAAAACTAAATATCTTGATTTAAATAAATAAACGGGTAATAAAAAATCAATAAATAAATGACTAGAAATGTATCTTAAATGTTGTCTTTTTAATATACAAAAATATAAATCATGTAATATATTATTACCGTTATTCATCAATACGAACCATAGAAAAGTTCTTAAATTTTCAAAAGATTATTTGATGAATTCTAGAAAAATTTAAATCAATATTTAAATTAAAAGAAAAGAATCCATTTTTAAATTAGATGTTAACTAATATTTAAACTGCAGCATATAGCAATAATGTAAAAGAAATGCTTCAACAATATAAAAGAAAATTTTATTTACATAATGCAATGTTCAGAGATAAATTCTATATTCTTTAAATAACACGTTGACTATTAAAATTTTATGAAACATAAGGTTTAATTAAAGCAGAAGTAAAAGTAATATATTTGCTTTTTTTTTATAGAAAAGCAATCATTATTATATATGTATGTATAATGTCATGTCCCTTGTGTGACAATTTGATAATGATGCAAAAACTATTTTTCTTCACAATTAGACATGAAATATTTCTCCAATTACGATCAAAAGTTTTATTTTGTGAAAGTTATTAATCATTTTCTGTATTATAATAAGAAAATAAAAAATACTATTCAAGATAGCTTATAATCGTATGTATTAAACAATATTTTCAAGTTTAGAATCAATATTCCTCTCTAAAATCTTTCCTGTTTAAAATATTTGAAAAAAAAACATCTTTAAATGTAAGTATGACGATTACACTAATTTGCCAGATTAAATTAAGATTTTATTTACATTTTGAACTAATTCCTAGAAACAAGAATTCTTGGTGGTAAACCTTCAGTTTTAGAATTATTTATTTGCTATAAAACTAAAATTTTATTATCATTCTTTGATTCCATTTTAAAACTTCATTCTTTTTAAAATGTGCGATTTTTTTTTTTTTTTTTTTTTTTTTTTTTTTTAAATAAAACTTTGCATGTAGAAAAAAAATAAAATAAAGCAGGTTTCTAATTTTTGGGATAATTTTTGTAAAACATTCCCATAGTTAGAACTTCAGATTTTAAAATATTTTTTTTAATATATAGGATAGTTGCTGTATTACTTTGATGTAACTACTCATTTGAAAACTTTATTTAATATTTAAAATTGAAACAGTAAATACAAAGCCGTATTATGTAGTTTAGTTATTATGTTGTAATAATAATAATAATAATAATAACAATAAAAACTGCGTGAAGGTAGTCTTTTCGAAATTCTTTATTTTAATACTGGAAAATATAGATATATAATTAATATAATTAATAAATACTGTTAAAGAGACTTTTGTATGAGCAAAAGCCATAAATTATTTTAAATGATTTTTTATAAGCCCTAATTATTTTCTTGTTGAATAAGTTGTTATGAAAGTGTCGTTCACTTTCTCTATGAAAGCAAAATATCTTTGGGTAATTAACAAGGGAACGTAAGTTGGGGGGAAAAAAAGAAAAAAGAAAGAAGGAAAGAAAAGAAAGAAAATCGGTTTGAGCTAAACCATTTATCGTTTAATTAGGCTAATGATTAATTTTTACAAAAAACACTAGATTGCTAAATTAATTATATAAAAAAAATCTATTCTTTAATATGTTTTCTTAAATGTAAAATGTTTTTCTTTTTAATAATTAATTTCTTATCAAAATCATTTTGATTACTTTGTCAGTTCATTTACACATTTTACAAAAAGTTCGCCTGATGAACAGTTTTGTTGTAATAGATATCACATTCCGGTAATCTGGCTACGGTTAACAACTCTGGCTATCAACGATTATAAACAATTTCAGAAAATTCTAAAAATATTCAATATATATCTGGTTAAAGTTAATATAGATCAAGAAAAACTCAAACAATTCATGAAATTTATTTGTGCAGTATTCATACAGAATCTGCACTGTATTTGTAAAGATATAGGCACTCTATTAGCTGAAAATTCGAAAGATATTTTAAAATATTTCTTTCTTTGCATTAAATTATTAATGTACGTTTCTATTAATGAATTAATATTATTTTACAGAATTAAAAAAAAAAAAAAATGCAGTGAGGCATCATAAATCATAAGCATATGTATTTTCTTAGGTTCTTAATTTCTACAAAGATTTTAATGCTTTTAATTTGTTAATGACATACTGCATATAAACCTTCTATTGTAATTTAAAATCGATACATTTTCCTTTTCTTTCTTTTTTTTTAATTAAAGATTAATAGCCTGTTACAAAATACTTGTAAATAGTGTTTTTAGTCAATAACGTGACCTTCTTCAGCTAGTAAAACATGAGCCAGTCTCAGTTATCTTTTGGTTTCCCGCGAAGTAGAGAGCACCATTTTTCATTAATTCCTATTGATCCATTATAATTGCATGCTAAATGATTAACCAAAACTTTAATGTCTTCGCGATTCATTACGCACACGTGCCTATTGTAATTTGCAAATTTAGAGATTTTATTTAAATCTATCTTTAAATTTTCTTTCTGTTAAGTTTTCGAAATCGCTTTAGTAGGTTTATTGTGTTAAAAGTTATAAGTGTGTTATTTTATTCTATATATATATATATATATATATATATATATATTTATTTATTTATGAAGTGTTACTAAACATTCCAATTTGTTTGTAAATAGATAAATATATATATGGTATAGGTAAGCGTAAAACAACAAACATATAAAATAGAGAAAAACTTAAGTCGATAACAATAATAAATGAGACCGAATGATTCTCTTGAATCTTGTTAAACATGAAAACATTTAATTACGACAGATAAGACACTATATACAGGAATACATATAATTGTATATTAATTGCATTTTAAATGATAGCATTATCAGCGCACACAAAGGGGCGATACCGTTTATAGTTCAGACTATTTCAAAATCATACACGCATATAGTATTCTGCAACAACATTTCTTAAATACTAACAGCTACACCTGACAAAGTTTTCTTTTTTTTTTATTATTATGTTTCACAGGTGTGAAAACCACGTGATTTTTGGGTGGCGTATGCTTCTACGTAAGGGTTTCGTCACTGCCTTACATGAAAACAAAACAGTAGGCTGATTTTAGTTAGAACATACATTTGTATTGAGTATTACATCCCCTCTCCCATCTGTTCATGAGGTATGTCCCGTACTGGAAAGAACAGTACTTTTCTTAGGTCTACCTCTTTTTCTCAGAGCATATACCGGAGAAGTCTCAACTTCTGTAAAGGGTTTTAGGGCATAAACGTGATAAGTCCCAATTGGTGTGTCAGGATTGTCGAATGTGGCAAATTCATATGATACTGGAGATCTTTGTGTTAGGATCACATAAAGCTAATCACGTTATGGCATGAATTTCGATGTTTTCTTCTTATGGCCTTTGCTGATAGTATGCAAATCAATCCAAACTTTTGACCAGAAATAAAATACAGTTTTTTACGGATTATGTCATAATATGTTTTTCTGATCTTGTTTCATTTCCACACGTACCTTTACAATCGTTGAGCTCGTGGCCAAACGTTTTAAATACGGCGTGATTTCCGGAACAAAGTTTTTATTGTCCAGCATAGACTTTAGGTCAAATATAACATCATCGATTTTCGTAATACACGTTTAAATGCCAGGTATGCTTATTATTTATCACTCACATAATAAAAAATAAAATAAAATACATAAACAAATAAAAATGTTAAAATCGATTTTTTTTTATCTGTCATTCATATAGACAGCGTGTTATAAAAATACTTGACAAAATTTAATTTTTAATATAAAGTTATTTAATTTCCATACAAGGGTGAGGTTGTATTACAATTACTTAAGAAAGGGGCGAAGCTAGCAATTAAAGAACAATTCGCATTGAACAATTCTTTCTTTGAATTCGATTGCGGCATGCATGTTGTGAATCTATAATATACATAAAAAAATATTTCCGTTAGATATAGAGAGGGAAGAGACAAGTTTATAAATGATTTCTCTTTAAAAAAAAAAAAAAAAAATATGAGATAAAACTATTTCCTTTTCCAATCGAATTTTCAAGCAATTTCGCATGCGTTTAATTTTTATTTTCAAACATACCATTTTCCCCCTAACAGTAACTTTGAATATTTATTTTAGAACATTTAAGAATTACAATATATTTTCAAGTTAAAAGAGGATACTTAATTTTTTGTAAACATCTTAACGTATCATAATGTTTTTATAAAACCTTTGTTGGACAAATATTAAAAATAAATAAATAAATAAATAAAATAAATAAAAAATATTTTCTGGTTTGAAAGGACCAATGAAAAATAAAGTATGTAAAATAATATATTCGGTTTGTATTATCTATGTATTATCTATGTTATTACTGCGTTTTGTGTATTTAAAAGTACCTGGAAATAGATTTTGTATGCTGACTCTAATAAAATATCGATAAATAAATTTTTGCATTATCTCTATTCAGTTTGAATTTGTGAACTGACAACATGAAAATGTATAAATATGTGAAAGAAAATGTATAAATATGTGCATTAAGTTTTTACATATATGACCAAGCTTTACCTGTTAATTATAAAATCTATTTTTATTTTTTTTCTTTGAAAAATAACATCATTTTCACATTTCATTTTTTTAAATTAATTTATAAAGTTATTAAATTAATTAAAATAAATTATTTAAAAAGCATTTATTTTTTTAATTCTTTTATTATCATTATTGTTATAACTACTGTCATGATTATTATTATCATTTCAGAAAATAATGTGTTAACATAGTTTGTCAGATATATATATATATAGAGAGAGAGAGAGAGAGATGGACATAGATAGATTGATAGATAGATGCTGTGACATTGATATGCCGCAGTCCTCTACAAATTAAGTCAAAACAAAATTCATTAAAAAAAAAAAAAATGAATCTCAATCCATTAATTTCAAAAGCCGTGAATATTTTATTGAGATATTAAAACATATAAAAAGATGACAAACGATGAAATACCCAGACCGTATCCATGAATTATGATTTCGTTAAAAATGATGGAGGAGGAGAGAGAGATTTTAATTTACGAAAACTTTACATCTTGACAGCACGGTGATCTTAGTCGACGTCCCAGCAATCATGACCGACTACCCACTTGTAATCTGCCAGATTGTGGTAACATCACCACATCTAGAAGCCAACGGCGCCAATTAAGTTTTCTTAGTCTTAATGTTATTCTAATAGGAATTTTAAATTTAGAAATGATGGTTGGAAATAATGCAACCCTAACTTGGCTCACTGCGCCAAAATAACGGTTACGAACAGGTGCAGATCATTATGAAATTACAACGACTTGATGTCTGAAAGATGAGTCATTTAGATTATCTACCGTAAATTAATTACATTATATGTATTTGGAGTTAAATAAAAAAAAAAAAAAAAAAGAAAAATATAACGGAAATTGTCTAATGGATTTTTTATAGCTATAAATATAAATAGATTTATTGAGAAACGCAGTGAAATAGAAAATATTTATTTTCAGGGAGTATAAAATTAAATTGTGTTTAAGATCCCCAATATATCTATATATATTGCATTATGCTAAAAAGGAGATCAATGGATTTATTACTGAATTCTTTCTTAAAACTACTAAAGATTATTTACTTTAATTTCTAACAAAGAATTTAATAAATTTGAAAAAAATCTGACATATATAAAGAGGATTAAAAGTTAATAATTTCAATTTTAATTAAATATATATTTAATAAATGTCAAATAAACTTGATGAAATAAAAGCATATGGGAGCAACTCGCTCACATATCTCTCCCGATTGCTGTGAAAAAATATAAATATGCATAGATATAGATATAGATATAGATATAGATATTGATATAGATATAAATATATTATTTATAAACAAGAATCACAGTTGCGAGAATTTCTTGGATGCTCACATTTAAAATTTTTGACCAAATTATTTGTTGCGTAAAACACCTAAATGATAGTGTTATTTAACCATATATATATATATAAACATAATTTTTAATGTTATATATATATAGGTAGGTAGGTAGGTGTATATACATAAATATATACACTAATACGCTCTAATTAATTATCTTCCTAATTTCCGACAAATATTTCTAAATCTAAACTTATTTAACAATATCTCTAATATGCATGCTTTTCTACCCAACAAACACAGAATAGTCGGTAGCTGTACGGTCCAGCATCGGCAATTACGGCATGCCGATCTATTCATTAAAATGAAATCGGTCCAGAATCGTAAAAGTGTCGGCAAACCGATGACTGTTTTGTGATCGGAAATACGCTTGTGGGCCAAAAACCTTACTAAATGTTTTAAACACATAGACTATCGTTACGCCGATAAGATGTATTTCGCCGATACTGATCCAAATATGGGCCGATGCCATTTGGCGACGTTGCGGCGGAGAGGACAAACATTTTATGGAACCGATACTGAAGGTGGTATGTGGGCCATAATAACTGTTCGGCATGCCGTACGCCTTCCGTAATAGGCCCGACTCTCCTGTGTTTGTTGGGTAATGTTTAATGTCAAATTTCTAATGCACACTTATATTTAATGTTTTCAGAAAACTTGAAGCATAGCATTAATATTAAGTTAATATTATATTAAATTTTAAATATTAATAGCCGTCTGAGAAGGCAGGTATAATTTTTGTTTATAATGAAAATGATAAACATTTCTAAAATTCTACACAGTAAAATCCGGTTCATTAAAAATCTTAGGAATATAGCAATAATTTAACAGAAAATAATAAAGATTAAATGAATGCGAATTTTCAGACAATGTATTTAATAGTTTAGAAATCCTGAAGAAAGATAAATATTAAAACAAATACTAATATTATATCTCATCAATACAGAATAAATTAATAATAAGAGTTTAACCAAATAATAACAGATTGATAACAGGTCACCATAAATCTTCATTCCGATTTCATCTGTGATATTTTAGCTTAATTCATGTTTCAGATATTTAGAGGAAAACTATTACAATAAAACCTTCTATAAAAATATATTCAGCGCGTTTTAAAATTTTGGAGACGGGTATTTTTTGAGATAACAGTTCAAAAAATGAAGCAATAATCACGAAAAAATTATAAATATATAGAATCAGAATATAAGTGTATTGCAACAAAGAAATATAGTACAGGTTTTGCAGATTTATATATATATATATAGAGAGAGAGATAAATAAATAAATAATTAAATAAATAAATAAAATATATAAATAAACAAAATACGCTGCCTCTAAAAATGAAGACCTTTCTTTTATTTGGTATTTAATTTCAAATTTAGATACATTTCATTGAATTATTATGCGAAACCTATCAGACATCCTTAAAACTAGAATTTGAAAAATGTATATTTGTAATAAGTAACAACACTTTTCTACTTTCTGCTTTAGTAATTGAAAACTGAAGAAATTAGAATATATATATATATACATATGAGTGACGCATTGTGAATGACGCTTTGAGTGTGTTCCATACGGGTTGCTACAAACAGTTCGTGATTAAGAAAACATTATTTTTCTGACAGTTGAAATGCCGTTATACCTACGTTATTTCTCTAAATAAGCGAGTTAACCAATAAAATGTTTGAACATCCTTCTAAATGTACTATCATAGTCTGTCACCAATAATTTTAAAAAGTGATATACAATATATATCATCGACGTTTCTTCGATTCTATTCGCCTTTTATATATATCAAATCCCACTTAAAAAAAATTTGGTGGTTGTTGAATAAAAAATTCGCGCAATCTGTACCAGGTGGCGCTGTCTACCTCTTGAACTGTTGCCAAGTGTCCGAGCCACACGGAAGGGCAGCGAAAATTTGGAAGCTCCCTCTTGATAACGCGTCTGACCATTATGCGCATTTGATTCAGATTTTCAAGGACAAATACAACATTCATCTGGTTCGTCAGGCTTTCTACAGGACCAAAATGGCTCCCTGTGACGTTTGGCTATTTCAAAAATTGAAAAATCCGTTAAAAGGGTCTAGATTTGAGTCAAGAGAAGACACCATGCTGAATGTAACATCGCAGTTACTTACCTTTCCAAAAACCGCACTCCCTAGGTGTTTCTAACAAGTACAGGAACACTTGCCGGATTGTATGTATTGCCAAGACCTTGAAAGAGATTAATACTTTGGATTCCCAATTCAATAAATGTATTTTTTTCAACTAAGGGTTCGATATCTTTTAAGCAGACCTCGTATATATATATATATATATATATATATATATATATATATATATATATATATATATATATATATATATATACATCTTATTTTGTAGAATAAAAAATATTGTTTTACATAATTTATCTTCTAAAATATATATTTTTAACTACTACTGCAATAAAAATTTAATATAAAATCATATCCGAAATTTTTGTCACAGAATATCTAATTTATTCATTTGTATATATTTTTTTTAAATGTTCAAATTTTGTTTCAAATAAAAGTTTAAAGTTATTGTATTATTATTACATCAATCTAGACAGTGAAATAGCATTTATATCTCGTTTCGTAAAAACCTAAATCGAAAATTCTTCCATTTCATAAAATTTAAAGCATTTTATGTAAAAGAAAGCCCTTCGTATGTAAGATATATCGAGATATTGAGTTCAATTGTTGCATAAAAAAACTGTTTTTCATAAAGATTTGTACAATTTAAAAGGTTTAGCTATATGGCGAAATCGAAAAGTAAAAATTCTTAGAAAAGGTATAAAGGATGGAAAAGATACAAAAACGAATTCCGTATTCACTGTGCTTTATTTTACAATATTATGTGAAACAAAAATTGTTTTCGTTTATTGAATTAGAAATGATATTTTATTTAATTTGTATTAAGTTCAATTTTATGCTTATTAAAGGCTTTGTTTCTTTTTCATTTGTAAGCTAGTCAAATTGTAAAACTGTGTTGCATCTTTCGACGAAAGAAAACACCATTCACGTTTTTTTTAATGCGGATTTAGTTTAAGCGTATTATTTTTCCCCTTTAAAACAAATTATACAAATAAGCATTCATGTATATTGCAGTCTAATGTCTTATTTAAATTTCTTACTTCTAATGAAAAAAAATTAAATAAATAAATAAAACATGAAAAAACTAATATATTTTTATTCATTTCGTACAATATGATTTTTATGGGAAATCGTATGCGTAATACATAGACTTCGCTTACCATGTCCTTTTTATCTAATTATATTAAGTTCATTAAGCTGCATACCGGAAACTAAAACTATTATACATCACAGAATCTTATATGAAATTGATCATTTATGCTTACATTTTGCACATTTTCCAAAATGTATTTTCCAAATTCTATCTGTATAATTTTACCATATTTAAATGAATAAAAAAAAATTCCTCATTGTGGGTCTATCTATAGTGTAAATAAATCCTATTTAAAATCTTTTATTTTCGATTCATTATGTGATCATAGGATTAACATATTTTAAACACTTTTGATTGTGATACTGTACAAGTTCCATAAATGAAGAGGATCAATAATTAGACCATTAAGTTATCATAAAAATTTTGAACTTCTGTTCCAAATACCATAGCCGAATACATCAAATATATCGGTGGGGCAGATCAAATTTATGTCAATATTGGCATATACATAATTGACATCATTGGGGAAAAAAATGGTGGGGAATAGTCACCTGGTTGCTTGTTGTCTGCATTAGCATTCCTTGAATATTAAAGAAGGAAACAGAATATTCAAAGTCCCAGCTCGAAATTTTCAGAGAAATTGTACAGATGTATCTTACACGTCTTCAGAAGCTTACAAAGTAAAAAAGTACAACCATCAACATCAAAATCTAATAGTCGTGCTGACTGATATTAAATATGATCGTATGGGTTATTCTGTTTAAAATATACAAAAAAAAAAAAAGCAGAGAGAGAAGAAGATGTAACAGAGAATTTTGTAAATCTGTGGCCCGTACACAATGTAAAAAAGTAATGTAAGACTTTGTGTAGTATTTTTTGTGTGTATTTTGCTATGTTTATAACTAATTTGTAAGCTGTAAGTAATATAAACTGTTCAAGTAAAAAAAAAAAAAAAAAAAAAAAAAAAACTTTATTTTTATTTATTTATTTAATTTTTCTATATAAAGGGCTAGAATGATCATATTGTCACTTGTTATATTTCTTAAATCGTAATTATGTATAAATGAAAAAAAATGGTATATTCCGACTTCAGTAACAATAATGGAAATTTGGTCCAGGTAAAAAAAAAAAAAAAAAAAAAAAAAAGCAAAGCAAAAATATAGTTTAGGCCTGAATGTGTAAGGAAAATTTATTCCAAATTGATTTTTCTTTAGTATTAGATTTCTTCTGGAAAATTTGCTTTCAAATATTTGTGAAACATAAACTGTAGCTGTAACATTGTATATGGGAGTACATATATCGAAATTTGTGTTTTGATTATATAGGATTTCTTTTTTGTTTCTTTTTTTTTTTTTTTTCTTTTATGGGAAATATTACCAATGAAAATAACCTTGAGTTACTCCACTCAGCTTTCCTAACGTTGAGTAATTAACGGTTTTTTAGATAAAGTAAAGTAAGAGGTGTTAAACAAAAGAGAGAAACTATAATAGGGTGTTTGAGTACTTTTATCCATATAGTACACAATGTTTAATTTTACGCTACTGAAATTTGAGCCCATAGATACTAATGATAAAGAATTTTTCGTTTTGTCCCTGTAAAACCTTTAAATGCTAGATTCAACAAAATGATTATAGTTAGTGCAACAGTCACTTATAATATTCATATAGATTTTTAGCTCAATTGTTTAGACGCACTTATAAAAATTTTCTCCCGTAGGCCATAAAGATAAAGATATTTTCTTTGTCCCTGTAAAAAAAAAAAAAAAAAAAAAAAAAATGTAAGTGCTAAATTAACCAAAATCTGTTCGGTTCATGAAACTGTGATCTAGATTATGCGTATAATTTTTTTACTCAGTGTAATAAGGCGTTGAGACGCTATCCCATTTTGAAAAATTTGGCTCCACAGACCATTATGATAAAGGATTTTTCTTGGTGTCCCTTAAAAAAAAAAAACTATAAGTGCTACATTCATCAAAATAATATAGTTCGTGCTATGGGAATCTATTACATACGTACCAACTTTCAGCTCATTCGGACAAAGCGTTAAGAGCTATCGTGTTCACTCACACACATATACACACATACATAATGACGAAAAATCGTATAAAACCGTAGATATCTCAAATAGGAGAGCTCGTATCAAACTAATGTTGGAGGTATACTACTAGACAGCCTGATAGTCCCAAATATACATATTCTACCACTATTCTTTTTTGAGCCATGCATGACACAAAATCCATTTTGCAAATCATGACTTACATATAATGTTCGGAAAGTAAAATGAAAGAAAAAGCAGCACAAACTTTAAAAGTTTTAATTAAATTATTATGAAACATTAAACATATCTTAAGTAAACATTGAGACAATACAATTACACTTAACCAATTTACCGCATTTAAGAATAAATTACATTAAGTGAAGAAAGAAGTAAATATATATATATATATATATATATATATATGTATATATATATATATATATATATATATATTTCATAAAAGTAAATATCAGGTTGATAGTGAAAATTGCATTCAATCAAAAAGTTTATATTTTTGTACTTTCCAATTATTTACTATTATTATTATTTTTATTATTATTTTTATTATTTACGGAAGATTGATATTTTCTCAATTAAAAATTTTTCAGAGAGCTTTAATTAAAATTTGAAAATTTCTTTCATGCAACTACGTGAGTATTAGTTCTGAGAAAATGATATTCAAAGTTTTCATATTAGAACAGGTTCAACATTTGTTTATAAATATAAAGCCTTATAACTGAGAATAGAAAATTTATGTTAAAATTTACTAATAGCAGTAAACTGTACTCGTCAGGAATTTTCTATTCAAGTTTTCAAACAATGTATAATTAAATAAGAAATTCAGGAGTTATGTTTAATCTTAAAAAAAATAAATAAAAAATAAAATAATAATAATAATAATAATAATAATAATAATAATAATAAAATTTCTTCAATATTTACATATCAGGTGATGATATATATATATATTTTTTTAATAATATTAAAAATAATAATATATCTATCTATTTTATATCTATAAATGTATGTATATTGATTTATTATGATATAAAAAAACCTAATATATATATATATATATATATATATATATATATATATATATTACTTTGATTGCAGATTTGTTTTCTCTATGAAAAATCAAATAAATAAATAAAAACTTAACGTTATTATTTTACTTTGAAACAACAAATCTCATATTTCTGAGGCTTACACAATGTACCCTTGTTTGTAGTTTTTCCCAAATTAATTGAGATCACTCCATGTTAACAGACAAAGGTAAAACTAATTAGTAGTGACTTTGGTAGATTCTGGTTATCAAAAGAGATTGCGCTTTTGCCCCTAAAGCATCTATTTCTTTTCCCGATTGATTGTATTTTGTTATATGTTTGGTAATAAAATGTATCAGAAAATAAGTTTTATAGAAGCAAATGAACTAAACAATTTTATGTTTATAATAAAATTTAAGCTAAATTTAATAAAATAAAAAACAAATCGTATGATTATTTACATATTTGTTTATATATTTATATATTTGTTTTTATCAATTAACTAGATGTAAAAAAAGTAATTAAATAAAATATATAAAAAGTTCACTTGAAGTAACTTTGTTGAATTATAAATGCGTGCACGTTTTTAATTAAGGGAAATATTTTTAGAATATAAAATAATTCTTTAGATAACAAGCAGATATATTATTAAATACCGGGTGTTTTATATTGTTTTATGTGTGGACTATTTTTTAAAAACATCTGGAGTGACTCCATTTGACTTTCCGAAAATTGAATAATTTATGTTTTTGTAGATAAAGTAAAGCAAGAGGAGATGTTAAATAAACAAAAGAGAAAATTATAATAGGGTGTTTGAGTATTTTTCTTCATATGGTACACGATGTTTAATTTAACGCTATTTTAATGAACACGTAGTTCATAATGATAAAGACAATTTCTCTGTGTCCCTGTAAATACCTACAAATGCTAGATTCACCAAAATGCTTATAGATAGTGCAACAGTGATTTGTAATATTTATATAAATTTTCAGCTCCATCGGATGAGGCATTTAGACGCTATCGCACATTAAAGTTTGTGCACATATGCCACAATGATAAAGACATTTGCACTTTGTCTCTGTAAAAAGAAACAAAAGTGCTAGATTCTATAAAGTTCATAAAGTTCATGTGAAGGTGACGTATAACATGTATATAAATTTTCAGTTCGTTTGAATAAGGCGCTTAGTCGCTGTCGCACTTTAAATAATTTGAGCCCATAGGTCTTAATGAAAAACAATTTTTATTTGTGTCCCTGTAAAACACGTTAAGTGCTAGAGTCACCAAAATCTATATTGTTTGTATTATGGTGACCTAATACTCTTATATAAATTTTCCACTCAAATGGATAAGGCATTTAGATTCTAACGCATTTTAAATAATTTCAACCCATAGGCCATAATCATACAGAATTATTTGTTGTGTCCCTGTAAAAAATTTAGGAGTGCTAGATTCACCAAAACCTATACCGATAGTGAAACTCTGAACTATAATATGTGCATATTTTTTTTTGTTCAATTGAATAAGGCGCTTAGACGCTATCGCACTTTTCAAAATTTCGTCCCATAGGACATAATGATAAAGAACTTTTCTGAGTGTCCCTGTAAAAAAAAAAAAAAAAAAAAAAAAACTTAGATGCTCCAAAATCTATGCAGTTCATGCAACTGTTACCAATAAAATGTGTATAAATTGTTTGCTCAGTTTAATAAGGCGTTTAGACGCTATCGTACTTTTTAAAATTTTGTCCCTTAGGCCATAATGATAAAGAATTTTTCTTTCTGTCCCTATAAGTGCCATATTCTCCAAAATCTATACCGATTGCTTAAATGTGACCTATAATATGTGTATAAAGTTTTTGCTCAATTGAATAGTGATTTTAGGTGCTATCGCATTTTTAAGATTTTGATCCCATAAAAAAAAAAAAAAAAAAAAAAAAAAAAAAACTATAAGTTCCAGATTCACCAAAATCAATAGAGTTCATGCTATGGGGACTTGAAACATGCGTACCAACTTACAGCTCATTCGATCAAAGCATTTAGACAGTAGCGTGTTCACTCACACACATACACACACTCACACGCACAGATGCATACATAATCGTAGAAATAGTGAAAACGGTCTCAGGGGACCTCAAAACGTATAGAAACACCAAAATCTCGAATTCGAATTTTTGACATGCTTACAATACTTTCTTTACATATGTATGTTCAGAAAATAAAAATGGCGGACTTATAATTTCTGTTAGAAACGGTGTTCATAAATGAAACGCAGTTGAATTTAGAATAGACAAAACAAATTAATAAATAAATAAAATAATAAAAACAAATGGTTTTGTTCGGTAAATTCTAATTTTAGTCTTATTTAAAAGTATGTGCATTAAGCAAGCACATTTTGTATTTTTACTTAAATTTTGAAAATTTAATTTTGCAATTTTGCCTACCAGTGTTTTAAGTTGTTAAAATGTAACAAAAATTTATTGGTTGCAATGCGAAATACTTTTTTTTTTTTTTTCTGTTTACACTTTTTTTTGTTAACTCCTTAACGGACACCCTGGAATTAATTCGAGGAGTGAACGCACCCTCTGTGTATTTTTCTCTTGATACTTAACGTTACAAGAAAGATCCAGTCGGCACCATATTATATATAACGTAATTCAAAGTATGTATTAATAAATATATATATTAATCACATATGTAATTTAAATCTATTTTCTTTAAGTAATATATATATATATATATATATATATATATATATGGATCCCATGGGTCTTTCTTTGAAAAGCTTGCGACCGTTGACAGGTTATCAAATTACTAATAATTTTCCGGAAAATTGTCAATACCTGCCCCTTTTTCACACCAGTCATCTTTTACAGTATTTTTCTTCTTATTTTATCATAATTACATTTGAAGAAAATTTCTCTAAAAATAAAGTGGTATGAAAAATGGGGCGGGTTCTAAAAATCTTCCGGAATATTAATTAGCAAGTTGACAGGTATGAGTCAACGATATTGTATTGACAACATATTTGTAAATTATATTAAATGGTACAAACATTAGATTAATATAGTTTCATATTTCATAATTTTTAAAAGAAAAAATACAAAGACAAATTATTTGTTACACAATATTAAATGTCACTGTCTCTTATAAATTATACTTATTAATTTAATTGAGAAGAGCAATTTTTAGACTTGGCGCAATTTAATATTTGATTTTCAAAATTATGAACAGAAGCATACAGCAGATGCTTAATTTCTCTATTCGAAGCAAATTATTATTGCATCTGTTTTAAAAATAGTTAGATAAATCATACGTAAAATACTTCCATTTGTACACTTGGATATTAATACTAAATATAATCAGGCAAAAATTATAAGTAAATATTATAAGTATATAGTCAAGAAATTTTTACATTTTAAATTTTTAAAAAAAATCATAGTGTCTGTAATGGCTGCTGTTGAAATATGCAATGAATATTTATTATTTTGAATTTGAAGCTTCATAAGTCACTTTAAAATATTACCCACGCAGAGCTTCCAATCAATTCCGGAAAATTGTTAGTACCCCCACTTTTCATACACCACTTAATTTTTAGAGTAATTCTCTTCAAATATATTTACGATGAATGAAGAAAACAAATAATCTAAAGATTAAGGGGTGTATAAAAATGGGCGGTACTATCAATTTGCTGGATTAGGTAGGCAGCTATACCGACGCAATTTTGGCATCTTAGAACTATATTTTGTAAAATTAACAGTATATTTCTTACAAATAATAATCTCAGAAATATATACTGACATGGAAATACAATGCTGTGTATATTACCTGTTAGCTAATATTTAATTATTAGTAAAAAGTTATATTTCTTAACACATAAATAAAAATGTAAGTAATTGGTATCAAATTATGCACAATAAATAATTTATTTGAATGCGACAGTACATCTGTAGTCTATTCCTCATTTAAAATCCTGTACTAACTGTGTTCTTTTTCTTAGCAACAGTTTCCATGCGCAAGTTTTTCCTTACAGCTTTAGTAGGACCCACCTTGGCAACTTTTAAACTTGTGTTGCATTTTTGGCGATCATATATATAAATATAGTAAAATATAGTAAAATTGTTTTACGTGTATACTTACATTGCAAAATATAAAAAATAAATATAAATAAATGAATAAAATGAAAATGAAAACGAAAAAAAAGAAAAGTGGAGAAACAAACAACAGATTTTTTTTTTTTCATTTAAACAACTATTAGAAGAAATTATAAAACAGTTAAACATAAGTTGGAGGATATCCTTTAGACATCTCTGGAGCTCCCGCCTTACAGTCCTCATATATTTCCGTGTGAATATTACATGTTTGGATCACTCAAAGAAAGCAAATGATGTCACAGATTAGACGACTATTCTGTTCCTGAGGCTTCCGTGCGCAATTTGCTGAAAATTCACGCTTGCTTTTTTTTCATGAAAATTTTTCTAACCATTAAGAAAAATGCAAAAAAATATGTTATATAAAAAGCCAAAAAAAGTATATAAATTTTGTGTTTGAATCTTATACATAAAAACTAAAAAAAAAAAAAAAAAAAAAAAAAAAAAAAAATGTCTGACTTTCGTCGATTTATCCTTGTCATTATGTTTTTACGTTTCTGTTAACGGCATAAAAATAACATTCGATAGCATTAATTTCTTAAACGGATAAAATAGTATTTTTCAATAATCAAGAGTTTTATTCTTTATGTTGAGATAATAAAATTAACATTTTTTAGCATTCAAACATCTTTGATGTAAGTCTTTAGATAATTTGTTAATGTCACTCATAGACATGTTTTCTTTATTCGATTATCGCAAGGTTAAGTGGATTTTCATTAGAAATATTAATATAAGTGGTTGTGTATTTTTTTATGTACCAAAGCCATTGACAGGGCAAAGTTAAGGAAAACAAGTTTGTATAATCTCAGAAACGATATTATTATTAATATTATTTATTTATTTATTTATTTATTTTTACTGAAATGTGAATGAATAATCAGAAAATTAATATTTAATTTTCATTATATCGTATAACGTTTATGCAAATTTACTTAGTTTATTTATTAACCGGAATTTCTGTAAATTTAAAGTCGTTTTGAGTAAAACAAATAATAAGTGTGATTTTTATATTAATTCTATGTTATTAAATTTCAAACGATACATTTTGTAAGAAAATAAAAAGTGCCATTTCCACTTCAGGAAAAGTATTATAACTGAATAAATACACCCCCATCAAAAGTAGTTCTTAAAATGTATATTGTAAAATGGACTTTTTAATACCTAAATTTGATTTCTCTACTAATTTTACATAAGACTAAGGGAATTTTATGCAAGGTTTTTCATGGTGCAGATTGCTATTTTATATAAAATTCAAATATTATTTTTATAACTTTCTTTAATTTCATTGCAAGCAAATTAAATAAAATTAAAAACATAAATTGATCATTAGAACAAATGTTGTCAAAGTTATTTGCTATTCATTTACAGCAGAAATATCATTATTAATAAATAATCATCAAATATTTCTTTACATACAACAATTAATTTGGCATACTTTAGAATCAATAAAATATTTCTAATTACAGTTTCTACTTTTCTCTCATAAAAATAATCTACATACATAAAATCGTTTGTCTTGAGTAAGTGAGTAAGTGTGTGTGTGTTACGGTGGAAGTAGTAAATCTGGTATTATTATTAACAACAGCCAGATTATTAATATCAGCCAGATATTATTAATAATAACCACTTCTTTTGGTGAATGTTATTAATCAATGAACATTTATCGCTTTAACCGGCTCTTGTTATTACTTACCAAAGAAGTATGGTGAATGTGACTAAATAATGGACATAATCACATAAACCAGTTATTATTGTTAATTACCAAGGAGGTCAATTAGCCATTCCTTCTTCATTATTACCTCTAGCTAAACACGTTGAAAATTATCACATTCAACAAACATTTTTGATAATTATTTATAATAAACGGTAAATTTGATAAATTCTCAAAAACTAAAACTTTAATATAACTTCATTAGTATTTATTAACAATAACCGATCACTGTGATAAATTCTCATAAGTTATTCACTTCAACCGGCTTACATGGTTATCATTAGCGATTGCCAGTTATTATTAATAATTTACAGTTAATCACATTGACCGTTATGCAAACACAAATACACAAATATATATTTATATATATTTATGTATATATATTTGTGTGTCAAAAAAATACATATGAATGGAAATAGAATCTTTAAATAAATAAAATCTACAATAAAAGAAACTATAAGAATAATCAAACTCATGTATAATTATTTATTTTGTTTAAATTCAGCCCTGATATTCTAAAAGTCAAACAAAAATCGGTTTTATTAATGGAAATATGAAGTTTTCAGACAAATATATAGAAGAAAATTAAAGAAGTGGATAATTAAATTTCTAAAACCTTGAACTAAAAGAAATGCTAGTTTCTAATTTATATTCAGAGCATTTTGTATGAAAAGTAGAATAAACACTAAATTTTATCTTAATGAAGTAAATGCATTGCGATTGTTATATATTTCGTGGTCAAGATACTCCTTTTAAATTTATGTCATAAAATTTTATGAAACTGCCTTAAAAAGAAGAAATTTTATAAGTAGGTATTTCTTTGTGAATTCTCTTCTTCTTCAAATTTATTATTTAAATCTGAAACTTGTTATAACGTTGATAACGTATTAGAAAGCTTTATGCGTTAAACTGTATGGCAATATTAATCTTTATTTTGTTATATACTTAGGTATCGCCTGCTTTTGCACTATGTTAAAGAATATTGCGATATAGATAGATTATTTTGTTACATGCTTAATATAAGCTGCTTTTTCACCGTAATAATACATTCATAATAAATTTATTACCTACATGTTGATTATGAAATTTTATAATCCTCTTAACATTTCTAGATCTATGTTCTCATTTAATATTCGTATTTTGAGTAATAGTCTAAGTCCCTGTTTTTTATGAATATGCAATGATTTATTGAAACATTACATAAAATTTTACATGTGAAATGGAAAAAAATATTTAATAAAAACTCTTTATGAAAAAATAAGAGAAACAAAATTTCAGCTATATTTTTTATAAATTAAAGTAATCCACTTTAAACTAAGGACAGAATGATTTTGGATTTAAAAAAAAATAATAATAATAATTGTAAAAAAAAAAAAAAAAAAAAAAATACGCTAAAATATTTTTATTAACAATTATTGTTTAAAATTTTTATTTATATTTAATTACACACTAACTTTCCATAAATGACCGGACAATTTCGATTTCAGACGCTTTTTGAAAAATCTCAAAAACTACAAATAAGCCCTCTTGAAACTTCAAGAGTGTGAAGAACATACTATACCTTAATTATTTCAGTGAACATTTTGCGACGAAAGTGTAAGGGAGATCAGTAAAAAATTAAAGAAAAATGAAAGCGTTTGGCATCACCCTGTAAAAAGTAATGTTTTTAATACAGTCTGGGTGGAGCTCTTTCTTATTACCTGCATAAATTACCATGCCTCTTCCGCATTCATTCGGGAAGATAACGATTTCTTTAAAAAAGTGAAAAACACTTTGTCACTTTTTAGCTATAACATGCAAGGTATTCAACCTAGTGCAAAGCTATTTTCAGGAAACATGGCATACAATATACCAGTATCGCACAAACCCAAAAAGTTATACAAACAAGAATGAAGTGAATTTCAGCTGTTCCTAAAATTAAGAAAATTGTAGGAGGTTTTCTCAATATTTATTTTCAGTCGTCGAAAAATGTATTACTATAATGCCTGGACCGGGCGTCGAACCCCGGATCTTTGACTTACAAGGTCAAGGCTCTACCGATTGAGCCATCCAGGCCGACAACCGGTCAGCATTACTCACTCAGACAACCTTTAGGCAGAAACATCTGGTCTATCATTTAGATAGCTCGCCAGGCATTATTTTCACTCAGTCGGAAAAATAAAATTTCATTAAATATGATTTTCTACCAATCAGTTGATTGTGATTTTAATAAAAATTGTATTTCTTTCTCCCATTGTTTAATGGTGTTTTCCTTTACCTGCGGCTTATTTCTGTCGAGCTATCTAAATGATAGACTAGATGGTTCTGCCTAAAGGTTGTCTGAGTGAGTAATGTTGACCGGTTGTCGGCCTGGATAGCTCAATTGGTAGAGCCTTGACCATGTAAGTCAAAGATCCGGGGATCGACTCCCGGTCCAGGCATTATTTTCTCTCAGTCGGAAAAATAAAATTTCATTAAATATGATTTTCTTCCAATCAGTTGATTGTGATTTTAATAAAAATTGTATTTCTTTCTCCCATTGTTTAATGGTGTTTTCCTTTACCTGCGGCTTATTTCTGTCGAGCTATCTGAATGATAGACCAGATGTTTCTGCCTGAAGGTTGTCTGAGTGAGTAATGCTGACCGGTTGGCAACCTGGATAGCTCAATTGGTAGTCTTGACCTTGTAAGTCAAAGATCCGGGGTTCGACTCCTGGTTCAGGAATTATTTTCACTCAGTCGGAAAAATAAAATTTCAATAAATATGATTTTCTTCCAAACAGTTGATTGTGATTTTAATAAAAATTATGTTTCTTTCTCCCATTGTTTATTGGTGTTTTCCTTTACCTGCGGCTTATTTCTGTCGAGCTATCTAAATGATAGAACAGATGTTTCTGCTTAAAGGTTGAATGAGTGAGTAATACTGACCGGTTGTCGGCCTGGATAGCTCAATTGGTAGAGCCTTGACCGTGTAAGTCAAAGATCCGGGGTTCGACTCCCGGTCCAGGCATTATTTTCACTCAGTCGGAAAAATAAAATTTCATTAAATATGATTTTCTTCCAATCAGTTGATTGTGATTTTAATAAAAATTGTATTTCTTTCTCCCATTGTTTAATGGTGCTTTCCTTTACCTGCGGATTATTTCTGTCGAGCTATCTAAATGATAGACCAGATGTTTCTGCTTAAAGGTTGAATGAGTGAGTAATACTGACCGGTTGTCGGCCTGGATAGCTCAATTGGTAGAGCCTTGACCGTGTAAGTGAAAGATCCGGGGTTCGACTCCCGGTCCAGGCATTATTTTCACTCAGTCGGAAAAAAAAATTTCATTAAATATGATTTTCTTCCAATCAGTTGATTGTGATTTTAATAAAAATTGTATTTCTTTCTCCCATTGTTTAATGGTGCTTTCCTTTACCTGCGGATTATTTCTGTCGAGCTATCTAAAAGATAGACCAGATGTTTCTGCCTGAAGGTTGTCTGAGTGTGTAATGCTGACCGGTTGGCAACCTAGATAGCTCAATTGGTAGAGCCTTGACCTTGTAAGTCAAAGATCTGGGGTTCGACTTCCGGTCCAGACATTATTTTCTCTCAGTCGGAAAAATAAAATTTCATTTGCAGTTTTAACTTGGTTGGCATTGCTTAATGGGTGAAGTTTTACCCACACTAAATCACCAGGTTTGTATTTTGGACTTTTTCTGCGTGATTTATTAGCATACACTTTTCGACGATCTTGATTTTTCACAATGTTTTCTTTAAATTGTGACATATATTTTTCAAATCGTTTCAAATAAGGTGTACTTTCCCGTGCGAAATTATCATTGTGAATTAAAGAACGAAAATCAGTAGTGCGTCATCTACAGTTCTGAGTTCTCTAGCAAAAGCTAGGTATGATGGTGTATGACCTGTAGTTTCACATTTTGCAGTATTCATTGTAAATCGAATAGCTGATAACTGTTCATTCCAGGAAGAATGGTTGTTACCGACCATCATTGCTAAACGGAGTTTTAAGTCTCTGTTTTTTTTCTTTCAACAGGATTCGCTTGTGGGCGGTACACAGGAATAACACTTTGACTGATATGAAAAACATAGCATAACTGTTGCATGACTGCACTAACAAATTGACTACCATTGTCACTGATTAACCGACGAGGTAATCAATATCTTAAGAATACTTCATTTAGAAGGGTTAAGGCACATTCTTTTGCAGTTGCGTGTTTTAATGGGAATAACTCAACCCATTTTGTAGTACAGTCTTCAACTATAAAGATCCACTTCATACCTTCACTTCATTTTGGTAAGGGTCCAAAGAGATCTTTTAAAATAGGTTCAAAACGTTGAGCTGGAACACGAGTTCGCAGCAAATCAGCAGGTTTCTGGTTGGAGGCTTTATATATGATGCACTCTGCACAACTCTTCACATAATCAGTGATGTATTTTCTCATACCAGTCCAATAATATCTTGAGGATATTCTGGAAAAAGGGATATTCTGGCTCCTTAATGTGCAGCTGTCGGGTCATCATGATGTAACTTGAGTATCATTTCTCTCTCATAGGGAGGAACAACTAACTGGGCTTTTTCCATTTCAGAGTGCGGAGAATAGCGGTAAAGTACGCCTTGGTTCATTCGTAACCTCTTTCAGTCCAATTTGCGAATATAACTCATTGGTTCACATATTCAAAACAATCTATAATTTTCTTCAGTTCAGGATCTTTTAGCTGTTCTGACATGAGGTTACTTGCAGTTCTTGTTGGGACATCAAGAACGATAGTCTGTAAGTCGCAAGAAGTTTCTTCTTCACAGGTTGGGCGAGAAAACATGTCGGCAACGACATTTGTTTTTCCAGGGACATATTGCACTTTTAGGCTGAAAGACTGTATTTCTAACGCCCATCGAGTAAGTCGGCCTGTTGGAGACTTGAGAGTGAGCAGCAATCTCAAAGGTTGGTGGTCGGTTATTTCAGAATTTTCTGTGTAACCACGGAATTTCTTCAGGGCCCAAAAAACAGCAAGGGCTTCTCTTTCCTTTGTAGAGTAGTTGCGTTTTGCTTGGGTAAGCAAACGACTAGCATATTCGATAGGATGTTCTTCTAAACCGTTGTCTTGTAGTAGTACTGTCTCAATTGCATACTGACTTGCATCTGTACGAATGGTATATGGTTTCGTACCATCAGCCTGTTTTAACACATGGGGGAATGATGAGGCAGTTCGTTAATAATTCAAATGCTTTTTGCTGGTTATATCCCCAATTCCATGCAACTTTCTTTTTTGGGAGGTCACTTAGTAGTCTTGATACATGAGCAAAATTTTGAATATATCTTCTAAACCATGAACATATCTGGAGGAAAGACTGGACTTATTCTTGGGAGGCGGAATTTTCTGGATGGAAGAAACCTTTTCTGGATCAACTTCAATACCATTTCGTTTGATCCAAAATCCCAAATATTTCACTCTAGGAGATACAAAGTGACACTTTTCTCTGTTTCCTGTAAGCTTAAATAGCAAGAGTCTCTCAAAATTTGCTTGTAGATCTAAAAGGTGCTTTTCAAATGATTCGGACAACACGATGATATCATC
Organism: Salticus scenicus; assembly: GCA_963930645.1. Classification (NCBI taxonomy): domain Eukaryota; kingdom Metazoa; phylum Arthropoda; class Arachnida; order Araneae; family Salticidae; genus Salticus; species Salticus scenicus. Next base: position 102,227,683 of record OZ005649.1, read on the forward strand.
AAGATTAGTTAAGGTAAGTATATCTTCAAAACCATTGCGAAAAAGGTCAATTAAACGCTGGAAAGTTGCTGGTGCGTTCTTTAATCCAAAAGAAATGCGAAGAAAACGGTATGTTCCGAAGGGGCAAACAAATTTTACATTTAAAAGTTACACACTTAACACACAAACAAACAAAAGGAACTATATACAGGGGAAAGTTAAATGGATTTGATTAAATAGTAAGAAAAAAAAAGAGTTCCACATCCTACATGATGTGTTTTTGTGGTCGTTAGCCATTGCGGCAAACGTCGACCACGCATTGCATTCACAATCACTTCCCTTCTCTGAAATGTTTTGTTTTGGGTCTCTCGGCAACCGGGTCACTAGGAGGCGCTGGGTTTGTAGCATAGGCGCGCTACAAGCTGAACTATGATGAATCAGACAATCAGTCACTAAATGAGGGGAAAAGGTTTTACATATATAGATTAAAAAATAAAGCATGGGAATTGTGTCTGAGATTTTTTTATATCAAATATTTTTTATGTACTTTTCGATCCCAATCACCAAAATAAAAATATAATAATAATAATAATAAAGTCTTTCTTTAAGATTCAGGCTGTTAAATGCATTTAATATCATTTGTCTAAATATATTACTATATTTCTGAATTTTTCCACCTTTGTAGCTAGACCTATCCGGATTTTTAAACAATAAATATCTTTATATAAATTTTCTGTAATTAAACAAAATTAAATATCAATTAATAAAACGGGGTGTATACTTAAAAAAAAAATTATCTAAAGATTGACAACTGTGTATTATTTATTTTATTGTTAAGGGTATTTGTTCTATTTACACAAAAAAATATTGCAAACCTTAGTAAAATTTTATTCTAATATACTAAATTCGAAATATATTATTCAATTTATTGCTGACAATATTTATGAAAGTCGCATTTTATAACAAATATATTATATGTCTTAATACACAAGAATAATCTGTTTGGAAATAAACAAGAATCAAAACAGTTGAAGTGCTAGATAATAATAATATAATAATAATAATCCATAAAAATGTTTTAAAGGTAATTTCCAAAACATAAAAATATATATATTTAAGAAACATTGCATTTAAAAAGCATTTAATAGCATAGTATATAACTTTTTCCTAAACATAAACAGTTTAAACGCAAAATAAAGAAAATATTCCTTTTCTTTGAAATTCTTAAAATCATTTACTGCTTCTGTTAATTACGACGCCGACAGAGAATAAAGTAAGAAAAATTACTTTCAGAGGATTTCAGAATAATTAAATGTTAGTGCATTTTCCTTATTTTCTGAGATGAAAAAGATTACAATGTATTTTCGGAAAATCCTATTTTTCTATAGAAGTAATTTTGTCTCAAAACTACTAAAGCCAGAGTTTTTAAATTAATGCTGTTTCACTTTTTATTTTACGTTATTAAATGGAAAAAGGTAAATATGTTAAAAGATTTACTGTTACATTTTAAACGATTTTGCTAAACGCAAACCACCTGACACACACACACATATATATATATTACTGAAATTTTGTACAATCACTTGTAGCACACACATAAAATAAAAATAAATAAATAAATATAATAAAATAAATGCTCTTTCGCCTTTTGATTCACTGTTTATAAAAACAAATATTTTTTATATTTATGTTTCTCTTTGTGTATTGTATTGTATTTATTTATTTTTAATACAATAATCTGAGTATCTATAAACCGGTTTCGTGAATATATCCATCAATATAAATCATGTCAAATATAAATAGCTGTATATAAATTTCATATAATATCTTGATAATTTCAATATAATTTTTCAGTAATTTCAGTAAATTTGGAAAACTTTAATGCACAGAGTGTATTCTTTCAGTGCAAATATTTGTTGACCATGGCTATCTAATATCTTATTTTAATAAACCTTATATAATACACTCCTTCTGTTAATTCAAAGAGAATACTTTAAAGAGGAATTCAAAATATTTCAGTCTTCAAATATTTTTAAGGTTGAGAAAAATTACGAAGAATTTCCGGTTAATTTGGTAAATAATTTCAGATAATTTGACCCGAAGACTTTTCGTAATTTGATCTCAAAACTAGTAAAGCCACAGTTTTATTTGATAAATATTTATGCCAATCAAAATTTCTGTTATTAAATTGAAAACAAAAAAAATATATTAGGATTCCTTACTTTTCTTTAAGCCGAATAATTGCTTTTATAGAGGATATTTAAAATTCAACTTTAAAAAAGCTGTAAAACAATAAAAAAAAGTTCAACTGACCTTAAATTTAAAGTTAATATAATCAAAGAATTAGGAAACGGTATGATAAAAGAAAAAAAAATGCTTTCAAACTTCAACTATAGACGATGCTGTTGAAGTCATGAGGTAAATGAACTCGGCTACAACTAGCATTTAAATTGCAATTCGATGACTGTAGCGTGAGTTACACGTTCATTCAACTGTATCATTCAATGTGTATGACAATATAAGTTTATAATGAGTTCTTCAAAGCGCATGACAATGTGCATTCCACGTCTGTCTATAGTTGTGGTACTGGTAGTATAAAGTTCATCTGCACCAGCAAGATCGTAGCCGGTCATATGGGGAAAACAGGAGTTTATTATACTGAGGAAAAAAACTGCATAAAAACATTAAATTGCTTGTTAAATTGCTTGGCTCTTTCGCACATTCCATACAAGCTAAATATGGGGAAAGTGCCATACATAAGGGCGTTTTGCATAGTACAGCCAAAAATTGAAATGATAGCATAATGAAAAAAATACACCATGCTCTTCAATGTTTAATTAATTATGTATTCTTATTAGTTCCTTTCCCAGTATGCAAACAATTGAAAAAAGATAACGTTAAATAAACTCATGTAATTGTGGCATCTTCCCCCTTATATACGATGGAGATGCCACCAGTTATGGGATAAGATACATGTACAGCATTAAATAACAAATATAAGGCAAACATTGGAACATTGGTTTCTTTATATATATTTTGCTTTTTACAGCCTCTTTTCACTTTTCTCTGCCCTTTTGCTTCTAGACATCCCGGTTTTTGTGCTGGTGGAGGGGACTGCTGGTGAAAGCCGGATGTCTCTAACTCTGATAGTGGAAGCAACAAATGGTGTAACTCCATGAGGTCTGTTAGTGAAAGCATTTTTTATGTAGGCCTATTGTCGTATGCATTGTTTGTAGAAGCCACAGCTGTATCATTGTTGAGACCATCAGAGATAAGAAACACATGATCTTGGATTGCTTGTGGTTTCTAGCGTTAAATCCCAGTAGCTGAAAACCCAGAATTTCCATTTTCTAACGTGGCTGAAATGCTTCAAGCTATATTCAGGGAAATCCAGTTTGAAATCTTGAAAATTTATTAAAATATTATTGTAAAATTAGTAATTAATATAGTATTTTACACAAACCAACAATAAATATTTGGACACTTTCGAATTTAGATATTTTGCAAATATCGAGAAAAATTCTTTAGGATTCATCTTGAAATTTTGTTAGTGTAAAGAATATGCTATATCTCATTTATATTTCAACAAAAGTTCTGTTCTGAAGAGTAAAAGGGGACCAGTAAAAAAATGAACAAAATCAAAATGTTTTAATCACTCTGTAAGGAGCAATTGTTTAAATCCTTTTCGGCTGTAGCATGTAATTATGAAGATTTTTCTCATTCTCTGTATAAAGTTTTATGAAGATACCAAATACAGAGGCTGTTCGCACGATTTTTAGACGATTTTGATAGAGTGTACTGAAGCAATTTCATTCATATTTTGTGTTTTAATTGTTCAGTTTGATAGCCCTTGTTCTTAACTATCATTCTGTATCGTAATTTCTATGATAATAATGCTTTTTATAATATCGGAAGAGGTATATTTTTCTACTCCTCTTGAACGGCTTTCCAAAGTCCACAAAGCGTTGTAGTCGGTGTTTGGATAATGTTGATTTTAAGAGTCAAAAAACACAAAAATCCAACAGTGATACATCAGGAGATTTAGCAGGAATATCAGTGAAGGGTATGGTTTTAATTCCCGTTTTTTGTTCCATTTTTTTCTAGAAAAGCAATTGCGGATTGCGATGTGTGGCTGCCTGTTTTGTCTTGATACAGTTCAATGGATTGATAGCATTGCAGATAAAGATCTGGATTTTCATTTTTTAAAATTGGGATTAAAATGTGTTCTTGATAATATTTAGAGCTGATTTTGACATTTTTGTCACATTTTTTTTGCTTTTATCTTGCGCTTGTATGAAAAACCAGTGGCAATCATAAATCCTTTAGAAAAACTTTCTTTTGATGCTTTGAACCATGTAGCAAAAAAATTTTTCTCCACTTTTGTGATAATAAATTGATCTTTTTTTATTGAAACCACTTAAATAGACCCGAGATTCATCTATTGTTGCGACATTTTTCCATTTTTCTCCTGATAAATGCTTTTCATAAATAGTTCTCTAAAAACTCTCTTTGGAAAGAGCGGAAACCTATCCTTCCATCCACTGCCTTTTTAAAAGCGCATTTTTGCATCTAAACAAAAATTCTAAATATCAGAAGATAAATAAAACTTCCAAAAATATAACTGTTGTAAAAATAAAATTCTCCATGCAAACGATTTTTTCTTACTGCGAAATAAAATCGTCTAAAAAAATGTGCGAACAGCCTCTGTATATTCATGGAGATATAACGGTTTATTGAAAAACATCACTTTTTTAAATATAAAACATAGGATATTAAACTTTGTTCAAAGTCGTTTTTAGGAAATTCGACATACTACTTTCGGCACAGCATGCTGCAATCAGAATGAAAATATTTTTAAGTATTTTGTAAAGTATGAGCACTTTTACCATTTTTTTAACTACGCATGCTCTAGATTTAATTTTTATTACTTGTATAATTTAATAGTCAAATGTTTTGAGAAACATATGTGAAAACCCAAAACAAATATCGTGTAAATTCAGAAAGTTATGAGAGATAGAATGAACAGAATTTCATTTCTTCTCAAAAAAAAAAAAAAAAAAAGGAATATGATAGGGATATCTATCAACGGTTATTTACAATCAAAGATCACAGTACTACCATTCGGTATTGTTTGAATCAACATAAAAATGTGAGCAAAACTCCCTTATAGTTTAGTTTTTAGTTTGAAAGAACTGAAATTCTATTTATAATATCTTTCATAACTTTGTGAATTTACACGATATGTATTTAGGGTTTTCATATAAATTGTTCAACACTATTGGCTATTAAATTAGGCAAATGAAACTTTTAAAAGCTAGCGCATGCGTAGTTAAAAGTTATATTTTGTAATATATTTTGCAGTTTTACATTCTAATTGCTGTATGCTGTGTCTAATAAAATATGTCAATATTTTTTTTTTTACTGTCTTTGCACTGAGTCTAATACATTACGTGTACTAGTTTTTAAAAATGTAACTTTTTTTTTTTTGTAATTTTTTTCCTTAACTGTTATATTTCCATGCATATAGGTGGTAGCTTCATAAAAAAATGTACAGAAAATGAGAAAAGTGCTCGTAATTATATGCTACAGCTAAAACGCATTTAAAGTAATATTTTTTGGAGGGAGACCCAAAACATTTTTACTTTTGTTTAATTTTTAGTGGTCCTGTTTTCCTCTTTAGGACATAATTTTTACTGAAATGTATGAGGTATAGCATGTTCTTTTCACTACCAAAGTTTTAAGTTGATTCCTAAAAAACTTTTCTAGATATTTAAGAAAACGTCAAAATACTTATTGGTAGATAGTGTAATTATTAATTCCATTTATATTTTACACTATAATGTGCAATGTATGAAATAAAACATATCATTTAAATATCATTTATTTTATTGCTGAACCATGTTGTACTTTACATCTTTCCCCAAGTGTAGGTTGAAGCCACACAATTTTTCTTCGTACTGCTGCAAGGTTAATTCTGCTTCTGATTGCCTTGTGTATGTAATAGAACAAGGAACTCACTTCTATGGGTAATATCTTATTTAAAATAAAACATCTATTTATGAACTATAAATATGAAAAAACAATTATATTATGGGCTTTACTTACAAGGTTAAATGCTCACGAGTTCGAAATTAACAGCGATTGGAGGTAATAAATTAAGGTAAGTTCGCAATCCACGCGTTTACTGGGACAAGTCTCTTCACCCATGGTGGTCAGTGCTATCGTCTGTTGACATGTAAAAATGGTAGGAGCAAACAGGTATATTTTCCCAACTTGCATCATTCCCTTAAATATATTACTATACAAAATTTTTTGTTCAAGGTTGCAACTAAGATACATCATGCAAATTGTAGTGCATCATCAGGTGTCAAGTAATGAATCTTTCGTGCAATGAGTCAAATCTGCAACTGAAATACTGAACCAAACGTTTTTCGTATAATCACCCTCCAAAAGTCACAAGTATTAAGATCAGTTTATCTCGACGATCAGTTTAGTTGAAAATGAAGTCAGAAATGGCTCTTGGCAGCTGACTAACTGGCTTTGGAAAATGTTGGAGGAGCGTCTTCTTGAATAAAATAATTATTTTCACACATGTACTATGTTTAAGTGTTAGGACTACATGGTTACGCAAAAGACTCTGATAATGTTTATCATTGACTGTACATGTGAAAAGACGCGCACGACCCATCACCTCGAAAAAATTACCAAAATATCACCGGTACTGTCAGCCCACAACATATTTCTTGTAAAATGAAACGGCTTATTTTATGTGTGAACGGATTCTTCGTTCTCACTATCTGTAACTCTGAGTATTGTCATGTCCTTGAATATAGAATTGGACTTAGTCTGCTCACAGAATATTACATAGTCCTTCATTATCCCCTTTTGATCTAGCCATAAATTCTAGAACTTCTTGTTTAAAGAAGCAGTTGTTTGCAAACAGGATGTTTCGTTTTTTGTACACAACGTGCTGATATGCATGTCCAAAATTCAGTAAATAACGAAATGAGACTGTACATTTGCACACCGATATTCTTTTTTTTCTGGGATGATGTGGCCACACCTTCTACTGGTGTCAAATTAAGTAATTTACTCTATGTGTCCAATTTCTCTCCAGACGAACTTGTGTCTTTGAATTCCTTAATTATTTTTCTCCATACTTTTTCTTCAGAAATTGTACCATATCATTATCCTTAACTTTAAGGTCCAGAACTTCTTTAGAGCTACTTGCTTACAGTCACTGTTTTTGTAAAAAAGATGCACAGGCAGAGCGAGATTATATATTCTGAAAGTCATGGCACATGTCTCAGACTCACTATAATAAAAAAGACATGTACCTCGCTTTCTCATAACGAATGCAATCTGTCGTGTGGATAACAAATTATTCATTTTATAATTTATCACGCTTAACGCGCTTTCTGTTGCTAAAATTTAGAATATTTCCCCCTTTGCTATAACATTTTCCCCTTCTTCGAGTATATTTATTTCCCATTTAAGGTAATTTTGTAAATTCACTGATATATTTTCTTTATTTCACAAAAAAAAAAAAAAAAGATATAATTATAATACAGAAATGTTTTTAAAATATTTTATTATTATTATTATTATTATTATATAAACATTAAAAAAAATTGCATAGATTTTTTTTTTAATTTAATTTTTTATTTAATATATATACCTAGTGTAAAATTACAAAGCTTGAAAGAATTGAACATGGTTTGCAAAAAGCTGTTTGCACAACAGGGACAATGAAGAATAAAGAAAAATAAAATAAAATTTCCTTCAATAGACGACGCTGTACTTGAATAAATCAAACATTTCTATGAAAAACTACATTTATTTCCATGCAAATATTCAAAAGCTTCTATTCTATATCTCCGCCATCACCACAAATTACGGTTTACTGTCGAGTTTCAATACTGCTAACTGCAGTTTCAGTTGGTGGTTCTTAACTGAGGTTAAGGGGAAAAAAATCACAGGTAGCGGTTTATCCACAAAGTGAATATTGAAATTAAATCTTCATGTATGCGCAAATAGGAAGGAAAAATAAGAAATTAGTTTTCAATCGTACAACCATGCAATTTATAGACATCTGAATTTTTTCTGATACACGTGTACAAACGAGAATTTCGAATATATATATATATATATATATATATATATATATATATATATATATATATATATATATATATATATATATATATATTAACTAAAGGAAGAAGAAAATCTCGTTTACGAGAACACCTTTTTCACAAACTGCGCTTAATTCTACCAATTCCTTTACTTTTGGGAAATTTTTAAACAGTCTACAAAGTAATGGAATACACCGTCTAATCAAAATTTTTTCGTTAAACAAATTAAAAAGAAATTTAAATTCTTAAAAAAGCAAATTTTTAAATTCTAATAAATTTTAGATAATTGATTCACCTAAGAATGTAAACAAAACTGAAACTTTAATTTAGATATTGACTAACTATTAAACAGTGGAAATCACAATGACATGAACGCCAAATTTAGAATTATAGTTCAAGATTACACATACAGCACTAACAATTAATTACTAACTTTAAAAATTAACTCTCTTAACTATTAAAATTTTGATCAAATGTAAGATTTATAAACACAATATTTATTAAAAGATATACATGCTTATATATATATATATATTTGACAAACTAGTTCACTAGAAATGTTTTGAAGATGATTCATTTTTATTTTAATTAATCTTTAGTTTTTAGTTGATTTCATTAATAATAAAATGTTAATTTTGTTAATTGTGGAATCATCAGAGGCTGAACTAAAAAAAGTAAATTCAAAGAACAAAAGATTAATTAAAATTTAAATTATTTTTCCTAATTTGAAGAATGGGAAATGTTAAAGGAGTTTCAAACTGCATAATTTTTTATGAGAGTAATTTATTTTATAAAACAGCAAAGACAGGATTTTAAAATTAATCATGTTAACAATTATATTTTTCTCGTTTTAAAAGCTTTTTTTTTTTTTTTTTTTTTTTTTAAGAAGATGCTAATTTGAAAATTTCATTAAATTTTGAAATTTAACATTTAAAACTTTATGTTTAATTGAAATGCTCCATAAAAATAGTATCCTATACGAAAAATATCTTTTTGTCTGTCGTTTTCAGGACAATTATGAATATTAAATTTCAAATTATTTCTTTATATAAAAAATAAAAAAAATAATGAAAATGTACTTTTATCTATTTCGGATTTTAAAATACTAAATCGCTTGAAAATACAACAAAATAAATCTATATTAGTGAAAATGAAATAACAATGAATAATTTGGCTCATGTAACAAACCAAATAACAGTAGTAACATATAACAATAATCCAGTTATTTGATACAAATAACAAATAATGAATGATTTGATTCATGAACTAATTCGTCGTAATTCCCAAACGATATTAAACAATTTAATAAATAAATGATTTATTTATTTATTTATTTATTTATTTTTTGCTTAAAAACCTAAGAATTTCAATTTTCATTTCTACACATAATCTAAATTATTTTTGTATCTAGCGTAGTCAGGAAACATATCAATCATCTCATTAATCAGACGCAAACTAATTTCTCGGTGGTAACAGATCTACGTAAAAATATTTAAAATAGACGAGTTTAAAGGAAATCAATACAGCTGTCTTTTGAAATAGATTTTCGAGATATAGCTATGGTATAAATTATGAAACGACTATCAATTTCCTGTACTAAATAACAGTAAGTATGCAAAGCCTTATATTCTGAATTGTTGAATATCACGAGGAGATATAAAACGCTGTAACTCCGGAAAAGGGTCGTTCAGATGGCGTTGGTTTCATTGAATAGTCCATTGTACCAGTTTGAAATCACTAGCAGATGAGAAGTTCGGTTATCTCACTTGTATGTCGTTACCTTTGTAAAGATGGTTTAAGTAAAGGTTGCGAATTGATTGTTCAGTCCAAGCTAATTAAGTGCGCTCAGTGTTCTTTTGAGAGATTCTAATGCGTATCGTAAGTGTTTAGTGATATGTTTCTCAAGTAAAATAATATAGTTGGAGAGTTAGATTTGCTTTTTAGTGTGGTCAGATCATCCACTTTACACGACCCTAATTACTTCAGAGCTGACATATATTTATTCCACTAAAATTATTACTTAACACTCCGTCCTAACTACATTTCGCGATTTGAAGCAATTCGTAAATTTAATGAGCTTTAAACAAATTGAATCTCTATTTTTGGTACTATGATCCTCTTTATCTACATTTGGACCTTACTTCTTTTTTATTTTCTTTATTTTAATAATAATAATAATAATAATATATATATATTAAAATGCAATACAGAAAATTAAAAACAAATTGAAATGAAAGATAATACATAGTATCAGTTTGAGAAGCATCGCTTTCCTTCTAATTTTTTAATGAACTGTAATACTTATTAGTTAGTTTAAATTAATATTTAACATTTCAATTGCAAAAAAGCAGTTAAATGAACCGTAAATAATTATCATTTTTTAGCACATCAAATCATTCTAGCTAATTTAACTACAATATTTATTTTTCTCCGTGCTAGTTTCGCTCATTTTTTTAAAATACTTTTTTTTATATAGTAATCTGCTATGGCATGCAGTATATCGTAAAAATTTCTGGCATTCCTTTGCACTGCAGTTTTCAGAATTCTATCCCGTCAAATCTTCTTCACTTTCGAACAATTCATCGAAATTTTCGGCCTAACATTTTAAATCTGTAAAACTATATTAACATCTTTAAATCTATATTAACATTTTAAATCTATAAAACATCTTTTAGACATTAAAAAAAAAGTCTATTCAAAAATGGAAAAGTTCAGAGAAAAACAAACGACAGACGTTATTGGGCGCATTGTATCCTACTGATACAACACAGCAAATTTACCCCGAAAAAAAAAAAAAAAAAAAAAAATCCAATGAAACCTACTCCGGTGTCATTCTGTGTGACCACGTGAGAAGAAGGGCAGACATTATTCTGCTCAAGATCGTGAATTTCCCATTTCTGTTTACAAGAAAGAAATGTCAGAGTTTTGTATCTGTCAGAGAGAGAGAGTTAAAAAGTTGTAGTTAGTAGTAAATTTCCCCCCACCTTTTTTTTTTTTTAGATTTCAAATAAAAAGTTGGGTTTGAAATGTTTTGCTTCTTCTATTTTACTTCCTACATTTAAAACAGTCAAACATAAGTCTTCCAGGGAGTGATGGTTATATGCAACATGCAACATTTGAAATGGTGAGTTTCAATCTTCGTTACACCTTGTCTAAGTTCTTTTTTTTTTTTTTTTTTTACCGGACCAAACAACGTTAATCAGTTCTTAAAAAAAAAAAAAAAGTTTGTTGATTGGTTGGATGGGTTTTAACGTCGCGTTAGTGCTGTGCAATGAACAGTAGGCGACGCTCTGTGACTCACTCCTAGAGGTTCTCTGAGCACATGACATCTCTATTTTGATCCTCCTCGGAAGGGAAGTAACTTTTAGTAAAACATCAATGAGATTTTAAAATAATAATTAAAGGGGGACGCCAAATTGCGGTTTGTAAATGTAGCGCCTCACACTCTTGTAAAAATCTCATTTAAGCCACTTCGGACTGTCCGATTACGAAGGAGAATTTCAATCGCTGATAGAGCTAGTTTAAAACAAGAAATGTATAGTCGTTTCATTAAGATAAGCCTATATTTCCATTATGGAAGATAGATATACAGCAGTTATACAGTCGGTAACATAAGTGTCCGAACACTAGCGAAAATCCCTATGTAAAAGGAGTATTCTCCATACGGTTTTGTTAAATAAATTGTTGTCGAATCCTGGTCTTAGTCAGTGTAAGAACATGGTTCGATAAGGATTTATTTAACAAAACCGTATGAAGTGTACTTTTTTTACATAGGAATTTTTGCTAGTGTTCGGACACTTTTGTTACCGACTGTACATGCAAATCTCTTTCTGTGCAGTTCTAGAGATAGTTATCCCTTTTTTCATTACCTTGATATCTGGTTACCTTGACATGATAATGTTTTTTTCATGTTACACAATGTTTAGGGACAGCAAGAGATCTTAAAAAAAAAAAAAAAAATCAGGGGAGCGACGATCGTTAAAATATTAAATCGCTTTTTTTATAAACGGTAAAAACCTAGATTATTTTGAATTCCTTCTAAAAAAATTGATATTATTATTATTATTATTATTATTTTTTTTTTTTTTTTTGTCAATACAGTTGCCTTAATGCGTTTAGATGGTAGCTTATATGATATACATATTCCGTCAGTTTGGAAAACGGGAGCTGAACTTGCTTTTCTGACTAACAAAAGTGTCCTTTATGTTTTGTTTTCCTTTAAGCTGTCAGCTACAACAAATTTAAATGAATCTACCACTCAAGGTCAGGCATGTGGAAATACAACAAAAATATTACTAAAGGTTAAAGTTCGGCAAGTAGAAATGATTTCGTCATCTTTCGTTCTAAACAATCTACAATACACTTGTATAATGATATTAGCTTAATATATAAAAAAATATTACCTTAATATTTCAACAAAACCTTTATACATTGATAAGTTTAGTCTCTAAAGCTACCATGTCGACAGAATTAAAGCTTGATATGAAGGGATATGTTGAAACAAGTAATTAGCATACATAAAACATTCTGAGGAAGAGAATTATAATGGCGGTTACTTCCCGGCATGCTTACAAAGTCGTATTATGTAGGAAAAAGAACGTTAACTGATAGAGGATTCAGAAGCTGAATGGTTATTGAAAATCAAGTGCCATTTCAAAATATCTGAATACCCAGTGACAATTATAGATGATAATTTGGCCAACACCGAAAGGAAAACCTGTATGTCGACTTTAGATTAAAATTTAAGATATTTCTGTATTGCAATGAAAACCCAGCATATCGAGAATACAGCATTTTTTTTTTAAATGAAAATTTTTTGGCCTATTAAAGGTTCATTTGGATATTTTGAAGTGGTTGAAACTTTACATTATCTATGAAAAGCTATAGAAAGTTTGATACTCAGAATGTTTGCCGACGTACATTTAAATATTATAATTATAGCGTCATCTTAATTTGAAGACAACCTTACACGCGATGTATGCCTTTCACTAAGCTCACTAAAACGGCAATTTGTAACAAAAAACATTAAATATATTGGCATGTCCTAACATCTACAGAAATTTCTCTGGCTAATGAAAAGATAAATCGTGCTTTTGACATGATCTTCCATTGTTCCTAAAATCATTTTTCAGATTTTGGGAAATGTGTCCATGGCACGGCAAATTTATCTCACACAATACTAATATTTTTGAGACAGTTTTTAGTTAAAAAATAAAATAGTAAATCCTATTTGGTTACAAAAATTGCGGAACGCATTTGAAACGCTAATAAATTTTTAGCTTGAACTCCTTATAGATGCTCCTTCCAGTGGCATAGGAACAATTATAAGTCACATTGATATATGCTTCACGTACTTCACACTAAGACGAACACAGTTACCTAGTCACTACAAGGGAATGCCTTACTCTGCTTTGGGACTTACACAAAATCCGAGTATGCTTTGATAAAATGCCATTTGCAGCAGTTTATCCCCAATCACGTAGCATTAAAAAACTAGTTGATGAAGAAAAAGAAAAAAAAAACTTACCCTATGATTCGATGGCTTTTAAAGCTCAGAGTTTAGCGTGAGAATTTAACATTGGCCGGTGTCCGAAAATGGAATAGATTTATCGTACTACTCCAGAAGACAGATTTATTAAAAACAAATGGAAAAATAAATTGAAGTCGTTTCTCTTATGAGGAATTCTATTGAACATATATAAGTTTCTCGTGACCAAGTAATTGAATAATTGCGAAATGACCCAGAGTTTGTTACTATTAGATATATTTAGAAAATGCAGATATGGGCTACTGTTACAATGATTAGTTATTAGAGCAAAATATTACCTCCTAATGGTGAATTTCGAGTTGATATTGCCAAAGTCTTACAAAAAAAAAAAAAATATTTTTCATTACCATGACTCCGAGATTTCTGGGCATGTGTATTTGGAAAACAACTTGGTATTTTGAATTCACCATCTTTTTTTTTTTTTTTTTTTTTTTTTTTTTAACAATTCAAAGGTGCTGTTAGTTTTCGAAAATGAGGAAATAGGTTTGCACGTCCATTTGCACGTCGTAGGTTTGCACGTGCCGATAAAATCGGCATATAAATTTAAAAATTGATTTTTTTTTTTTTTTTTTCGAAATTATTTATGAAAGTGTCTTTAAGATTAAGTTAATCCAGTATGGAAATTTATGATATTGGGGTATCTTAAAAAATACGCTTATTCTGCGCAAATCGATAAGAAACTTATAAACGCTTATTTTAAAGCAGTACAATTACGTTTATTATTTGAAGTACAAATATTAATTTAAATATTTTTAAGTTTAATTATTTAATTAAACATATTATCTAAATCACAAGAATTTCTATTCAATAGGAAAATATTTATACTGAGTGATTTAACGAACCACTTTTAATCGGCTCTTACTTTTTACGGTTAATGAGATCTTATGATAAAATGTGCTTGAAATATTTGAAAAGTGTAAATTAAGACTAAACAAAAAAAGTATGTGCGTGTATATCTACGCTTTCATATTTTCTGATATTAGATTGGATTTTTTCTAACATCTTAAATTAATTGAACCAATTTATTTTTTTGTAAAGTAGCGACATTAGTAACCGTTTTTCGAAATTCATTTAATTATTTCTCTGAAGAAAAGTTAATTAACTTCCTTATTCCTAATTAAGAAAAGGGTTTCTTTTTTTTTCAGAAAATCGTAATGAGCTAACCGTTTTTAGCTGGAAGAAAGAAATTTTTGAAAAAGACAATTCAGTTAATTTAACCCAAAACTTAAAGATTAAATATTTACTCATAATTTTACATGTTCGCAGTACAAATTTTAATGAAATTTATGAATATTTAACTTTAAAAAAAATCTATTTTTTTTTTCTAAATTTATAAGAAATGTGAACAATTTCAATTATTTATTTTACTAAAGATTTCTTCGGCAGTATGTTACACACACAAGAAAGAATTGGATTAAAAAAAGTGTTGGATTTATGGTAATTTTTAAAATTCGTTTTTCGTGGTGCTTACTCGTTTTGAGATAATTTATCCCGTTTTAGAGAAACCATGTCCAATGTCTGTGATGTATTCATAATTTTAATGACGGTGCATATCAAGAAACGAAGAACCACGTTAAATACATTTGTATATTTCATTTGACATTGCTTTTATTTGGAGACGTTAGCATTTTACTCATAGTGTTCAACAAATGAAGCCAGCATATATATATATATATATATTTAAATTCAGGAAATGCAAAATTACGTATAGATGTACACAAATACATTAATATTTTCAAATCATTATGAAATAATATAAGTATATATTTATATTAATCATAGCAAAACAGGAAAAATTTGGGAAACTCACACTTCCTAGGAAGAAAGAAAGTATCCTTAACACTTAGTGGTGTAATATTTTCCAAAAGAATGTAAAGAATGTGAAAAAGATTTAATTTTACAATATAAATATTATCAGTTAAAAAAAAAAAAAAAAAAAAAAAAAAATCGCCAATAGAGCATAAACTAAACTTTCTTTGAATAATTGGACATATGACCTTCAGAAGTGTAGATCGTCTTAATTTATATTGGAAAAATTATAACTACAATATTTAATACACATTTTGCATCACGTGAATTGGTAATAAAGTCAAATGCACAAGATTATTTTGTGATTGCCATAACATATTATATGTATAGAAATATTTATAAACAATGCCTCACAGTTATAACCTAATTCCATGATTTATTGCACACACACACACACACACATATATATATATATATATATATATATATATATATATATATATATATATATATATATATATATATATATATATATATAGCTAGGATCTAAATAGGAAATGTCTTCGTGCACAAAATGAAAACCAATGTAAATAGATATTCTTTAACCACATTTCTTGCGACCATGGAGGCCTCTGCGCAAGTGCGAATTGAACGAGTCTAGTGTTAAAATAGGGGTGACTGAGAGAAAACAAGAGATAAGGAAACACTGAATAACTGGATATTTGCCAAATAACTATCTCTCGGCCAATTTTGCATCCCTCTAAACTTTTGGACTGGGCCTCACTGCTAGTCGTAGGAAACGTGGTCGCACTATAAGTACATTTGTTTATAGAACTCTACAGCTATGTACACGCAACAGTAGAAATCGTCTATAAAAAGCTTTACAAAAACAACAACAATAATAATGTAGTCTTAATTATTATCGAACCACACGTTGTTTCAGAACACCATATGACACAATGGAAAAAAAAATGAAAATATTGTTATTTTCCTCTTACACCGGGATTCAATTAAGTTCTTAACATTTGAAAATTTCATAAAAATTGAAGTAATTGGTAGAATTGAAAGCGGTTTGCGATAAAGTTATTTTCGTAAGAGTTTTTTTTTTTTTTTTTTTTTTTTTGTTTGGTTGTTGTTGTAAAGATAAAAATATTAGTTAAAATTTTCTGCGATAGAGGGCGTAAGCAAATCCCACATTCCCGGGAAAAGTATATGTATTTGTTTGCAAACATTTACAAGCGCATAAATCCTATTTTATGTGTCCGTTATGACCGCATATGACAGTTTCCAAGAGAGTTGCAGCACCGCTAAATTCAGCTTCAGCCGCGATTCTTACCTGAGGGAAAACAGCTTAACCAAAAATGCTTTATCAACCAAGTCAACATCGCAGTTAAAATTTCTTATGTACGCAAATAGGAGACAAAATAAGAAATAACACATGTTAATCATAAAACCATGTAATTTATAGGGCTCTAATTTGCATATTTTTCGTTACGCATCTGTGCAGCGCTCTCTATCGACGAAAATTTAAACTTTTTTTTTTATTTACTATTAAAAATAACCTTTCACGAAAATTGCATTTCGCAAGCTGCTTTTAATTCTACCAGTTTATTCCATTTTTATGAATTTTTAAAAAGTATGTAGACTTTTAATAGTTTGTATAATTTAATTGTTTAAATCTTGTTATCCATATTTTTGTCTTTGTAATATTGCAGATTTATAGTCCTGAAATTAAATGTAACATTTTATAAAAGCACTTTAATGTGAAGCTCACTATGTAGTTGAAAATATACACAACAGAAATTGATTAATTCTTTTTTTTTTTTTTTTTTTTTTTTTTTTTAATTAAACATTTTCCTTAGTTTATTACCGCTATTTTTTTTTTAATGTTGGTGGATACGATACCATAAGTTATTTAAATTTTAATTTAAAAAATGACCTAATAAAATACACTCTGGGACAGAAGAAAAAAAAAGGTGACGCACCAAGGAAGAGTAATGCAAATTGGACACAAATTTATTTACACTTAGATTTCGGCAGACTATGAAAGATTTAAAATTTTGGCAGCCAATGTATGAACATGTGACACTACAGCACATCGTTACTGAACAACCTGCTGGGATATTAAAGAGAAGAAATTTCAATTCCAGGTCAGAAATTCTTTTCGAATTTTCATTCCGTGTACTCTGTACATGGCATATTTATCATTCCGTACACATGGTAAATATGCCTTGTATACAAGTACGCAATCAACATGCGCAAAATTGAGCATTATAGAGAGGACGTGCCATTGGGCTCAAAGAAGCCAAGTGTTCTAATCTGCGATTCGGTCAATATTTGTGTAGGACTGATGCCATTATTACACGATGTTGGCAGAAATGGGTGAATCAGGGCGTAACACAGCGTCAAGAATAAATTATTTGGCCTAGAGGGACGCTATAACATAAGGACCAATCAAATAATATTATCATTTTTTTTTCGATCGAAGGAAAAAAAAATACTAAAAGTAAAAAATATATTTTTTATAAATTTCATATTTGGATTTTGATAGTAAGAATAGTATTTCTCTATTTATTATGAACTCATTTTTATAGAAATATATAAATCTTTAAACTTATGTTTTATTGAAGTAATAATCAATAGTTTATTGCTTTTTTCCAGTAAATAATAATTTTAGATATGTGTAAATAATTTTAAGTTTGAAATAATAATAATGATAATAATAATAATGGTTATAAGCTGTAATCATTATTTATTACTTAAAATATAAAACTATTTTTCATATTGATTATCGACTAAAATCTTTTCATACATGCAAAAGTTTTTAAATACCATTAAAAGAGATCGTATTCTCTAATGTATAGTATTATCTAATGTTTGCTTAAACTATCACACAAAATAAAATATTATTTTTAACTTTAAAAAGTGTTTTCAATACTTTTTTTTTTATTGCAATTTTTTTAACCATATGTAAAAGCGTGTACATTTTTAAAATTTTAATGGATATAAATTTCATATTTAGCTTAGAAGTATAAACTGATTATCCCTAATATTTTTAAAAGGCTTCTAGAAAAATTAGGAATTGATATTCTATTTTCATTAAATTTTCATACTCTGAGCATTAAAATACACATTTGAGAAATACTCATTTCCTCGTAAATAAAAAATTACACACACATTTTATATACAGGCTATTAAAAATGAGGGTTTTCAAATAAAAATGGAGGCATAGAAAATGTATTTAATTTAGACTTAATACAATTATTATCAATAGAGCCCCCCTTTCTATCCTTTTTGCTATTTCTTTGGATATTTGCCTATGTATATATATATATATATTCTTTTACAAGATGTAATACCATAGGCGTTTTTTTTTTTTTTTTTTTTTTTTTTTAAGTTACATAAATGAATTATTTTTCTTCACTGGGACGAGGAGCCGCTCACCGCTGTAGTAAAAGTGTCGAGCGATTCTAGCTATGTTAGACCCATATGAATATGTATTATAAATTTACAGCATCTATTTGCGAATATGTTAGAATAATTCCCATGTTTGACAAAACAAATCAGTATGTATTAGTCTACATATCGCTCTACTATCATCTATCGTTTATCTATTGATCAATCCATCGCTACTTTTCACTTTCCTGTTTATATATTATATGTATATATATATGTGTATAGAGGATATTTCAAAATTGACGGGACAAATTTTAAAACGAGATAGCTTACACTAATATTTATAATTTTAATTGGAGAATGCGTGGTCTAAAATGAAATGCAAAGGCATTAAAGCGTTTCAAAAGAGTCACTACGCACACGTCAAAATTACATTCCTTTTCGCACTTATATAGGCATTAAAATAACACTGTGCAGACAAATGTATGTATAAGACGTAGGGAAGAAGTCACTGCATACGCGTCTGTGTCACAGGGAATGCACGACGATAACGTCAACCTTCCGAGTTTGCTTCAGAATATAAACTGTCTAACTGTTGAAACATAGGGGATAATTCTACGCTATATTAATACTGAAAAATTAGGCATACAATTCATCTATGTAGCTGAAAACGAATGCTTAATGAGCGCTTTATCAACATGCGGTTGCTCAATCCAAAAATACCGTTTCAAAACGTTCTAATCTGCAGCTTTGGGAAATAGGATTATTTCTTGTTTTTCGGTCTGATCAGATCGTACAAGCACTTCCATAACATCAGATGTGGAAAAATGAAGACGATGGCGGATAAAGTAACTAGTAGCGCACAAGTTGTAAGATGCAGCTTTGATGTGTCACTATCCACGATGTCACGTATGTCGAAGTTATGAGATTGTGCCCATGCTATTTAAAATTAACTCAGCCATTAACAGAAACCCGTGATTGTCATTATGTGGAGTTTGCCTGTTGGCTCATACGGCATTGTGAATCTTGATAAAATATTGTGATTTCTTTTCTCCAATGAATGCAATCGATGGTTCGTTTAATATGCTGGTTACATATCTAGTCGTCTTTAAATCCCCATGCACATCAGCCCTTCTCCTCCATCTATTTCTGGGTAAAAATCATCGGATACTACAAAAAAAAAAAAAAAAAAAAAAAAAAAGATCGTATATTCTGTTTTAACAAGGCCTAAAACCGAATATTTCTGCAAAAGTTTCTACACGGCTGGCTAGTAATTGTAATAATAATAATAATTGATTGCTAACTGAACTCTGGAAGTGTATGTGTTTCCAGCATGATAATGATTCATCCGATAATTTTTGAACGTCACATTTCTAAACTGATGGATTGACCAAGAATATTCTATAGATTGAACACCTCAATCACTCGATATTTCCTGTCCGCGTCTTCACAATTAAGGAATGTGATGGATGAGAATATTCTTGAATCTCATGAGGATATAACTGCATTACTTATGAACGCTGATAGGAGGTTCGCGATACGCCTTGTAGATTACAAAGCGTTCATTAGTCTACTTTTTTACGTTGTTCTTGTAACATCACCGCTAGCGGCCGATCTTTAAGAATGTATTTTATATGTTTATAATGCATATTATTGTTATACTATTTACGTTTAAACTGATTATGTAATGTGTACAACATTTTTGAGTTTTGTCCTTGTATCCTCGCTTTTACCTATGTTACGTCGTGTAAAATGTTTGCATTTCTTTTTTGATACATTCTTTAATCGAAAATCGTTTGTACTTTTGAGGCCTATTAAAGTGTTTCCTTCCATTTTTGAATTACCATATATATATATATATAGTGACAGAAATGGATAGATGGAGGGCAAACTTTGAAATTTCAAATAAGAAGGCATGTTTTTAATAGCTCAATGGAATGAGCTTTTCAATACAAACATTTTAGAGAAAAAAGTTATTATAGGTAGCCATGTTATATTGTATGTTATTTTAGGTAGGCATGACGGATTAAATTTTTTGCTTAACACGTTCGCTGCCGATCTCACGTGACTAATATTTGAAAAGACGTTTTTTTTCCTTTAACCTGACGATTATGTTTGGCGTATTTCACAAGAGCGCACATCGCCAGATGTTATCGGCTTTATGTTTACCTTTGCTTGTTTGCGTAATGTGTTACATCAATACGCTGTATGACGTCAAACGTATGAAAATTCGTCTGCTCGATAAAATCAAACTCTTGAGCTAATGAGTAATAAGTTAAATTTCCTTAGCAAATAGTTTCGTTAGTGCTAAGCAGATAAAATATTAAATCACTGACATCATCACTTTGGTCGCGTATTGAGCATACGTGTTTTATTAGAGAGAAAGCATTCCATTTTGTAATATTCTTCCGGGAGGATTAAAATTTCGATGGCATGCTTCCAGACCACCTCTGGGGTGATTTCAGACCGTCACCAATTACCTATTGAGCAGCACTAGTGTGATGTAAAATCTAACCAACCATCTATTTTGAAATATGAATATTTCTGATGTTTGCATTAGTGTTGTTTGGCTGGTTGAATAGTGTTGGAATTTAAGGTTGGTTGACTTTTACGTCGCATTAATGCTGCACAATGGGCAATTGGTGACCGTCTGAGCTACCCCTCGAGGTGGAAACATACCATCAAAATTTTGATCCTTCACGAAAGGTAAATTATAACTTAGGAGGACTAGACTATTAGAATCTAAGAATACTTTTGAGTTTAGAGGCATATTTTTGAATTTCATGCCAATACTGATTGCTACAGTACAAAATTTTGCCTATTTTTTATTCTCATGCATTTTGGGATAGGGGTATAGATGAGAGGGTAAAGAGATCAGAGAACCATTATTATACAGAACCGTTAAAATTTGCTATAATTATTCAGTTGCGGATGTATTTTTTCATTTTTAACAAATGAGGACTATAAATAAAATATTAATGATAAATCATTTACTTTATAAAATTTTTGAAAACGCAGAAAAATGCCTTTAAATAAAGGTTGTCCCTAGAAACTGTAGTATCGCTTCGATCACACCGATTAACCGCATTTTGGTGTACAACTTCGTGTTAGCTTGGTGGTACTTTAACATTTGGTGTAACTGTATGATCTAAGTTTTATTCTTTTATTTGTGATTAGTTATGAATTTGTAATTATTTCCTAATTCTTTTTTATTCTATTTTATGGAAATTTTCCTTTTGTTCTGCGTATATATATATATATATTTATTTATACAATAATTTTTCTCCCGATGTATCTCTTTGTTAGGTTAGATCACCAATGTTCGATCGTACGTCGCCGGTGGAGGGTTGCTATTCGTAACACGATGCAAAATGGCGCCGTCTTGGCGATATTCGAAATTTCGCCAAGCGGCAGCCTAAAGTAAATTTTCACCTGTAAAGCAATACGTCACATCCCGCGCTAGCTCGGGATCGGCAGCGAACGTGTTAAAGTACAGAACCCTCCCCCTTTATACTGAATCTTTAGAAAACCTTAGAAATTCTGGAGATTGTAAAACAAATATCTTAATTACATTGAGTGAGAATTTATTTGGCTTGAAATTTAGAGCTGGGGGAGATGGAAGCATGCAAGGTTGAGGTGCATTTTTTTCATTTCAAACTGAAAGTTCATCGTTAGTTCGTTAAAAATGCCTACTCAAAACAAGCATTATTATTAAGTACATGTCTTTCTTTTATGAATTCCTTTTATTAAAGATTATATTTAATTAAACATTTCGCAAAATGTCCCACCCTCTGCCGTTAGCATGAGTGTTATTTATCTGTTATTATTTTAGCATGCAATTTTTATCGGATACTTTCAAAAATGATAATTTTTCGGGCTTTTTCCCAAAACTGTATTCATACAGAAATATTTACTTTTTTAACAATGTGTCGTGATTAAATAGGATAAATATTATTCAATAAAATTAATGGTAGCAAAAGAAGCGGGATGTTTCATCCCTAAAAAGGGCTTTAAAAAAGGACGCGGATTACAAATCCAGTGTTGAGAGACACAGCACAATTTATAATTATAGTAAAAACATATTCCATGAATCTAATGGGGAATTTCAACTCTTAAATGTTGGGCTGTATCGGCATAGGGTGGAACCTAAGAAGGCAAACACTGAAATCTCAAATTTAGGAGGATATTTAGCTTGTTGAAAAATCTCCGTAGAGATTCAAATTAAATTTGCACGACTTTTATTGTTTTCAAAACATCCTAGATTTTCCTCATGACTTAAAATAATAATAATAATAATATCCTTAAAAAACTTCACAAGTCTTTTTTTAAATGATTGTCTTGCAAAGACCATCCTATGAAGAAGAAAACTCCTCATAGCATTTGCAATGTCAAAGCTAGTCTCCTTAGATACACACTATAACCTTCACACTCCAATTTTTTAAAAACAGACGAGATTCCCACTAAGTTATTTGAATACCTTTTGTTTAGTTCGCAAAAATTCCGAAATAAAGGCGAGACGGTAGGGAATTTAAAACATATTTAAAAATATATTAAGACAAAACATATTTTATTTTATTTTTATTTATTAATTTATTTATTGAGAAACTCCTGCAACAATGATCCAATAGAGATTGACGCCGGGTGGCACGCCATACTGAAAAGGAGAGAAGGAAGAACACGGATGACAAGAACGCCCGACGATACAGTTCATCGAGATGTACCTGATGAAGGCTGCGGTTTTAGCAGCTGAAAGCGCTCGTATGGGTAATTTAAAAAGGTTTTTAATGTTTAAATATACTTTTCCAAAGATTAAAAAAAAAAAAAAAAAAATTCTACCGTTCGAAATTTAAAAGTGAGCCACCTGGACGCCCCCTTCCCAAAACTTCATTAAAATAATTAAATAAATAAATAAATAAATAAAGCCTCCCTCAAACGGATTAAGTGTTCTTTTCACAGTTATCAGACATTCCAGGCTTTTTACATCGTACAGTAGAAAGGGAGAAAGAAATTTAAATAAAAGTTTTATCTGTCACAATTTCTTTAAAAAGAACAGTAAGACAAAGCTTTCCTACCAAAACGATTGTCTTCAAAAGACCTTCTAAGCAAGATAGATAGAAATTATATTATTGATCAAAATAATAAATATTTACACTTAATGCTCTAAAAACTCATGAAAAATTACATGATGAGTGCAATTATTCACAGTTGTGAAATTATATATGTATGAATCTCGAATTTTTAAGCAATTCAATGTTTAATAACTTATTGTCTTATAAACTGTATTCGATGAATGTGATACATATACTGAAATAAAAATAAATTTTATATAAAATTAAACAATCTTTGCGCTTCTTTTGGAAGTTTAGTAACTATAAGAAAGAATATTCTGACGATAATCAATATTTTCATGTATGCTTAATAAATACAGCAAGATAAACTAAACTTTAGGATATTTATATTTAAACATTTCATCAAAGTAAAAGTGATTGATTTTTACTTTCTTCTATATAGATATGAAGAAAATATTGGAACTTTGAAAGGACTTCAAGAGCTGGTTTTCGACGAATTTACATGTTTTGAGGTGCCCTGAACATGATTTAAAAAATATTTAAATATGTCTCAAAGTCTGTATTTTTTAAACAAATTGCGGCCACTGTGTTTAACGAACCATCCTAAAAAAAAAACTATCTTTATATTTAGTTGAACATTGACCTAAACTGATAATGATTTCAATGGGGGATCATTCAATAAAAAGGTTACGTTCTCATGCTATTTTTTTTCTTCAAAATTGGAGAATCGTTCTCCCTCTGGAAGTAAGTACCGCTAGAAAATGCTAATTTTCAATTTGGATATTTTTCGAATCAACACATCAGTACGTTTAATTCGTACTGTTAAATCCTACATTTGTGACAATTTAAAACAAATTTATCGATTTTTATTTTCATTAAAAAAAAAAAAAAAAAAAAAAAAAAAAAAAAAAGAGCATTTCTTCAGATACTGTCAAATTTGTCTTAGTTTCGAAATTTATTGCTGTACTTCTCTGACATGAAAACCGTCTGCATTTCACATAGGGAAAAAATAATAAACAACAATTTTAATAAATAATTTGTATTAAATTATTTTGTGTAAGATAATATAGAATAAAGTCGTGTGGTAACTAACCACAACAAAGGCAATTCTTTTATAACCATTTCGAATTGTACTTTTTTTCACTACATATGTTATTCCCTTCTCAATTAGTTATGCTATTTTGAAATATTTTTAAAACAACTAACTTTGAAAATCATGCATGAACATTTTCAAAGAAATAAAAAAAAAAAAATATATTCATTCAAATTAATTTACGCAAACAATTATTACTCGCCCTGACACATGTTTTTGTCATTCTAAAATACATACATACATACATACATACATGTACATATATATATATATATATATATATATATATATATATATATATATATATATATATATATGTATATATATATATATATGAGACAATAAGAAGAACATATAATTTGTCAATTGTCATTATTATTATTATTATTATTATTATAGTAACATTAAATCTTTCGCCGTGAAATGAATAAATATTTAATTATCTTTTGTTTAGGAAATAAATAAAATTATGAAAATAATGAAATCTATGATAACTGGCGTAGGAGTTAAATTTGTTTTGGTAAATATCATAAATAAATAAATAAATATTTTCGTTAAATTATTAAGGATTTTTCAACAAAATAAAACTCATTAAACACATAAAAATTTCACATTATTAAATCGAGATGTTTTTAAATTTTATATGTATGTGTAAATACATTTTAATATAAAAACAAAATCATTTCATTTTTGTTTTTGACCTCGACATCTTTTTCTATCATGCAAAGATCACCAGAGCTGCTAACTTTTTAATATAAACTGTAGAATTGTAAGCACCTGCCTTTTCTTTCACACCACTTTCATTGTATGTTATTTTTTCCAAAGTTACATTGCATTTAAATAAGAAAAAATGTCTGTTTTAAAACACTAACAAGAAAAAAATATATGCCTGAAACTAACAGTGTTACGGATTAAATTAAAATATTGACAGCTCTATACCATGCAGATGTACACAATCTTCCAGAGATTCAGTCTGAAGAAGTTTCAGTAAGTACAAATATATATAGAGAGGGGAGATCCGTGTAATATGGACCCCCTAAGCCAGAATGCTCATAAAACTAAAATTATTTAAATAATCCGTGTAATATGGGTCCCCTAAGCAAGAATGCTCGTTAAACTAAAATTATTTAAATAAAAAGATTTAATTTGTTGGCCTTCTCATTACATTTGTATAGTTACATGGTTCAACCTTGGTAAAGCACTCTGGGAACTATTAATAATTGCAGGAAATGGTTGTTTTATTTATGTGTCGGTGGTCCATATTACACGATAACAAAAGGTATAGTAATGAAGAATGAAAGATGGTCGCACAAAGCTGTGCTTTAAGTAAATGTATTTGAATTACAGCAATAATCTCAATAATAGTCTATTGGGTCGTTATCGTTTATGTAGATTCATGCACCTATGAGCAGCATTTCCCACATCTGATCCAGTCCTCCTTCGTACTTTCTCCACAGAAGCAGAAAGTAGGTTCGGTAATTTGTTTCGCAGCTGTCCCCTGGCCGGGATTTTCTGGGGATAGCCCTACTAATACATTTAGAATTGCCCGGAGGTTTCGTTCTGTTATCTCTTTTTGTGAAAAAGTCTCCTTTTGACCTTTTTTTTTTGTCATTATTTCCTCCTTCCGACGATCTTGAATGTTCAGCTTTTCTCGCTTTCTTTTTTGTTCTTCTGCGTGACGGCATTCTTGAAATCAAATGAAGTCAGAACAGTAGTCTCTGTTATGTTTCCCTTTCTCTCTCTTAAGCTTCTTTATATACAACGAGGATGGGGACTGGTGTTTTCAATGAGAACATTTTAAGACTAAATGGAACCGGAATGTTCTATTGGACTACATCTTCTGCAGTTGGCTCTTCTTAAGCAGACACGTTTGTTCGAGAAATGTTCGGTTCTTGTGTGCTAGAATGTTTGGCAAGTGGTCTTTGGTCTCGTCTTCTGATATGACACGGGGTGGGGCTTTATAAAAAAATTCGGATGGAGCAAAGTTGAAATCGTGAATTGCATGGTGATTGACAGGACAAATCCGATCGGCACGGAAACCAGTGGCTGCAGTTTCAAGAGATGTCACTCGTGCACAAAGTAGGCAAGTAGAATCGTTTAAGATACTATGCGCTTCAAACGAGTGGCAAGGCAGTCGTTTCCTGTAGATAGGCGGAAAGTCGCAAATGCCTTACGTCTTGGTTTATCATGAATAAGAGAAGGACTTAAATTCCTCCAGTTCTTTAGAGCTGTACGATTTTCAATATCCCATGAATGTAAACATTAAAAAAAAAAAAATGTTTAATCCTCCATGAAGAAACCGCTGTATTGGGATGTTGTAATAAGTTGCACCTCTTTTTGCTAGGAAGCCCGTTTGTTCATTGCCCAAAATGCCACAATGGGCGGACACCCGCTGAAAAACAATTATATATATATATATATATATATATATATATATATATATATATATATATATATATATATATGTATGTATGTATATATTAGATGAGTGCGGAAGTTCTACCCGTTTTTGGGTATGCAAATTTGCAATGGAATTGACGTCACATGTGACTATCTAATGACGCAAATCGTCGGCAAATCAGACGTGTGGATGCCTCGCATATAAATGAATCGCGTCTCACAAAGTTAATCATCTCAAAAACATATCAGAGGATGTAATATGGAAAGCGAGAAGAAGCATATAAGGCATTGTTTGTTACACAAGTTCTATAAAAAGAGTACGGCAGCCGCACCATGTCTCAATGTTTGTCAAGTTATTGTTAGGATGCAATAGACGAAAGCACATGTCGTCGATGGTTTCGTAAATTTTGGAAGAAGAGAGAAGCTGCCAAGATCAGTCTAGGAGTGGACGGCCATCACATGTTGGAAGCAACGATATTGACCAAGCCTTCCCCTCCCACCCTCACCTCCATTAACAGCAATTTTTGTTTGTCATGTGAAAAGCCTAAACGCCTATTAGAAAATTTATATTGATTTCTAATTATGACTTCATTTTGAAACAACATTTTATAATTTCGTTGTAATGCTGCTATCTACTGAACAGAGAATGAATAAACGTTTAAAATCGATTAAAAGAAGGAAAAAATATTCAAAAACTGTTGCATAAAATTTGTGTTAATAGTTCGGTTTCAGTGTTAAACCAATAAACATTAAAGGGTTAACAAGCAGTTTATTATTTACTGCGCATTACTGAACACTAATATACAGCTGAGACAAACCTATTTCCATTGAAAACAATCCCTATACCTCAAAATAAACAACATGGAATACTTTTGAATTATTAACTGTATAGGTTAATTTAAATGTTGTTCTCAATGCTATAAAATTAAGAGACCAGTTAGTATTTTATTATTCATTTTCATGATTAAAGAAGTATTTAATTATTGAACTTAACTAAATAAAAATCTTCTTAATTTCTTATGATTTAAAAGAATCAAATCTTAATGTGCCATGCATAATTTATGATTTGCCGAAATGATCTACATTTCATTAAATTAATTTCATGATTAAACAGAATAAATAAATCAAATGAACTGTCTTTTAATCAATATAGTTGAATCATTTCTATTTATGCTACAGTGAACGTTCCTGTAATTTAAAATATTTTAAATTTCCTTAATGACATTAATTTAAAGAAATATATTTAACGCAATGCTCTGTATTTTATTGATTTAACAGTACAATTTTGTTTTATTATTGTGATGTATAATTTTGTTCAGATCATGCATTTTATTCGAAACATACATTTATTTATTTCTGTTGTTTTATTTTATTGTATTTTAAATTTTATTTCTTTTTTTTTTTTTTTTTTTTTTTTTTGTCTTATTTGACTTTGTTTACTTCTTTACTTTGTTAGTAAGCGTTATATTTTATAATAAGGATATTATGTTAATGTATTACATAGCAATGTTTCTATATTCTTTGAATATTTTATAGTATAAGATATATTATGCAATTGAATAAATTTATGTTCTTTCAAAATAAAAATGAAAGTATTCTAAAAGAAAAAAAAAACTTAAATCTATATTCAATCTCATAGTTATTGAGGTGTTGAGTAATTTTTAACACTTTCCAACAAGGTTGAAAATGTTATTGACTTCGGTTTGTCTGTATGACATTTCGCGATCTAACTCCCGCAAATATAAATGGGATTTGTTGAAACTGATACAGTTATTTAAGTTCAACATAGGATGTTTTCTATTGAAAATGAAGTAAACACCACTACTTGTTCGTGTACAGGGACTCGCGAAAGTATCCAAAAGTATTGCGTCTTATGAGAAGTATTTCTATGAACATACTTTAATACCTTTATATTGCACAAATCCATATGAAATTGAAATATGTTATTTGGGATAACGATATGATTTTACTTTTTGAAAACAGAGTAAATGTTACCTCTGGTTTATGTATAAGGACACCCGAAATTATTCTAAAGAATTACATTCTACGAGAGGTACTACCATAAACCATATTTTAGTAACATTACTTTGCAACAAACTTAATGAAATTAAAATATGTTATTTATACGCATAAAAGGATACTTTCAATATAATATAGTATGAGTAGCATTGAGATTTACGGGGCCGTACAAAAATAACCATTAAATATAGGATTATTATTGGAAATATGCTGGAATTACCTTTTCGCTTACAATAGGCGGTTTTAACACCTTTGACCATTTTTTAATAGCGAATATGATTTGAATTAGTTTACTTGTCTGTCTGACTGCCCGTGTATCAATATATCCAGTTTTCCTATTCCAGCGTCCTTAAATATTTTCAAAATTTCTTAACTGTTATATATGATATTCAAATTCACTATATAAAGTTTCCCGTTTAAATGGACATTAAAACGCCCTAAACGAGTTGTTTATGTACAAGAATAAACTTATTTTACGCTTTTTAGGACTCCACAATAAAAAGAGTCTATTTATATTATTATTATTTTTTTTAATGCTTTTTAGTTAAAAAAAAAAAAAAAAAAAACTTCTAAAAGAACTAATAACAAAATTTTAGGGTATAGACATTGAAAGATTATCTTTTATTAATTGCTATTTTTTCTATTAATTATCCGCAAAAATTAACACATCAGCCCTTGAAGTATCAAACCTCCGACCATCGCGTTATCACCATGACGCGCCAAAAGTAAAATAACAGTCAAAAAATGTCACAGAATATGCTAGAAAATCCTAACAATTACTTATACAAAAATTAATGACAGAGAATATTGTTTTCGAATGTTTCTTAAAACTGTTGAATCTTATTTAAAAAAAACTAGTATGTTGTGGCCACCACAAGACTTTCTTCTATATTTTCCTATACATATTCAATCAGTAACAATATTTAAAAAAAAAAAAAGATTTTTTTTTTCTTTTTTTTTTTTTTTTTTTTTTTTTTTTTGTGAAAATTAATACATATTCAATCACTAACAATATTTAAAAAAAAAAAAAAAAAAAAAAAAAAAAATAGAATTTTTTTCTAAGTTTTTTTTTTTTTTGGTTAAAAGTAAAAAAAATCGATAACTTTGTTTTAAATTATCACAGATTTATAGTTCAACCATTCGTTTTAAAGGTATTGACGAGACCTTTCGAATGATACCCATCTTCAAAATTTACCCCCCCCCGGGGGGGTACTCCCCCCCCCCCAGGGGGAGAAGCGATGCCCCCCATGCACAAAATTTTTTTCCTAGTTACGTACTACTATTATCAATAATTCATATTAATTTTACAAACACAAGTGTAAAATAACTCTTATTATGCACATTTATACGAATTTTTGTCCTATGCTGCCATGTTAAAAATTTAGATAAAATGCTATCACAGCGCCACCTGTTGAGCTATTGATCCCCAAATATAATCAGCAACAGTTTATGTCGGGGACCAACTAAATACCAAGTTTGGTAAAATTTCGTTAAAAAAAAAAAAAAAAAAAATATATATATATACGATTATTTTTCCAAGTTTTTTTTTTTTTTTTTTGTTAAAAGTAAAAAAAATCGATAACTTTGTTTTAAATTATCACAGATTTATGGTTCAACCATTCGTTTTAAAGGTATTGACGAGATCTTTCGAATGATACCCATCTTCAAAATTTAACCCCCCCGGGGGGGGGGGGTACTTCCCCCCAGGGGGGGAACCGATGCCCCCCATGCACAATTTTTTTTCCTAGTTAACTACTACTATCATCAATAATTCAAATTCATTTTACAATCACAAGTTTAAAATAACTCTCATTATGCCCATTTATACGGAATTTTGTCCTATGCTGCCATGTTAAAAATTTGCATAAAATGCGATTACAGCGCCACCTGTTGAGCTATTGATCCCCAAATCTAATGGGCACCAGTTCATGTCAGGGTGCAACTAAATACCAAGTTTGGTTGAATTTCATTTATATGTTCGTGAGATACAGCGTCCACAAAAAAATGATACAGACAGACAGACAGACAGACACACAGACAGACATTTTCTAAAAACTATCAATTCGTGTTCAGGACATCCCAAAACGTGTAGATCCGTCAAAAAACGGAGGTCGAAAATTTTCGCGAATCCAATACTTTCTCTATATTACATATAGAAGAAAGTAAAAAAAAATGCAAAAGTGAAATATGTGTATTTTTCTTTAAAATTTTCTTATTGCTAAAACTTTTATTTTTTACAGCGTATTTTTATAAGAATAAATTTTTATTTATGCTTTTGAGGTCTCAACAATAAAAAGCTTCTAGTGTTATTATTATTATTATTATTATTATTAACTTAAAATTTAATTTTATGCTTACTAGTAACTATAAAAAAGCTTCTTAAGAAAAGATAAAAATTTCTTAGAATACTGAGTAAATCTGAAATTTTTGTTAGAAGAAAAATATATTATTATTATTATTACTTAATTTTTTATTTTATGCTTTTTAGTAACTAAAAGAAAACATTAAAAAAAAAAAAAAACCTGTTAAAATATTCTCAGGAATGTGAGTAGACAATGTAAAATTTTCTATTATAGATTGACAACCTTTCCTGTTAATTATCTGCAAAATTGAACACATCAGCCTTTCGAATATCGAATTCACGACCATCGCATTATAAACATGGCACTATAATCAACTGAGCTAACGAGCGAGGAAAAGATTTGCTTACAATTATTTTAAAGTGGAAACGCTTTGATTTTTAGCGTGACACGAAGACGCGATGACAAAATTTCAATAAAAACCTTTTAATAACTACTTTTCTTTGGATGAAGTTTATTTTATTTTCAGTTTATATTAAATTTTTATTAAATGATTTTTTTTTCTTAAAAATTTCGGTTTTCTACGTATAAGGAAATTATCACTGAGAATTACAGATAAATCAAATACAAATTCAAACCTTAAGAGATGCTGAATGAGAACTTTCAGTTTTAGGGAAAATATTTAATGATTTGGAAAATTTCGTGGCAGCTTGGCATAGAAATTTTAAATAGCAACAATTATAATTAATTACATAAAATTTTTTTTGTGTAAGTTATAAATTCGAAAATGCAAAACGCCTTGATTTCTTCTTCTTTATTTACGAAAATTTGAGATATTTTTTTTTAGATGTGGCTCTTCAATTAAGATTGTTGAGATCGTTTTTAAATAAATAAATAAATAAACTGCACTTTTCTATCTTTTACGTTCTAAATATCTTCAACGAAATTAATAATAATAAAAAAATAAGGTTTTCTTTAAATAAAAAAAAAAAATTAACAAATTCAAAATTCGTTATTTTTTATTAAAATTTCATAGTTGCGGAAAATGCTAGAATTTTTAAGTATATTTTTATTTAATCAAAAAGAAATCTCTTACTCATTTATTTTTTACTTATTAAGCTTATTATACAATTCTCTCTCTCTCTCTCTGTATATATATATATATATATATATTACCTGGATGATCCAATTCACATTGTTACATTGCAGAAATTCGTAGTAGAGACAGTGGTTTTTTCAAAGATATTTCTTATTATTTTCCCCAGGGAAGAACGCGCAATGAACCAGAAAGCTAATTTTTTCTGGGGATAAGGAAAATTAAAAACGAACTATCATATTAAATATCTCACTATAAATTTATAACAGGAACGTTCAAGCAGTTGCCTAGAAGACTAGATTACTGCTACATATTTTTTTAGGCAAAGATCTACTACGCATTTCTCCCGGGTCGTATGTGGGTTTCTAGTGAATGCAAATTATACTGAATATGATGATATTACAAACCAAAATGTTATCTCAAAACACACCAGCTCTAAATATTTACTAAAATCATACGACTACTTAAAATCATATATATATATATATATATATATATATATGCAACAGGTTTTAACACTTTTTCTTGAGGTAACGCGGGTTACCGGTAAACACTAAATGTTCTATGGAGAATGTCAGATTTTTGTTCTTATTAAATTGTAAGTTCAAAATTCCTTTAATATAAATTGTTATCAATTTCATTCAAACAGTTACTAATAAAATCATGTCTCTGCCATATTTTGCCACGTGCATAATGGGGGTTGTTTAATGAATTTGAAACACAGTTAAATAGGGTTGCTAATCTCACAAAACCCTTGTTGCTAAGATTAATTAAAATCTTAGGCTCATCTGCTAAATAATAAACTTTCTGCCGCAGATTTGCAGCGGGTGGAGTCAATTTGATCTGTCAACGATAAATTCAGTTTGAATTGCCATTCCCCCAACTAAAAAAAAAAAAAAGTTTTTTAATAAAATGTGCAGTTTAAAAATAAACCGATTTCCAGCAATATTTTGTCATGTGAGGCTTGACACAACCGTGAACGTTAACGTTTCTGGAGATGAGAATATATGAAAAAGGTTTCTCATAAAAAGAAAAAAAAAAAAAAGAAAAGGAAAGAAAGAAACTTAAATGTATGTTTTCTTAAAACCGTTCCATTTATTTCCGAGAGAAACAATTTTGTGCGAAACAAGTCTGAAACTTTCATCAGAATCTATTATTCATTTCTGAGAAACCCAATGTGTGACATATGTTGCCAGTTCCAACCGGCGAATAAATGGTTAACAGCGAACGTGAACTTTTCTGGAGACGAGGATAAGCCCAGGCGTTCTTTCATTCGAAAAAATCGTAACCCCAAAGTTTCAAAAAAACGTTACATCCATTTCCAAGTGAACTCATTTTTTTGCGAGGTGTTGGAATAGGCGGAAAAAATATTAACAGCGATTGCGATTTCTTAACATGAGAGTAAATGTAACCAATTTAGCACCCACAAAAACACTTAATTCCATACTTTCCTTAAAATCGTTGTATCCATTTCCGAGCAAACCCAATTTCTATACATGACAAGCACGGAGTAAAAAGACGGGAGAAGAAGGTAACGCTGAAATTTTGTGATGTTGTTTTCTAATGTTTACAGATGGCGCCAGCGTGCAATCCTTCCTTCTCTTCAGCTTCCGCAATGTTATTCAATGGGGAAATGTCTCGTTTTAATTATTTTTTTAAAAATAATATCAAGCTGAAAAAATTTCGATTGAAAGCAAATTTCATTAAATAGAGTATTCTAACCAACATGTTTTTTTTAAGAGCCATTTTATACTAATTTTACTTTGAAAGAAAGCTTTTAAAAAATGACGATTCTTATGAACCGAAGCTAGCTAAAACAGACAATTGGGAGGAAGGAGAATGGATGAAATTTTGTAAAGAAAAAAAAATAAACTTACTTTAGGTGCAGAAAACACGAACTCGGACTTTATTTTTCTCCTAGGGCTTTTTTTTTTTTGTTTTTCTTATCACTATCATAGCCTGTTTTACAACTAGGAACGAAGCATTTATTTGAAACATCTGAATTATGCAGTTTTAAGAACTTACAAAGAAATTAAATTGCTTAAAATAAAAAATTTTAAATGTACTTCAGCAAAATTCTATTGAAAACAACAGTATATCCGCGCCGAGGTAGGAAGGAATGACAAGTGGCGCCCTCAATATTTACCAAAAATTTAGATCACAGTTTCGTAGCTTTCTCCCATTGGACCTTCAACTCCTATTAATATTACTCCATGATGACAAGTAACCGAGTAAAAACAAATAAAGTCGATTGTGTATATAAATACTGGTGTGAGCAGAATTAAAAAATGAAAGAATCAAATAAATAAATAAAAGCTAAAAATACAATAAAAGCTAAAAATACAATAAAAGTTAAAAATAAAAAATATATATGCAATATCAAAACAAAACGAAAGCCGAAGTTTTGTGACTAATATCGAAACATCAGACAAGAACGGGATGGAATAAGTATCATTGACAAGACTTTCTGAATTTTTAAATATGAAAAAAGCTACTTGAATATCCGAATGGGAATAGAAGATAGGAGAAAATGTATTTATTTATTTATTATTTCATTTTAAACTTCTGGTTACATCAGTAATTATATTTACATTCGACTTCATTTGTTTTTGTTCTTCACTGAAATCGGTTTTCTGCGTTGCCGCTTTGTTTGTAGCACTAGTGCCTACTTCTTTCGCCTGACGAAGAGTCGTGTTCTCTTTCCACCTGAGACAATTATTGCGAGTTCTTTAATTTTATGGCGTTTATTACCAGTTTTGTACTTATTACTTTAAAACATCAGTTCTGTGATTCCGCTTTGTTTGTAGCTCTAGTGCCTACTTCATTCGCCTGAAGAAGAGTCTTTTTTTCTTTTCACCTGAGACAATTATTGCTAGTTATTTAATTTTGTTTATTCACATGGTGTTTATTCGCAGTTTTGTACTTATTATTTTAAATGCCATTTCTGTGATGAATATTTTCATAATTTTTATAGTAGGATATTATGGTATTTCTTTTTTACAAAGTCTAATTTATATAGGTTTAGGATGATGTTGTTAAGTTTAATTTTAACTTTATATTAATAAATTTTAAGAGTTTTTATAGATAATTTCCTTTTAATTTATACGTCATAATATTGCTCAGAGTAATATGACTTTCGAGATAAAATCGAACTTAAAAGAAAATAAACATTAAAATTATACTTTCAAATACAATTTTATTTTCACGAATACACTTTCTTTTATTTTTCTATAATATTCATTCTGATATTAAAACTGCATAATTATTATTTATTTTTCGCTAAATATATTCTTCTTACATGGCAATAAAAAAATATAAATAATTACGTAAATAAAAACTTCATGAATTATAGAATTTTTATTCCTTTCATTATTTCCTTTGAGCGTTACTTACAAAGGTTTCGAAATATTAGAAAGGATGAAAGTGAAATCCCTTTTTTATTGCAATTTCATATCGAACGCACAAAAATACATACAATGATATATTCACCTTTTTATCCTCTCTTAGAGGAGTTTTACGCATAAAACATCAGAAAGTGCAGAATATTAAAAAGGTTTTAGAAATATTTTCGACTAATAATAACGATATTGAAATTCCAATAAATCCTGAAAGAAACAGGAGGATTATCATCAAGAATCGAACACTTACAGAGAATATTTGTCCTATTTCTATATGCATATTTAAATTTTAAATCTCAGCATTATCGAATCTTTTTCTTTTCTTTTGAAAATCTAGTTTATTTTAATAAAATTCTGAAATATATATGTTAATATACATTTTTTTTTTTCTTAACAAGAAGCAATATGTAATTTAAGTACTTTGAAGAATAAATTTAATATTATTATATATTTTTACTATTTATGATATTTATGATACTTACTCTCTTTATTAATTTTTTATTACTTATATCGTTCCTACCAGTATGAGGGCAAAGCGACAAAGATTCCAAGTCAGCAACGAATATCCAAAATTTCACACACAGGCGACAATACTTTCATGTTTTTATAACAATCCTAAGAGACTACGTTTTTGCTTTCAGAGTCTACTCGGGCCTATTTTATTTTTTTTTTTTTCTGATGAAGAGTCATGTTTAAATATTTACCTATTGATTTTGTGGTAATCTCTGAAACTCAGTCTTGAATGGTTTGCATATTTCATTATTATTGTTTTTTAATTATATTATGTAAAGTATTATTTATGTACAGTTGTAGTTAGTAAAAATATCTAAACGGTTCACGCGTTGGTGATACACAAAACGTCTACTAACATTTAGCTAAACAGGTTATGATATTTAGACGGAATCGTGTTCACTTAGAAACTTAAATACGCATACATACATCACAGTAAAAATATTAAAAATATAAAAAATAAATTTAGGGGATCCAAAATCATATATTCTTTAATTATATGTCTTGCGACCATGTGTGTGTGTATGCAAGTGCGTTTTGAACGAATCCAGTGTGAAAATAGGAATCATAATTCATGCCATTGAGAAAAAATAAGCGATAAGGGAACACCGAATGACAGGATGTTTACTAAATCCCAACCTGTCGGTTAATTTGGCACCACTACAAAAATTTGGAATCTTTCACATTGCCAGTCGTAGGAAACGTAGTTAAACTATACATACACCAAAACCTCATCGCCTAACATTGTAAATATTACAATTGTTTCCTTACATATCACGTATTGAGAAAGTGGAAACAGAATAATCTATAAACATCTGTAGACTATAGGTAACCTAAAAATTCTTTTTTTTTTTTTTTTTTTTTTTTTATGTGTAGGAAAAGGTAGGGTGAAATGGGGTAAGTGTAATGACGTTTTGGCTTAGTTCGAATCTGACAACGATTTGCTCACTGCTATTAAACATACACTTCAAATAATTTTTAGGAATATACTACAACTAATTGGTATTAAAAAAGTATTTTTTCTTTTTAAACATAATGTAACTGTGAAAATTTGGAAAATGTTGTGTTTTGTGGTTCTATCAGTGTACTTTTGTATATTATACCCATATACTCAGAGATATTCAAGGCGAGAGTCCAGATAGTTAAAATTTTCATGAATCTGGGAATTTTGAATAATAAATAAATATATTCGTATTTAAGTCCTTTTATTATTATTATTATTATTATTATTTTTTTAGAATTAACCATAACACAATTATTCCATATCCTTACATTTGATCGACTTCGCAATGCTTCTTTTACTTTTCGGTATCCATCTCCATAATACATATTTTAATACCTCAATTTAAGCATATTTAAAAATTAACGAGGAATTAAAAAGCTGTGTAATTATAAAACTTAGAAAAAAATATAAATGTTTGTTTATTTTAAGTACAGTTTATGTGTGTATGAATATAATTTATCGCTTTGTTCTAACGTACGTAAATAAAAATTGTTTTTATTAGGAAAAAAGAAACCCTTTCAAAATAAATTACTTGATTAACCTTTTCTGGCGTATACTACACGTAAAAACATTTCAAGATTTAAATAGTTAAAATTTCCGCTTATCAATCACAATTATTTTTCTGTGTGCTTTACAATTGTTCTAGTTGTTTAAAATTCAACATGCTTTTACATATATATATATATATATATATATATATATATATATATATATAGTAAAACAACACGTCTCTAAAATTCTTTTTACGAACTGAAATGGCCAAACAGAATACTTATTTTTAAATAATTTTCCTTTCCACTTGCTAAAATTTATCATTCAGCAAAGAGACTCTCAAAATCTGGAATATTAAAAACATTTTTTTGTTGAAAATTTCCTAATATTCGTAAAGCAAATGGAAATTTCCAATAAAGTTTCTAACATTTTTATTTTACACGTAGTAATTTTAAAGTGCATTTTTAGATTATTTCTTCATTGAAGTATAATAAAAGGAGACGGCTGCATATTTATCATTGTGGTTTCATGAAAGGTACTAAACCTTTTTCAAGAGCTCTCGAATTTTTCTTCATTTTACTTTAAACTTAAGAAATGAATTTTACAAAGAGCATTTTTTTTTAATAACTTGTATTATTTATTTAAAGTTAAACATTTGAAAAGACGAATGAACCAATGAAAAATACTCATATTTTATTTTTTCTAAAAAGTAATGTGAAATTGCTTCAAAAAAATTAAAAAGAATTATGTTATTAAAATTAGATGAATATATTAAAACAGAAATCTGAAAATGTATTACATTACAAATAAAACTTATATATATATATATATATATATATATATATATATATATATATATATATATGCGTGTGTGTGTGTGTGGGTGTGTATATTAATATAATTCGTGTTTTTATTTTCAGGTATGTATGGACTCATCAATTTTTAAGGATTTTTCACTTATATTCTAAATTTTTAAAAATCTGATGCAAACACCATGCTATTTCTTTATTCACCTATTGGAATATACATATTGCTGCGAAAACATTCGTAGTTTTGTCTGACATATTGGTCTGACAACTGGTTCGTAAATACATAGGCAGTTTCCAGGCTATAAACATTCCTGAAAAGAAATCAGAAAAATTATTACTCCAAACACAAAATTCCCGATAATAAGAATATATATACTGAAGGGAATGAAAGCCGTTTGTTCTAGAGTAGTAGTCCAGAGGTAATCACATAATTCCTTATTGGCAAATAAACAGATCAAAGGAATTTACTCAAATCTAAATAGTCTACATTTGTTCTCTTTGGCGAAATTAATGACGGAAAACGATACATTATATATAATGTGTCGTTTATGTATCTCAATAAAGTATCTCAATTGTTTTG
Source organism: Salticus scenicus (assembly GCA_963930645.1). NCBI lineage: Eukaryota > Metazoa > Arthropoda > Arachnida > Araneae > Salticidae > Salticus > Salticus scenicus. The sequence goes on from OZ005649.1 coordinate 102,267,259, forward strand.
TTATAACAAAACAATTGAGAAATTGTTTAGTAATCTATAATATTAAAACACAAAGCTCTTTCTGTAAGACCAAAATCGTACGATCTGGGCATGCGCGAGAAAACTTTTAACGAATTCGGAACGGGAACATTCCTTTCTCTTTATGCAGTGCAATACGAATACCGATGATAGAGATCGATCAGACGACATTAATATTTCAAATGTCTATGGCAGATGCCTAATTAAAGCTCAATAATAAAAATAATTCACACGATTAATTCATTTATTCATACTTTCTAAGGCAGTATATTAAAATATACCAATTCGCGATTTCTTATCGGTTACCATCATGTGCATTTTCGCGGAAAATTTCCTTATACACAGTATTTTATACTGTGGCGCCATCTAAGGAAAAAAAAAATCTTATGTCGCTTGAAAACTTCGTTTAAAAAAGATAGAAATAGATATTAAAAATCAAAAAAGTTTATTATTATTATTATTTTTTAAGTATAAATCTAATATATATAATATTTCTCTAACGTGGACCAGTTTCAATTATTTTTTGTCGAAACGATACGATACGCAATGATAAAAAGTAATATTTATACATGAACAATATTTAAGCACGCGGACTAGCAAAATGGACTAATAAGAAAAAATGACGACATTCGTCCGATGAGATTTTTTTTACGAAACAAATGTCTTTTTAACAGTTGTTTCTTCAGAATCTTTGCAAGCGTCATTTTAAACCTACCGATTATTTAAAGATATATACAGAATATGAACTATTGTGTCATCAATTGACTAAAAAACACAATAAATAAAAAATAAAAAATAAAAATAGGAATTATTTTATTTTATTTATTTAATATATATATATATATATATATATATATATATATATATGTATATATAACAAAATTAATAAAAAGTCATCGCCAATATGACGACAAAAATTTAAAAGGTGTCGTGGGAGTCCTATATTAAAAATGTACTGCCTGTGGAAGTATGGAAATTGGGTCGTGAAGCATGAATTTTATTTGGAAACCTTTCTTTGAATGATTTTGGTTTCACTATTGTGAATACTAATTTGGTTGTATTAATAATTTGGCTTCTGGTAATTTAAAATTTAAATTAGGTGGCGAAATTGGCATAACATTTATGAGTTTCAAATTTTAGATGTATTGTCCAGTCAAAATAGGAAAAATAGAAGAAAAAAATCGTGTAGTTTTGAAATTTTGCATACTCATAGCCGAGGGGGTCCTGAACAACATACTAAAAGTCCCCGCCCGTGGGGGGTGAGCGGGGAGCAGGGGTGGCATTTAAGGTGGGAAATTTTCAGTTTTTATTAAATATCTTAAAAACTATCGCATTTAGAGAAACAATGTCAATTACAAAATTAATCTACGCAAAATTTCCTACAACAATGTATATTACATTTTGTTTGTACGATCATTAGTTTAGAAGATATAGGGAGATGAAATAACACATTTTCTTGAAAAATTCTTTTTTGCAATAGTAAAATCAACTAAAGTGTGCAATTAAAAGGGTTCTTGTTAAATATTTTCTAATGTAAAAAACAAATATATACATAGGGAATATGCAAGGATAATACAGCATGTTTTGTAAGTTTTAAATAATTTTAAGGCTAGTAGGCGCAAGTGGCGGTTTGAGTAAAAATCTGGATAAGTCCAGTCAAAATAGGAAAAATAGAAAAAAAAATTGTGTAGTTTTGAAGTTTTGCACACTCATAGCCGAGAGGGTCCTGAACAACATACTAAAAGTCCCCGCCCGTGGGGGGTAAGCGGGGGGCATTTCAGGGGGGCAATTTTCAGTTTTTATTACATATCTTAAAAACTATCGCATTTAGAGAATAAATGTCAATTATAAAATTAATCTACGCAAAATTTCCTACAACAATGTATATTACATTTTGTTTGTACGATCATTAGTTTAGAAGATATAGGGAGATGAAATAACACATTTTCTTGAAAATTTCTTTTTTGCAATAGTAAAATCAACTAAAGTGTGCAATTAAAAGGGATCTTGTCGAATATTTTCTAATGTAAAAAACAAATATATACATAGGGAATATGCAAGGATAATACAGCATGTTTTGTAAGTTTTAAATAATTTTAAGGCTAGCAGGCGCAAGTGGCGGTTTGAGTAAAAATCTAGATAACGAAGACCCAAAACCGATCAACATTAAAAAATAGAAGAAAAAATCATGTAGCTTAGAAATTGAGCACAGTTATAAAGTTAAGTGCCCTGAATAACATACTAAAAGTCCCTAACCATGGGGAGGGCATTTAAAGGGAGCACATTTCAGTTTTTATTAAGTATCTTGAAAACTATCGCATTTAGAGAAAAAAAAATCTCAATTGCAAAATTAATCTACGTGAAATTTCCTAAAAATATTATATATTCTATTTTGTTTGTATGATTAATAGTTTAGAAGATATAGGGGAACGAAATAACACATTTTCTTGAAAAATTCTTTTTTTTTTTTTTTTTTTTTTTTTTTTTCCAATAGTAAAATTAACTAAATTGTGGAATTAAAAGGGTTCTGATAAAATATTTTCTAATGTACAAAACAAATATATGCATAGAGAATATGTAAGGATAATACAGCATGTTTTGTACGTTTTAAATAATTTTAAGGTTAGTAGGCGCAAGTGGTGTTTAGGTAAAAATCCAGATAACAAAGACCCAAAACCGATCAACATAAAAAAAAATCTTATAGCTTTGAGATTTTTTTTCTCTAAATGCGATAGTTTTCAAGATACTTAATAAAAACTGAAATGTGCCCCATTTAAATGTCCCCTCCCCCATGGTTAGGGACTTTTAGTATGTTATTCAGGGCACTTAACTTTATAACTGTGCTCAATTTCTAAGCTACACGATTTTTTTTTTTTTTTTTTTTTTTTTTTTTATGTTGATCGGTTTTGGGTCTTCGTTATCTAGATTTTTAATCAAACCGCCACTTGCGCCTGCTAGCCTTAAAATTATTTAAAACTTACAAAACATGCTGTATTATCCTTGCATATTCCCTATGTATATATTTGTTTTTTACATTAGAAAATATTTGAGAAGAACCCTTTTAATTGCACACTTTAGTTGATTTTACTATTGCAAAAAAGAATTTTTCAAGAAAATGTGTTATTTCATCTCCCTATATCTTCTAAACTAATGATCGTACAAACAAAATGTAAGATACATTTTTGTAGGAAATATTTTGCGTAGATTAATTTTGTAATTGACATTTTTTCTCTAAATGCGATAGTTTTTAAGATATTTAATAAAAACTGAAAAATGCCCCCCTTAAATGCCCCCTGCCCCCCGCTCACCTCCCACAGGCGGGGACTTTTAGTATGTTGTTCAGAACCCTCTCGGCTATGAGTATGTAAGATTTCAAAACTACATGATTTTTTTCCTCTATTCGTCAAATTTTGGCCTTCGTTGCCTGGACTAGTAAATAAGAAAAGAAATAAAATGCGACTATTTCTCACGGGTTTGCTAGTGATATTTTAAATGAAATAATATTTTTGACAAATTTGGTTGCTAATCTCGCCAAGTCACCAAGATTTTCATCAACATTGTTTGTTTTAACGTCGATATTTATGATTTAGCTCATTTGACGACCAAAGATCGCGAAAATTTGTAGTTTTGTATTGTCAAAGTTTGGAATCTCTAACTTGAACAAAGAACAGAGTTTTGAAATTTTCCGGAAAAATTCGTTGGTCTATAGCACAGGACAGACTTCTTAAAAATTCTATGAATGTCTAACAAGACTATAAATAAAGAAGAGCTATTGTCGATTATTATTGTCTAGAACTTGCCTATATTATTACGCGCTAATTTCTATACGGTATTAAAGTAAAGGAGTAAACAAATGACAGTTTTTATTTTTTTTCCTTTTTCACGAAGATGAGTATTGTCTTATCATTTGCCACCCAAATTTAGCAAAAAGGGGTAGGTGGGGATTTCAAAAGTTTAGAATATTTAATTTCAATAGGAGTCGAGTTTTATTCATCGGTTGCTAATGCAGAAATACTTCGAAAATCTTATAAGCCACTGAAAAAATTCTCGATGAATTCAAATTTTACTCAGACTTCGAACTATGTCGTGGATCATCATTACTGAATATGCGAAATTCCTGCTTTATAGTATATTTAACAGTGTTTACTTGTCTTATTTAGTACGAATAATTGTTTTACTGGATTGTATCGAGAATAATTGTTTATAATTGATTTTTGTCGTGATAAAAAAAAAAAAAAAAAAAAAAAAAAAAAATCTATCTTATTCAACTGTTTATAGAATATTTATTAAATAAAGGAGCATCCGTCGACTAGAAACTGTTTATGTCTTTTTAAATTATTTTCTACAAGCAAAAATATTGATAACTTTAATTGTAACATTATTATGGGCTATATCACTATCTTATTTTGAGTTCTCTCTATAACGGTAGCTCATATGTAATGGCCTAAACTTTTGAATTTTTGACAATTATAAATATAATTCTCATATATATCTCTAAATACCGAAATAACAAAAACGGAGTGCCCAACTAAATGTTATAGTAACCATGCACAGGAATTTGCAACATTCTACGTTCAATTGTTTATGGGTTATGCGAAATACTCACGCACATACATACACACGCATAGGTACATACAGTCGTCTCGAAAAAGCGTATAAAGTCGTTCACATCTCTAAAATGGAAGCTCGTGTCAAGTCCAGTGCTGGAGGTGTACAACTAAATTCCATTTCAGTAATAAATATAAATTTACAATATTCTATGACAATTCATTTTTGAGCTATGCAACATATAACACCCATTTCGCAAATTGGGATTACAAAATTCTTACATTTTCTATGACAGAATAAATTTAATCAAATATTTTGCGAGGCCTATAGTTACTTTTCTGGAAGGAGATAATATTTAATAGATAAGATTTTAAAGATAAGATTTTCATAGATAATATTTAATTTAGCTTTAACATCCAATACAAAAAAAAAAAAAAAACTATTTAAATGGAACATTTAAATAGAGAAAAAAATCTGTAACTGACATCTAGAATATAAAATGTGGCTCTAGAAAAAATAGTTCCATGCCATCCTTATAAATGCTAGTCCCCTTGGAAAGCGAGTTCTAGAAGCCCCTATTGAATTCTAAAGCTTTTGCCTATATTATCGCGGCAAACGTATTTAAAAATCTCAGCAAATAAATGAGACTAGAGGCGGGTTTCAGCAACTATAATCATGGTTTATTACCCAATTCTAGAAAATCAAGCGAAAATTTCTCGCAATACAAAAGATTCAGAATATTTTTTCACATTCTAGAAATGTGTAAACTAGAAAATCTTGATAATTTCGTATGTTCAGTTTATTGGCTTGCCTTATGCGCATAGCTCGGAAATCTATATTTCTAGTTAAGGAATTTTGAAAATGGCCACTTATTCATTCTAGAGGAAGGTGGTATATATATTTTTTTTAATTCAGTGAATGACATGTAAATTTAAATTAATACATTCCTCGAAAAAAAAAAAATGATAATAAATTAATAATAAATAAGTACTTAAAATACAAATTAAAATAAAAGAGTTTATTTACTTTTCCTTAAAAAAAAAAAAAAAAAAAAAAAAAAAAAAGTGTAAATATACCTAACAACAGATAAAAGTTACTTTTAAATTTTGAATAAATCTGTTCATATAGAGAGATATACTGCGTATAACTTATAACCATTAAATAGAACTGAAAGGTATTTTAGATTATTGTTTCGTTATTAATTACATTATCACACTCATATAATAGAAGATAAATATTTTTTAAGTCCAATTTTAGAAACTGATATATATATATATATGTATATATATATATATATATTTTTTTTTTTTTTTTTTTTTTTTTCACGTACCTGCCTGTTTTAAACTCCCCAATGTTGTATCAGTTTTTTTTTTTTTTTTTTTTTTTACGATTTTTCTCTTTTTGTGTATGTGTGAGTGTGGGTGTGGAGTTGTTATAAACTGAATTAAGAACTTTTATAGCGTAAAGTACAACATCCGTAACCTAAATCATATCACGTGGGAAGGCTATTTGGATAAAAAAAATATTGAAATCGGACAGATAGTGTCCGTGTGCATTAACAATCAGGAGAATCCGAATCCATTATTTTTATGGGTAAAATTTCTACGAGACAGAACTTAACAACTTTATATTACACAAAACATAATAAAATAAATGTAATTTTTTTACACATAAAAGCATGTTTAGCATAGGGTATTATATGAAAATCATTTACTATTCGTTTACATTGTCGGGCTTGCAGCGTTTTGATATATTAGAGTTATAATTCGAAATTGCAGTAATTGAATTTTAGTTTGTATTTCAAGTTTTGCAGAATTTATGAATTTATAGCTTAATAAGTAATGTGCATGTAATTTATAGACAATATTAGACACAGCAAATTAGAGACAATATTAGAGACAGTAACTTATTTAATGTTGTTTAAATTTAAATGCTTATTTTTTGATATAATTATATTCTTTAATTCTCTTTGGAAGCTTTTCAAAATACACTGAAATAAATAAATAAGGAAAAAAAAAACAAGAAAAGAAAATATGTAATGGTAAATTAATATATATATGTATATGTATATATATATATATATATATATATATATATTAAATATGGGAAATAGTTTATGTATCGCATAATATTTGAATCAATATAAATGAGAAGAAATTTTCTTACTTTTACATAAAAAAAAAAAAAAAAAAAAAAAAAAGTACCACCGAAATAAAACATGCGATTAAAATAATAATAATAATAATAATAATAATAATAATAATATAATTTGAAAGCGATGTTATAATTTGAAAAAAAAAATAAATTTTTATAGTCAAACATTAGTAATTTTATAACTGACGTAGAATTATTTGTGAAATAAAGCTGTTCAGAAACCTAATTTGAATTGTTTTATCATGGGTTTACATAATAGTATTCGCTATCTTTCCCCTTAGTATCCAATTTGTATTTATAGTATAAAATTTCAAGGTAAGAGAAAGTCGTGTGAATTGCACACCAGATTATTATTATTATTATTATTATTATTATTATTATTTGTCTTGAAACGATAATTTCGTTTTAATGCAATTTATAAAGTGAGTGACACACCAGATAATTTAAAAATTTTAACGGCTGATTTTATCGTTTTAGAATTCTTTTAGATTTATCTCTTTTATTTTATTTAATTTTTTGCTATATTTTTATAGAATATTTATTAAATAAAGGAGCATCCGTCGACTAGAAAATGTTTATGTCTTTTTAAATTATTTTCTACAAGCAAAAATATTGATAACTTTAATTGTAACATTATTATGGGCTATATCACTATCTTATTTTGAGTTCTCTCTATAACGGTAGCTCATATGTAATGGCCTAAACTTTTGAATTTTTGACAATTATAAATATAATTCTCATATATATCTCTAAATACCGAAATAACAAAAACGGAGTGCCCAACTAAATGTTATAGTAACCATGCACAGGAATTTGCAACATTCTACGTTCAATTGTTTATGGGTTATGAGAAATACTCACGCACATACATACACACGCATACGTACATACAGTCGTCTCGAAAAAGCGTATAAAGTCGTTCACATCTCTAAAATGGAAGCTCGTGTCAAGTCCAGTGCTGGAGGTGTACAACTAAATTCCATTTCAGTAATAAATATAAATTTACAATATTCTATGACAATTCATTTTTGAGCTATGCAACATACAACACCTATTTCGCAAATTGGGATTACAAAATTCTTACATTTTCTATGACAGAATAAATTTAATCAAATATTTTGCGAAGCCTATAGTTACTTTTCTGGAAGGAGATAATATTTAATAGATAAGATTTTAAAGATAAGATTTTCATAGATAATATTTAATTTAGCTTTAACATCCAATACAAAAAAAAAAAAAAAAAAAAAAAAAAACTATTTAAATGGAACATTTAAATAGAGAAAAAAATCTGTAACTGACATCTAGAATATAAAATGTGGCTCTAGAAAAAATAGTTCCATGCCATCCTTATAAATGCTAGTCCCCTTGGAAAGCGAGTTCTAGAAGCCCCTATTGAATTCTAAAGCTTTTGCCTATATTATCGCGGCAAACTTATTTAAAAATCTCAGCAAATAAATGAGACTAGAGGCGGGTTTCAGCAACTATAATCATGGTTTATTACCCAATTCTAGAAAATCAAGCGAGAATTTCTCGCAATACAAAAGATTCAGAATATTTTTTCACATTCTAGAAATGTGTAAACTAGAAAATCTTGATAATTTCGTATGTTCAGTTTATTGGCTTGCCTTATGCGCATAGCTCGGAAATCTATATTTCTAGTTAAGGAATTTTGAAAATGGCCACTTATTCATTCTAGAGGAAGGTGGTATATATATATTTTTTTTTTAATTCAGTGAATGACATGTAAATTTACATTAATACATTCCTCGAAAAAAAAAATGATAATAAATTAATAATAAATAAGTACTTAAAATACAAATTAAAATAAAAGAGTTTATTTACTTTTCCTTAAAAAAAAAAAAAAAAAAAAAAAAAGTGTAAATATACCTAACAACAGATAAAAGTTACTTTTAAATTTTGAATAAATCTGTTCATATAGAGAGATATACTGCGTATAACTTATAACCATTAAATAGAACTGAAAGTTATTTTAGATTATTGTTTCGTTATTAATTACACGTACCTGCCTGTTTTAAACTCCCCAATGTTGTATCAGTTTTTTTTTTTTTTTTTTTTTTACGATTTTTCTCTTTTTGTGTATGTGTGAGTGTGGGTGTGGAGTTGTTATAAACTGAATTAAGAACTTTTATAGCGTAAAGTACAACATCCGTAACCTAAATCATATCACGTGGGAAGGCTATTTGGATAAAAAAAATATTGAAATCGGACAGATAGTGTCCGTGTGCATTAACAATCAGGAGAATCCGAATCCATTATTTTTATGGGTAAAATTTCTAGGAGACAGAACTTAACAACTTTATATTACACAAAACATAATAAAATAAATGTAATTTTTATACACATAAAAGCATGTTTAGTATAGGGTATTATATGAAAATCATTTACTATTCGTTTACATTGTCGGGCTTGCAGCGTTTTGATATATTAGAGTTATAATTCGAAATTGCAGTAATTGAATTTTAGTTTGTATTTCAAGTTTTGCAGAATTTATGAATTTATAGCTTAATAAGTAATGTGCATGTAATTTAGAGACAATATTAGACACAGCAAATTAGAGACAATATTAGAGACAGTAACTTATTTAATGTTGTTTAAATTTAAATGCTTATTTTTTGATATAATTATATTCTTTAATCCTCTTTGGAAGCTTTTCAAAATTCACTGATATAAATAAATAAGGAAAAAAAAACAAGAAAAGAAAATATGTAATGGTAAATTAATATATATATATATATATATATATATATTAAATATGGGAAATAGTTTATGTATCGCATAATATTTAAATCAATATAAATGAGAAGGAATTTTCTTACTTTTACATTAAAAAAAAAAAAAAAAAAAAAAGTACCACCGAAATAAAACATGCGATTAAAATAATAATAATAATAATAATAATAATAATAATAATATAATTTGAAAGCGATGTTATAATTTGAAAAAAAAAATAAATTTTTATAGTCAAACATTAGTAATTTTATAACTGACGTAGAATTATTTGTGAAATAAAGCTGTTCAGAAACCTAATTTGAATTGTTTTATCATGGGTTTACATAATAGTATTCGCAATCTTTCCCCTTAGTATCCAATTTGTATTTATAGTATAAAATTTCAAGGTAAGAGAAAGTCGTGTGAATTGCACACCAGATTATTATTATAATTATTATTATTATTATTATTATTATTTGTCTTGAAACGATAATTTCGTTTTAGTGCAATTTATAAAGTGAGTGACACACCAGATAATTTAAAAATTTTAACGGCTGATTTTATCGTTTTAGAATTCTTTTAGATTTATCTCTTTTATTTTATTTAATTTTTTGCTTTTCTTAAATATCTACCTGTTAACTATGCTAGTTTATCCGTAAGAGTATTAAGCCCTGCCTTTTTTTTCTCACCAGAATAGTTGTAGAGCAATAGTCTTCTTATTTAATCATGAGAACATATTGCTGAATATTACTCTACAACTATTCTGGTGTGAGAAAATGGCGGGACTTAATGCCATTACGGATAAACTAGCATAGTTAGCAGCTCTAACAACGTATTTTTAAATATGTTACAACTTTATAAATTTTTATTACCGTTATATAAATATTATGGTAGTATTATTTTTGCTTTTTATTACCCTTATGAAGGTTAAAATAAAAAAAAAAGAAAAAAAAAAGAAAACTTTGTTCTGTTTCACTCCAAAATTCTTGTTTCGATTTTAGGAAACTTTTTGCTTAATTGTAATTGAACACTTATTTTTAAATTAAATGTCTCTTTCCGTCACTAAGATAATTAACAAAATTAAGTGTCATCAAGATCTTAAAAAATCTTTCTTGAACATCCCCTGAACAGAAAAAAAAATACTTTGTTTACAGTATAGATATTGTTACAAAATTGTAGATAATTGTGTTTATTTTTGTATAAATTCTTTCAAAGAGGCTTAGTAAGTTGATAAAGTGCTAATTTTGTGCATTTCTAGTCGTTGTAGCGTTACAATAGCCTTATTTTCCCTTAAAAACGCATTAAAAAGCCCCAATAAGGCAGGTAATGGATTCGGCGCCAAATTTGGCGATTTTTTCCTACATTGGCGATTTTTTGGCGACCTTGGCGAGAAAATCCTTATTAGGGATATACCAAATATGGAAGCTCTAATCTCATTGGCTGATGAGATACGGAAATTTCCGGAACATTCCACACTTTTCTACAGAAGTGGATCGAGACAGCACATTTCCTCCTTTGAAATAGACATCTACGTTTTTAATTGCTGCCTTTATTTTAATTTTTTCAACCATAATATAAAATATACTTTCACTAGAAAAAAGTAAAAAAAATCGATATCGTTTGTAACGATACTGTATAATTTTTCTTTTCTTTTTCTTAAAAAAAAAAAAAGATTTTGATGAAATTCTGGCAAAAGCACAATTTAGTTTAGGACGGAGAGCTATTAGTTTTTTTTTTTTTTTTTTTTTTTTTTTTTTTTTTTTCCTTCCCAATTATAACATCGCTTTCAAATTATTCAATTATATTTTCGATAAGTTTTAGATTTCGATAAATGTCCAACTATCGAAAAATGATTTCGACAAATGTCCAACTATCGAGAACGACAACGCAAAAATCGCTGTCTGAGACTAATAGGCCCCCAGTCCTAAAAATAAATCTATACTTTTATTTATTATGAAATTTAATCAGAAATAATTTAAAATGAAAATGTTTTAAATGAAAATTTCTCTTCATATCTATATTTTCTCTGCTACAGCTAAAAATCAATAATTGTAACTAATCTATTAAGCAAAAATACTTTTTAATCAAGCACATATTTCATTTAACATTTCACATTAATTTTCAACATATTAAACCAAAAATATAATCTTCAATTTTCAATCAGAAATAAACTTTTTCATTTTATGATGTTTGCATAATGCCTCTAACTCCACTTCTGGAATAAAGTGTAAATGAAATACTCTTCATTTAAAGTAAAATGTTAGATTTTAGGTACCTTAATATTAAATTCTTTTTAATTTTCTGGCTTTCATGAATTTTTCATTCTGTCAAATTTGGAGATATTTAAAATTAAGTAACGTGTCATGCTCGAATAATTTCCTGAAATCTTAACGAAAGATTCATACAGAACTTTTTAAAGTTCTTTTTTTTTTTTCATGATTTTAAAAAAGCGGAAAAATATGTTATAACGATGTTAATTATAAATTACACATACCTTAATATATTGAAAATTAAATCTTAAATTATGAAACCAAAAAAAAAAAAAGTGATTTTAATGAAAGTGTTAATAAATTTTAAAAAAGAAATTATGTTCTTTTTTAAATAAAATAATAGAAGATTTTTTTTTTTTTTTTTGAAGTGAAAACCTCTTTAGGCTTGTTGGGAATTTTTGAGATGTGAATAAACCATTGAATTCACAACACTGTTACCGTAACCGACACCGTACATATATTGTGTATGTACGCACATAGATATACATGCATGTTGAAATTTTTTGAGATGGGAAAATCATTGAACTCGCAACACTGTTACCGTAACCGACACCTATGTATATAAGTATCTACATATATTGGCCTCGTTTACACGAGAGTTGAGTTTGGGTTGAAATACATTGATAATATAACTATATATAATACAAGCATATATTGTGTATATACGTACAACATAGATATATATTCATGTCGGAACTTTTCGAATCGAAAAAAAACAAAAATTTTCCTGTTATAATCAAAATATTTTAAATTTCGCGCCTTATAGATTTGAGGATTTGGCAATAATTTTGAGTGGTGATTTCAACATCAACTTTGCAGATGATAAAAATCTACCATTAATTGAATTTTTAAATAGAGAATTTGATTTAACGATGACCAATGATCGCAATCTTAGCACAACGAGATATAAAACTACAATTGATGCAGACTGTACAAGATATTTAAATAGATTCGAATCAAAATTGTTTGTTTCCTATTTTAGTCACCATAAACCTATAGTGTCAGTTTTGGAATATAATGATAATAATGATGATGATAGAAGAGTTGTTGAAATTATGGATGAAAATTCTTAAGTTTCATTGATAATCATTGCAAAGAATACCAATTAATTAAATTTCGTATTTCATGTATTTGTAAATTTACGTTTTAAGCAATAGATTACAATTTTTGTATGTGAAATAATAAGCATTATTTTTCATGTACAATAGCGCATTAAATAAAAATTGTAATATAATTTTTGTAGTAGTGGTTTATATTAATGAATAACAAAAACACATCATTTAAAAATATTTCCTGACGATTCAAGAAATACACACGTAATTGTTCAAGTTTTCACTTCTGTCGGCACTTCCGGAGTGCAACTTTTTTTTTTTTTTTCTTTTTTTTTTTTTTTTTTTTAGGATCAAATGTGCATTATACTAGTAGCGAAAAAGTGTACAGTTATTTTTATTTTTTAGTCATATTTTAAAAATTTTAGTTATCGACTCTTATATTATGATTTGTTTGTCAAATGTTTTTGTTTTCCAAATTACATGAAGACTGCGTTAAAAATAATGGTAGTTTTACAACAAAATGTGCAGGCAAAAAGGGGTTCCAGCACATTCTATTGTTAAAATGAAATACCTTACAACAGAAACATATGTAACTTTACATACCATTAAATAGCATTTAAAGCTCAAAAACACACTTTAAAATACGTCATTCATTTATTAAATTTAAATTTACATTACTAAAGAACAAAGCTTATCACCATGAGTTACATGGCGTCTTCAGGTCGCAAAGAGCATTTTAGCAAGCTACAAAGAGAAAAGTCAGCTATATATATTATGACTTTTGGTGATGGTTACACATATAAGAAACTTGACAATATGTAAGTACATGTTCTACCAGAAATTCACTTGAAATGTCACTTGTAGCGGAATCTTCTTAATACTTCGCAACGTTATTTCAAAATATTGGAGAAAACAGATGTGAAGTGAATCCCTTTAGATTTAACATCTCTTTTCTCCAATATTTTGAAGTCATGTTACGAAGTATTAACAAGAATCCATAATAAGTAACATTTCAAGTGAATTTCTCATGGTATATGTATTTACACATTGTCAAGCTTCTTATACATGTAACCATCACCAAGTGTCGTAATATATATAGCTGGCTTTCCATTTTGTACCTTGCTAAAATACTTTGCTTGACCGGAAGATGCCATGTAACTCATGACGAAAAGCTTTGTTTTTCAGACATTGTAAATTTGACTTTCAGATATCAATGACGTGTTTAAAGTGTGTTTTTTAGCTTTTATTATTATTATTTTTTTAATACTTAAAACACGCACTTTCATTTATTTTTATTTTTATTTTTTAATCTCTATTTAAGAGATTATGTTTTATTCTCTTTTCAAATATTTCTGCTGTAAATGACCCTATTTAATAGCAGAATGTTCTAACAAAAATTAAAACCAACACATTCTCCTGATAAAACAATCTTTATCTTTTACAGTCGAGTTTTTCACGTGTATTAACACATCAAGCTTAATATGTAAGATGATAATTGTGAGTTCCGTTTATGATTGCATTTGGATGCGTAGGTCGATAGGTTTCGATTCTATGCGCATATTTTTCCAGTAACAGAAAAATGTTACATGAGATTTTATGATACACATTGTATTTTTTTTCCATAGGCAGAACAAAAGAAAACTGCAGACAGAAAAACTAGCAATAAAACAAGAACAAGAAACAAAAATAACAGAAAGCGAAAGTAACAAATCTAAGCTACAGTAAGTCTATAAATCTTTCATCTTATGTTGATTTATCCAGATTTCTCCCACAAGTATCCCGAGACCAGTGCAGGGCAGTGAACCAAATTGTTCACATCCATTTCCTCACGAAGGTTGCACAATTGGCAGAGAGGACTTTAAAGTATTTTTGTATGATAATAGATGCTTGGCGAGACAATCATGTCATGTAGCGAGTTGAAAAGGAGCAAGAGATTTGTCACTTGGCCTTAGCAGAATGTCTGTAATTTTCTCGATCCATTTCTTGTCTTTATTTTCATCCTTTATGCTATTCCAAAAGATTATCTCTGATAGATTTTTTAATTAAACGTTCAGCGGTATCGAAAAGAATTGGTTTATCTGTTATTTTAGCAATTTTGGTTGCATTCTATGCCAGGGAATCAGCTGCCTCATTACCTAGGAGTCCACAGTGTACTGGCACCCACTGCAAAGCAACATCATTATGGTTTTCAATTAAATCATTAAGGACCAGACGAATATCTAAAATATCAACTTACGCTGAAGCTTCAGATGAAGCAATGGTCAGGAGGGCAGCCGTAGAATCTGATAGTAGCCCTTGAAAAATTTTCACTTTGACATTGAAGCTGAGACAATTCCATTTGAATAGCTGAAATCTTCGCCTCATGATATACATTGTAATAATATATATATATATATATATATATATATATATATATAATGAGAAAAAGAGACTGTTGATGCAGTCACAAAGGTTTATATTTAGTTTATTCATTCCTAACTAATTTATCTTACTAATTAGTTATTTGCGTTTAATAGTTTTACAGAGAATATATTTGATATTCATTTACATTTTCTGTTTAAAGTTGTGAAAAATTACTCTGTCATGTCTTCTCATTATAATATTATCTTCTTCAAAAATATATGTCTGTAACAATACAGCCCTTAAAACGGACATTATAATGATAGGACAAAGAGTAAAGATTTGTAAATGCATCTTAAAAATGTGAACACGTCCCTTTTTTAAGTATATAGATCCAAAACTGAGTCGTTTCTCTACAAAACTAAATACTTGCAATTATTTTCGATTTTATAAGATTTTAACTGTGAAATTTAAATTTAACAAAACATCCAAACCCTTTAGAGATTCCACAAAGAAAGGTACAAAACATCACAAACTTTATATAATAATGCTTATGGCTACTACCGCACTGCTTAAAACTAACAACGAAACATTCAAAAGGTGTCATCTTGAAAAAGTATTGAAAAAAAAATATATTTAATTCTACTCTTCATAAAACACCAGAAAATGAAAAAATTATCGGCTGAAATTAATTACAGCGACCACAAAAAATTATCAAAATTAAGCATATTTGGCGATTTAGTGCTGTTAGGCGATACGTTTGCTAGCACCGAGATTGCCGTGTACGAACAGAACCGTATTTTGCTTATCCGCCAAGTACTCAAAATCAATCGCCTAGCAGTGTAAAATCGCCAAATATGCTTAATTTTGATAATTTTTTGTGGTCGCTGTAATTCATTTCAGCCGATAATTTTTTCATTGTCTGGTGTTTTAGGAAGAGTAGAATCAAATATATTTTTTTCAATACTTTTTGAAGTTGACACCTTTTGAATATTTCCTTGTAAGTTTACACTAAAATAAAATTATGCGACTGACATCTAAAAAATAAATTTAAGCTCCAGTAAAAACAATTCCAAGTCATCCTTACAAATTCTTGTTATATTTTACGTCATCGAATTCTAGAAACCTTTATGAGAACTCTAGAACATTTTCTTGTATTATAGTGGTCAAACTTATTTCAAAGTAACTGAACTTATTTCAAAGCAAATGAATGCAAACACAAGAGGCGAGTTTTAGAAATTATAATTTTGGTTTATGAACCAATTGTAGGAAACCAAGCCAGAATTTCCTGCATTGAATTGATTCATAATATTCATAGTATTCATAATATTGTTTCACCACCTAGAAAAGTGTGGATTAGAAATTATCGATGACTAAGTCTGTTCAGTTTAAATGTTTACTTTTTGCACATAATTCAGAAATATATATATATCTAGTTCAGAGTTTCAGAAAAAAGACCCCGTATTTGTTCTGAAGAAACTTGTTCATTTATTATTATTATTATTATTAATTAATAGAAAAACACCACAAAACTGGCGTTGTAAAAAATATTACTTACAAACTTTGAATAAACACCATAAAATGCAATAAACTCGCAACAATTGCCGCTTTGACTGCAGCATTCGTGCTTACTTTATTCGCCTGATGAAGGGGCGTGTGTTTTTTCGACCCGAAACAATTGTTGCGAGTTTATTGCATTGTATGGTGTTTATTCAAAGTTTTTAAGTATTATTATTATTATTATTATTATTATTTTGCTAGTTTAGATTTGATAAATAAAAAGAATAACCAAAAAATAATGGTAGAATCTATAAACCTAAGATTCCAAATTGTGATATTCTCTTAAGTCAGGTCAAATTTATGTTAATCAAAGACTTCAAGTTATTATATTTCCGTAATTCAGATGTGAATTTATAGTATGAGCTAGCTTTAGTTGCACTGTGGACAATATTATATTTTCCTTAATTATAAATATTCTATATAAAATACCTTAATTATTTCTATTGTCATCATCATTATTAATTGTTAAGTTAATTTTTACTGATGCATCATTTATATATATACATATATAATTGTTGCTTACAGCTTTTTAAAAATTGCATCTGTGACTTATGTATTTATTTTTTACTTTTTAATAAAATTTTAATTTTAGTCTTTGTTATTTAATTTAAAATTCTACTGCAGTTATTGTAATATAATACAGTGCGTAACACAAGTAGAACAAATTGACATTAACAGAAAAAAATATCTTAGTATAATAGATTATACGAGGAAAAATATTATATACATTTTTACTGTTTAAAAACATATATTTAAACATATTCAATGTAAATTTGAAACACAAATACGCATTTAAAAAATTCTATGATTTATGCTATAGATTCCGCTTAAATAATTGTGAAGTAAATGGAATAGATAAAACAAGGAATTAACTAAAACTGTTGTTTAATTTAATGTTGAAACAGAATATATTCTTTAAAATAAAATAGAAGTTCAAAAATATTTATAGATATTTGATAAAACATACGTATAATAAATTATTAGTATAATTTTAAGCAATACATTTTAAATGTAATCTTTTAAAGATTGCATGAATTCTGTATATGATATTGTCTTTATATATAAAAATGTATAACTTATTAAAATGTATAAATATTGTACGTATAAAATTGTTTTATGATTTTAACACATATACAATATATATTTTATATATTACATATTGACTTACTGCATAATCTTCCATTTCTATTCGTGAAAAATATTTTTAAAATATTTACTTTCCTTAAAAAAGAACAGAGAACGAAGGTTACTCAAAATTTGCATTTATATTAAAACACTCAAGAAATAAAAAGGTTCAGTTTGCAAATATCTAAATTTTGAAGAAAATAATATAAACTGGCTTTCAAAATGCTCTATTCTGGATATATTTTTCTGGCTTTAGTTTAGATTTGTTATAATTTTTAGACTATATTAATGTATTAACTGTTATTTTTCCAAAATTAGAAGGCAAAAAATGATTTTGAAGTTGTTTGTTTAACATATATATATATATATATATAATTTAATTTATACTATCAGTGATTTTACATTAAAACAAACTGTAATATATATTTAAAAACATATAAAGATGATTTTTATTAAACATTTCCTGTCATTACTTTTATATTTGCATACTTTAGTACTTTTTAATATGAAAAGTTTTAATAGAAATTATAATGAAAAGTTTTAATAGAAATTTTATATATAATTCTGTAAAAGATTTTACTGATGATAAAAAAATAATAATAAATAAAGTTCTCTAATAAAATTCTCCGGTAGCCAAAATGTGCCAAAGATTGTAACTCTGAATACTTTCTACTATATTACTTAGGATATTATATCTTATGCGTAAAGAAAAAAAAATCGTGTTTTCGATGAACTTAGACAGATAATATCTGTCTGATAATATTTACTTGATGTAACTTTTTTTAGGAAAAAAAAACGCCTTTCTGCCTGTGTAATTAGGGGAAAAATTATCTCATTAACCAGTAATATTGGGAGTGCAAATATGATAATCTTCGTAATTCGTTTTAGGTACAAATTGGTGTATATATGCCTGTGCTATGCTGCTTTGCACGACAATGATAAATCTATGTTTCAATACCGAATAAAGGTGCCATTTTTAGAATTACAGACTGTCATTATGAAAACGAAAGATTTTTTAGTTTGAATTTTGACCAATCGGCAAATAACATATTAGTCGAATTCTAGATTTTCCATAGTCATGTATCTAAAAACTGTTTAGTTAAAATTACATGAAAATGTGCAAGTGAAAACGATATTATTAGAAAAAGGGATTGTATTATTCTCCACACTAACTCAATGGTTTCTCTGTATATATTTACTCCGCTTCGCTTGGCACTATTTAAATGGGTTATCAAAATCCCATATCATTATTAATAACCCAAGTTAAAGTTCCTGCTATGTAGAGGTTTTTCCCGCTCGTAACGCGGGAAGTCCGGTATCCCACTGCCTTCGGCAGCAGCTTACCCATTTCATACTTCCCCTTCCCGAGCGGGTAAGTTCAAAGTTTTGCAAAAACCCGCAGGTCTCATATATTTCCCAATGCAAATTTTACATTAAAAGGGGAGTCTCGAATTTGGTCTATTGTACCCCCCCCCCTTAAAAAAAAAAGGTCGAAAATCACAACAAAAAAAAATTGTGTTTTTGGAAATATCCTAAAGAAGACGTATTGTTTTTTTCAATACTTTTGTACCATTTTTAGTAGAGCCCTACTAAAAATCCGAAATTTCTGAAATTTCCCCCGAAAAACGATTTTTCCACTCCCTCCTGTAAGAATCGTAAATAACGTTTTATATATACTTACGTCTAGTCTCTTCATGTGCTATTTCTTCACTGTGAAGTAATTTGGGGCTGAGTTATACTTACAACCGTTTATTTCCTTCTTCCCTCCCCCCCCCCAGGCAGAAAGAGGAGAATTTCAATAAATCCCGTTACTTTAGGGTTCGGATATATATAAACATCCGAGCACCAAAATTTGTGATCGCAGTTCTCATAAATTTCCGAGGACAAATTTAGCGCTAAAAGAGGTCTCTCGAATTTGTCCTTCATAACACATACACCCTTCCCCCCCAAAAATAGCAGATCGCAAAAAATAAGAAACATGTTTTGGAAATATCCTAAAGAATATGCATGACTGTTTTCAACATCTTTGTTCCATTTTTGGTAAGGTTTTACTCAAAAATCCGGAATTTGCAAAATTTCCGCCAACAATCGATTTCCCTATCCCTCACCTCAAAAATTAAGGTTTCCTATATCGCAGATAATGTTTTATTTGTACTCATGTGTAGTGTCCTTATGCGCAATTTAACCCCTGTCAAGTAATTTGGAGCCGAGTTATGCTTACAAAGGTGTTTTTACCTCTGTACCCCTAAAGGGGAAACGGGGATAATTTCGGTAAATTCCGTTACTTTAGGTGTCGGATACATATAAATAATCCAAGCACCAAAATTCGTGACTGCAACTCCCTTAGATTTATCAGGACAGATTTAGCAGCGCTTAAAGGAATATCTAGATTTTGCCCCCTCGTAATGTCCCACACCCCCGAAAAAAAATCGCAAATCACAATATATATATATATATATAAATATCTCAAGGAAGTCGCATAGCTTTTTTCAACATCTTTGTTCCCTATTTGGTAGAGTTCTACTAAAAATCGGAATTAGCGAAATTTCTCGCCACAAAAACGTTTTCCTCAATCTCTACCCTAAAAATAAAAAGTTCTTAAATCGAAAAGAGTATTTTATTTGTACTTATGACTAGTCCCCCCATGCTGAATTTCTTTACTGCGAAGTAATTTGGGGCTGAGTTAACGGAGGGGAATTTCGAAAAAGCGATAGATATAATTTTAATTTGGGTAAAGATCTAATTTCCTGCCAATTGCCGTTGAATTCCGCCCAGCCGTTCTCATGTGTTACTTGGACAAATATAGCGCTACAGACAGACACGATGATACACGCAGACAAAATTTTCTGCAGCCATTTTTGACTTTCATGGTGTGTGAAACGTGAATATATAGCAAAATATTTTGATTCTGACAAATTTAGAGACAAAAGTCTGATTTTGTTAATATAGGTATAGAATAATGTTTTCTTCTGACTACACCACACAAGATTATTTTTGTCTCAATTTATCCATTTGTAATATTTTCAAATGATATACATACATTAAAAGAGAACTGCCTATTAATATTTTATTTTATTTATTTTTGTTTTAAAATCATCTTCACAATATGCATTGTGAGTCTTAACAGATGAGACAACCAATTTAAGAAACTTTTTTTTTTCTTTTTTCAGATGAGTTAGTTTTGGTAAATGTAAGAGGTTTGAGAAATCACTATCATTTAACTTTCGTTAAATAGTGTGAAACGACGAATACGTCTACTTCAGCATAACTTAATTATCATTAAATTGAACATTCACCAAATATATATATATATAACTGCATATCTGATTCTGTATCCTGCAGAAACGTGAAATCATAAAACTTTATGAACTTTAAATCTGTAAGTATAATTAAAATAGATTCGTTACGGGAAATATAATTATAGTGATTTATAAAATTTTAAATCTGGAACATAACAACAATAACATGCATGCATACGTAATGCAGGTACATTAAGGGAAAAGCTAAATAAAGACAAAAAAATTAGAAGACATTCCCCCAAATATGCAGGTTTAAAACGCGTTAATATTGAATAATTTAATACAAGGTTAGTAATCGTCATAATTGAACATCAGGAGACGCTAAAAATCTTTATAGTTAACTTACTTATACGAATGTCTCCTAAAGTTAAAACAGGTGGACGGACTACAAAAAAGAAAAAAAAAAAAAAAAAAAAGGTAGCAATATTTTCCTAGAGATATATGAAAACAGTTTAAAGAAAAGATTTATAATTTAAAAATGAAAAATAAAACGAAAATTATATTGCAGGTAATGATATACATGAAATATATAAAAATGTTAGACGCTTATTGATAGTATTTAATCGCTTTCGATCATTTGTGGGTCATTCATTTTATCTTGTACTATTAAGTGAGCAATATTTGTATGTATATTTCACTGTTCTCGAAAACGGTAGTTCGGACAGTCGCGAGATTTTACACAAAGGTTACCCCCGAAGGATCATTGTGCACACCGAAGTCAGAATTCCAAATTTTTGTTTAGTTTTCTTTTAATTAATAAAAATATGAAAATAATAAGCTAATACTAGCAAAAACCATTTAAATTTTATCCATAATTTAATTGTTGCCAAAAAAAACTTATACTATTAAGTGACCAATATTTGTATAATTTTATTCATAATTTAATTGTTGCCAAAAAAAAAAAAAATCTTATGCAATTAAATGAACAATATTTGTATATATATATATGTGTGTATATTTCACTGTTGTCGAAAACGGTAGCTCGGACAGTCACGAGATTTAACATAAAGGTGCTCCCCGAAGGATCATTGTGCACATCGAAGTCAAAATTTCGAATTTTTGTTCAGTTTTCTTTTAATTAATAAAAATATGAAAATAATAAGCTAATAATAGCTAAAACTTTGCTACTTAAATTTTATGCATAATTTAATTGTTGCAAAAAAAAAAAAAAAAAAAAAAAAAAAAAAAACGAGTTTATTTATTTATTTTTTTCAACAGGAAAATAAATACATTTATCTGAACATGAACGATAATAAAATAAAATAAATAAATAAATAAATTATGCATCTCACAAAAATTGACGTCATTTTTAATTTAAAATTTCTTTTACACATTGATAAAGTGTTAATATAGTTTACGATGCTAATATATGTTGTACTAAAATCAGTTTTATTTATAGATCCTCCTGGGTGATTTTTAGGTTGATTTCTTTAGACATTTACCTGCAATCACTTCGTTTATCTATTTATACTAATATTATAAATGCGAAAGTTTGGATAGAGGGATGTTTGTTACTCAATCACGCCACAACGGCTAAACGGATCTGGATGAAATTTGGTACAGAGATAGAGAATAGTCTGGGATAGAACATAGGCTACTATTTATACCGGAAATTTGATTAGATTTTTTAAAATTAATTAAAATATGAAAATAATAAACTAGTAATTAATATAAGCCATTTAAATTTTTAATTGTTGCCAAAAAAGTTTACGAGGAATTTTTTATTATTTATTTGTTTATTTATTTTCAACATAAAATGAAATATGCTTTCACGCAAAAAATAAAAAAATTACTAAATGTTAAATTGGTCGATGAGAAGATGACAATTTATAATTTTAAAATAAAATAGTAATATTACAAATCGAAAATATTTCTCCTGAATTTTATTTCACAGCAATTTTTTTTATAAACCTCAACTTCAGAATTTTTTTTTTTTTTTTTTTTTTTTTTTTAGTACGGCGGATGGAACACGATTGGCATAAAAGATAATTCAGCATTATATTAAAGGTATTTTCTTATTGATAATTCTGGACATTTTTTGAAAATTTTGATGCTGAAGTAGATCGGACATTTTTCGCCAAGGGAAAGATAGAAACAAATACGTAAGCGAAATGATGACGTCATTGGCCGTTAGTTGGATGCAAGAAAAATATTTCCTATGTTAAACGCCCATTGGATTTTTGTAAAAA
The DNA here is from genome assembly GCA_963930645.1 of Salticus scenicus. NCBI lineage: Eukaryota > Metazoa > Arthropoda > Arachnida > Araneae > Salticidae > Salticus > Salticus scenicus. The sequence goes on from OZ005649.1 coordinate 102,290,544, forward strand.
ATTATTAAAAATCAGGCAAAATTATTTCCTGATTTTAATCCCCATATTTAGGTATAGATATGTATTAGTTACCATGTCCATCCGTTAGATTAAGTTATTTTTGTTGTAAAATTGACAAAATTTGATTTTTTAATTTCAAAAGTCTAGAAAAAAAAAAAAAAAAAAAAAAAACATGGCAAACTTCCATATTCGATTGAAAACACAAACACTTCATTGCAAAGGATGATATTTACACAATAAATATCCAACTAATATACTAATTAAAAGGAAAATGATAAATATTCTATCACAATTTGAAGTCAAATTTGTTTTCAAATGTCTAAATAAAGTATCTGATGTAAGATACTAATATGTTGCATAGATTTGACACGGAATAGATTTGATATCGGTCATCCTTGGCAGAAAAAAAAATATGGCCAAATTATTTGGCGAACATAATTTAATTGCTTTCAAAAATCATGGTTATTTTAACAACCTATATTAAGAGCCCAGACAGCACATAGCCTCCCGAGGATATCTTCAGGATGTCTTCTGGATTAAAAGACATCCAAGAAACGTCCTTAAGATGTGCTGTGGATAAGTTAAGCCTAACTGTGCTGTTAGGGAGAGTAATGAATAATATGAAACAATATTTCGTACAATGGATAATACGAAAATATACACATCTGACATGTATATTTTCGTATTAAGTTTTTGATCACCAAATACAATAAGCGCCAAGAACGACAAAGTTTTGAAATTTAAAATTAAAATTTTGTCAATTTGACAGCAAAATAACTCAGTCTAACACATGGACGTGATAACTAATCTATACTAATATTATAAATGCGAAAGTTTAGATGGATGTTTGTTACTCAATCACGCCACAACAGCTAAATGGATCTGGATGAAATTTTGTACAGAGATAGATAATAGGCTACTATTTATACCAGAAAAATGTAATTTTTTAATTAATCTTCTATATAATATAGATATTTCTTCTATAATAAAACTTTAACATAATTTATTTTAATTTTTAATTATTGCCAAAGACGTTTACGAGTTAATTTATTTTTCGACATCTAATTAAATATATTTTCACGCGAATTATAATAAAAAAATTATTAAAATTTTTAATTAATCTTCTATCCGCGATTGTAATGAAATGCTCTCCCTCTGGTGGGCTAAGGTGAAATTACAATTAACATGCATAGCTTTCGAATTCATCTAGACGCCATTGTTGGCCGATATTTAGTTTCACATATATTTATTGAATAAAAATAAATAAATCCGGTAAAAAAAATAACACTTACTGTTGTGTGCCACAGTGTAACTCCAAGAATAAAAAAATCCAGAATTAAGCTATCATTTATTTCCAAATGACAAATTTAAAATTTCAGTTGCTTTGGCTAATGGATGTAAAAAATCAATCAGATGATTTGAAACTAATATTTGCTCAGCTTCAGTTAAAAATCTACTTCCGATCGAACGTTGAATAAACTGAAATATTTTTCCAAAAGCAATCAATTTTCCATGATGTAATGGCGGAGAAATTATAGCACGAATATTAAGTAGTAACACATATAGAACAAAAATTAATACACGTGGCCATTATATTTACTAACAACAGAAACTGAAAAAGCGCCATCTATCGATCATTACAAACGCGGATATAATATAGATATTTCTTCTATAATAAAACTTTAAAATAATTTATTTTAATTGTTGCCAAAGAATATTTCACGCGAATAATAAAAAAAAAAAAATAAAAATAAAAATAAATAAATAAATATTAAGTTTGCTTAGGCACATGACAACATGACGTCATTATCAAAATTCAATAATATGAAAATAAAAGCTAATTCAGATCTGTATTAAAGAGCTTTATTTGTTAATAATCCTGGTATATTTTTAATTTTAATACTGGAGTAGATAGAACATTTTTCGCCAAGGACTGTGACAGCAACCTTAAGGGGACTCTGTACTTATCGTATCCAAAAGCCGAAGTCAATGTTATTCTATGGGGAATTTTGCCCCGTTATAACTCATTAACTAATCCATATTTTTAAAATCCGTTTTCTTATTCAAAAAACTCACAAACATTAAACAATTTATCGCTTTCTAAAAAGGGATTTTTTAAACTTTATTTTTAAGCTAAAAACGTAAAATTTCAAATTGTAAAAATTCGCATTTTCTAACCTCAAAATGAAATATTAAAAATTTTAAAAATCAATTTTTAGAAAGCGATAAATTGTTTAACAGTAGTGAATTTTCTGAATAAGAAAACGAAATTTAAAAATATGTATTAATTAAAAAGTTATAATGGTGCAAAACTCTCCATAGAATAACATTGACTTTCGCTTCCGGAGACGATAAGTAGAGAGTCCTGTTAAGCCAAGTAGTCCATAAAAATATAAACAAATCTGTACATATAAAAGAGTAAACTCATGATTCACTGACTCAACAGTGCCATGACGATTCTGTGGGAAAGAAGGTCACAAATTTTAGTGAACAGGTTGGTTTTCGGAGCCTGACCCCCCCCCCCCTCACTAAGACGGAAGTTTGCAAAATACCCTCCCCGTCAACCTTGGGGGGGGGGCAGAAGGCATAACTCGGCTCCAAATTACTTAACGGTGAAGAAATTGCAGATGGAAAGACTAGACTTGAGTACAAAAAAAATATTTTCTGCGATTTTGGAATTTTGGATTTTTAAGAGTGGGGGGGAGGGAAGGGAAAAGCATTTCGAAGAATGGTACTCAACACACGAGGAAATCGAACTGAACACACACTACAAAGGGATTTTGTGAAATTCCACCCTACCGCCCTTTGGAGAATGGGGGCAAAAACATGTATTCATGCGTAACGCTGCACTAAATTATCTTAGGTTGGAAATTTTTTATGTAAGGGACGATTATATGTATCTAACTCATAGTATGAAGAGGTTTTGGGAAATTCCTTCCTCCTTCCCTTCTTTAAGAGCGGGGGGAGAGATAAAAAAAAAAGTTTTAAAGCATAGCTCAGCTTTAAATAATTTCAGGATCTCAATTTTTTTATGTGTCGGTTAGGTATGTGTATAGAACATACAATATAAAAATTTATTTTGGATATTTACCCCCTCCCCTCCCGTCCCCTTGGGGCGGGTGGGACAAAAACCACATTTTGAAGCTTAAATCCGTCCAAATTACCTAAGAATGGCGATTTTGGTGCGTGGGTGTTAATTAAGTGTGCGAAATATGCACGTTGATGAAATTTTGTAAAACTTTCAACTTTAACCGCGAGGGAGGGGAAATAAAAAGCAGGTAAGGGACTGCCAAAGGCATTGGGGCTCCAGACTCGACTGTGACGAGCGGGAATACCGCTACAGAAAGTAGCAGGAACTTAAACTTAGATTTTGACGGATTTCAATGATTTTTTTTTAAAGATATTTTATTATTATTAATGATATGTTGTTTTGGGGATTCATTTCAATATAATGACCAGCGAAGCTGGCAAAGCCTGCTAGTTATTATTATGATTGCAATTTTCTTATAGTTAATACCATCTGGTGGATTCTTTTGGAATATTATTTTATATTTTCTGCTAATTTTTTGAATATTTCTCGCGTACATTTTTGTGACAATTTGCACTCCCGCTTTAGCTGCAGTATTCCCTTTAAGGGGAAAGAATAATAATAAATATAGTTTAAGTTAAAATATTCGAAAAATTCAGTTGAATGATATTCATAAAATCTGAGTACATTTGGTTGTTATCTAGGTGCATTTATTCATTCAAATTTCGACACAATATTTATTTAATCATTTTAACCCTGTTTCTTTGTTCAGATGTGTTAGATCCAAAACAAATATTCGTTAAAAAAAATATAAATAGCACGGAAATATTTTCATGAATGTTTATGACACTGTTAGTAAATAAAATAAATATATACTTCTAGAATTATTTACATGTGTTCGTATTTCAAAGGAACATTTTTTTAAAATTATTTCTAATGTAATCTATTTTTCTGGAAAATATAACTGATTCTATATTGTACATTAAACAAAAATTTACGGATTCAAATACTAATCCAACAAGCAAATATAAAAATAATTGACTTTATTTATAAAGACTGAATAGGATAATCACGCATTCATGACGTAGAACATGTGACGCGTTATCTCTAACAAACAAATGAGACGTTCGGATATTTCCCTCTTTTTGTAAATAGTTCGAGAACTCCATAAAATACTGAACACTTTAATGTAAGGTATTGGACGAAAGCTGATAAAACTATTAAAGCATTTTATGTTAAATAACTTACCTATTTACGATTTTTTATTAAAATAATCAATTAAAAATATCTTTTTCAATAACCAATTTTTCTTGTAAAAGTAATACTTCATTAGTTCTACAAGCACAAAATTATAAAATTGAAATAAAAACAAACT